>CM057846.1:20930827-20948605 GCA_030068395.1 Apalone spinifera
TCTCAGGTGAGTAGCCTACCTGCTGTGTGATAAGTTGTAAGGAAAGCTTCCTTTCTTCCCTGGTCATTGTACTAAGCATTCTGTGAGAATGCCTACCAGTTCAGGCCCTGCAGATAAGATAGGTAGGGCTTCACTTAGATCAAAGATCACATTGAGTTTAGGTATCAGGTGGATCTCTGGGCACAAGTCTTGAGGCAGAAATCTTGGGTATCTAAGGCCAGGTCCAAACTACAGGGGAAGGCTGGCTTAAGGTATGCAATTCCAGCTACGTAGCTGGAGTCAACATATCTTAAGTCAAGTTCAGCACTGTCCTCACAGTAGGAGGTCGAAGGGAGAAACACTCCCATCCACTTCCCTCACTCCTCATGAGAAGTCAGAGTACCAGCACTCTCAGCGTTTGATTAGTGGGACTTTATTAGACCTGCTAAATGGAACGCTGGCAGATTGACCACTGCATCATCGATCTTCCTGCAAGTCGAGACGTGACCAGGGCCAAAGGACTTTTAGAGAGAAAAAGTAAACACCTACAGGATTAGGCAGTTGCTGAACAAAGGTTTTTGTATGTAAATCTGCGACACAGGGGCAGATATAGGGCAGGGCGAGCGGGGCGGCCGCCCCGGGCCTCGCGCTTCGAGAAGCCCCGCGCATGCGCTGTAGCGCCACCACGCATGCGCCGTGGCAAAGGGGGGCCCCGCGAAATTGGGCTGTCCTGGGCCCCGCAGAATGGTCATCTGCCCCTGCTGGGACATAAGCATCTAAATCTCTTCGAGGAGCTGGGCCTAAGTGTTTCAAAATTGACAGGCCCTTTTGAAAATCTGGACCTAAACCACATAGCAATCAGCAGCAATGCAGGGTTTAAAACTCAATAGTTCCTCCGTTCCGGTCCTTTTCTCAGCTCTCCCACAGACATAGTGGTATCCAGATCAGCACTTATGTTGTGTAAACTATATCATTCAGGGGGGTGGTTTATTACACACCTCTAAGCAGCATACATTCTGCCAAAATACACTGAAGTGTACACAAAGCCTTAGTCTAGAACCCATTGCCTTTCAAAAGCCTCTGAAAAACTAGATCAGTGAATTGGGGAGGGTCAGCTCATTGATGCTAAAGTAGTGATAGAAAACGATAACAGCAGCCATTGACAGTCCTACCCTGCCAATTTTCTAACATTAACCCTTTTTGTGAAGTGTGGTTTTGCACGCAAAAATTGTATTCATAGATACAATATACCTCCAGAGTATAATACAGGCAGGCCATAGAACATACTCACATAAATCTTAGAGCAGATCTTTTAGAAAAATATCTAGTCTTGATTTTAAAATTGCCAGTAATAGAGAATCCACTACAACCTTGTTCCAGTGGTTAATTACTCCCATTGTTAAAATTGCACGCCTTGCTTCCAGTCTGAACTGGCAGATCTGAATCTGCCCCAATCTCAAATTCTTGGTTTCTGAGATTAAACTCAGAGGATTCAACCCATTTTCCATACTCCAACCAGCTGTGCCCATTCCCTCGCTAGAGGAAGAAAAAAAAAATCAATGAATGGAGTGTTGTCCAAGATGCTTCTTAATAAGCAGCAGCTGCTGTTAGAAGATACATGTTCCCAATCACTGCTCATATATAGAACTAGAAACTGGGATCCAAACTCAGGTATTACACAAAATACATTTGCGCAAGAGGGCTTTTGCCTGAATGGGAGCATCATTGTATTTGCACAAGCAGCACTGATTTTGTACATTACAAAGTCAGTGTTCTTGCGCAAATTCAAGCAGCCAGTGTAGACAGCTGGCAAGTTTTTGCGCAAAAGCAAATGCTTTTGCGCAAAAACTTGCCAGTCTAGACAGAGCCTGGGGGTTTATTCCTTTAGGATTTATTGACGTATTGGTATTTGCTATATTTCCTTATGCTTTAATTTGATTTGAAATAGAAATGTGCATATAAAAACAGTTAGCATATTAGAAGCTACTTTTTTTTGCATGCTAATGTGCTGTACCATGTCAGTGCTATATTTGGTGTGTGTGAAATTAACATACTTACAGAAAGCTTGCGTAAAGGTGCTTGCACTGTGGAAACATGGCTTTTGACTACCACTACAATTTCAGGATCCCTCATCCTGAAGTGGAAGCTTCCTGCTGCTCCAGAATAAACCAATGTGTTCCAGTGTTACAATTCAAGCCTTGTTGTAGGAAAAAGAACAATACAATACTAGGATTTGTAGTTCCATGGATTTAGGGTGTTTCGGTATGAACTCCACCCCCCTGATGACTCAGGGTTGAATGGAGAAGGGTGACTTTTCCCTCATAGGGTAGAAGGCAAAGGCTCAAAATACCCTAAAATATACAGATAAGTACAAACAAGGGGTACTGCGGTGGGAGAACAGGAGTGGAATTTTATTTCTGTCCTTCCTTAGCATCTAAGGATGGACATAGGAGGGCTACATTGGGTGTGATCCTCTATCATAGGGATCTCACAATTATTTAATATTTAAACTGCAAAGTTTAGGCCCATTTCCCTTGGTGAATGCAGTCATATTTTGAGTCCTAACACAAGAATTCCTCTGGACTGAATCATACTGCTTCTGCAGGTAGAAAGCAGATTCTTCCTAAGGGCTTATCTGATCATGTAGTTGCACTGGCTTAACTAAAGATATGATTTAAAACTGGCACAAAGGCATTCTCTTAAACCAATTTAAACGTTTAACTTAAATTTGACTAGGAAGAGACTAAATAAGCCCTTGTTATGCTAACATTAGGATTTTGGACCAGTTTAAAAACTGATCAGTCAAACTTGTACACATTGACAGGGCCACAGCTAGCTTTACAAAGGCCTAGACAAGTTGCTTCAAAGTAACTGCCTTCAGTGAGCTTCCTGTAGTAGTTATTTAAACAGGTATGGACTAGGAAAAAAAGTAAGGATGAAGACAATTTGTGACTCATAGGTTAATCAGATTGCCACCCATATTTGCATCAAAAAGGTGCTTTATGGAAGGAATGCACATCCTCATCTACAGAGGTGATTCATCAACAGCCTTTCTGCATCCAGAACCTTTGCAAGCATTTACACGGCCTGGAGGTGTTTGGCCCAGATTTGCACACTCTTGCTGTAGATGTATTACATATCACCCCGGAGTACTCTTAGTGAGGCCCCTCCCTCTGAAATAACTATGTATAGAGAAACATACGGAAGTCTGCTCATTGCCTTGACAGAAGCATAGATTGACCGGTCAGTATCAATTGCAAGAAGCTGATCTATTCCCAGGCTTTATCACAGGTAGGAGTGGATTATTATGGGTCTGAAGAGATTAAGCGATCCAAAGACTCTAAAAATACTAAGATGTTCTCATTTAAAGGGTGCGAATACACAGTACCCTAAACTTGAAATAAGATCTGCAATTTGTGCTACACGAATTGTGTTTCTTATTTTGAATCTATTTCAAAAGAGCTTATTTTGAAATTTGGCGCATCTACACAGTGCCAAATTTAGAAATAAAGTGCTATTTCGAGCCATCCCTCGTGCAATGAGGTTTACCAGGATGGCAAAATAGTGTGCCTGTTATTTCGAAATACCTGGCGTCTTGTGTAGACGTGGGATAGCTATTTTGGGATATCTCTGGTATCCTGAATAGCCATGCAGTGTAGACGTATCCTACAAGAACAGAAGGATGTTTTTGGTATCAGATTCTGGTTACCACTAACAACTTAAGTTTGGATACAGGCTACTAAATGGCCCTAGAGGGATTGTTAGATTAAAATGCTAACTTCAATATAATCTACTGACTGACTTTTTATATAACCCCCATTACAATAAAAAAGTAAGGGGTGGGGTATAACTGGAGATGTGTGGTAGCAAAGCTTATAAGCACACCCTCACTGAGAAACAGTGAGCCTGCCTCCTGTCAGGGTTCATCTGCTAGTGTCTTTTTGGCTGAAGAAACAGAAGCCCTGATCCTGATGTTTACACTGGGATAACTCCACAGACTTCAGTAACTTACACTACCCTGAAAGGAGAATCAGGCCCAGAAAGTTAAGGTCACTGGCATTGGCTGCCTGTTTGTGTGTGCAGTAAAGAGAAGTACTTGTCTAGTTTCGATTTCTGACAACAGCATAAAAGCAGTTTCTCTTCCCACACCTGGATAAGCTATATTTGCATAGCACTGCACCCACTTTGAAAATACTCAGTCAAAAGGATTCTGAATCTGGACTGAATTACACAGTTACTTTTCAGGCAAAAGAAGAGCCAATACGTAAGTTCTGGGTAACATTGTCTGAGCCCTCAAGCATAAGACCAGTGTAAGAACATCTTCTCCAAGGGAGCTGTTGCAGATGCCCCAGTGAATACAGGACAGCGCATACAGGATAACACCACATGAGGAGACACAATATGCCTTTCCTGAGGAGATCATTAAGGCTTGCTCTGACTTCCATTAAAGTTAACAAGAAAAACTCAGATCCTCAAAAGCATTTAGGTGCCTAACCTCCATTGAAAGAAATAGGAGTTACAAAACTAAATATCTTTTATGATCTAGGTCAAAGTCCCTGCTGAATTCAAAAGGAGCAGGACTGGGTCTGGTGCCTGGATTGAAAACACAGCATGATTCACAGGATGTTGGCACAACTGATCCCGCAATGAGGTTCATGCAGACTGATCTCTGCATTCATGCAAAGCACCATTGATATCAGGGCTCACTCCCACTGGAGTGCAGTGTAAAACTGAGATCTTAGTATTTAAAGCCTCATTTTTCTGTCTAGTGTGCCAGAAAATCAGTAAATCAGACTTATAAATTATTATTCTTCTTGAAAGCATCATCTTATTATTAGGAGGAAATTTGCATTTTATCCGAAAAGTAAACTAATACAAAACCAAAATAATTCCCTTACAATTAAATAGACTCTAAACCAACCAATTATGTATGAGGACATGAGAAACAGCTGTTGTTACACTGAAGCTCAAACATTTCATCTCAGCTATTTAAGAGAATAAAAGAGGAAATATTTTCATTCCCATGTGATATTATCAAGACATGATAAACAGCCATGGCCTTAGTATTAATTGCATTAATTTGTAGAGAAGAGACCACTTTAATTTGGTCCAAACCAGGGAATAATTTTTATGGCATGTTCTCATTCCACAAATTCACAAAGAATGCTTTGTCCTCTTTATTTTAAATGGTAAGCAATAACAACCTCAGGCCAAAAGCTATTTGAAGGTGGAATCCAGAAGAATTAAGCACTTCATCAGTCAGACTTTTTCATTTCCCCCCCTTGGACTTAAAAAATTACGCACTACAATTTAACCCTGAAATATGTACTACCTCCTCAACACCACTGAGAAGGTGAGAATCACAAGGGAGTCAATACCACTGACATGGCTTTCAAAACTTAGCATTTTCAACCCAAGATTTGCACATCAGTCAATATTAAGGCATAGAAATCAAAATAAAAATCAAGGCACTTTTATTTAGGTGCCTAAATATGGACTAAATAGTGTAAGTTTAGGTGCTCAATTCTGAAAATGTTAGCCTAATAATTCTGGCATCTTCAGTTAGCCAAGTAATTGTGTTTTGGTGGCATAAGCTGTGACAGGTCTAGGTGACAACTGGGATGCTCAGCTTTATGTGAGCTCTTCGCCTACAGTCTTTCCAAGAAGCTGGACATTGCATTTTGCATGTATGTGGTGCCTGTCATCCTAGGACCTCAAGATCACACCCATTTTACAGATTGGAACACCGAGGCCCAGAGAAGCATGGCCAAGCTCTCCTCAGTGCTGAGCATCCACAGCTCCTATTAACTGCAGATGGAGTTGAGCAGGTCTGAAAATCAGGTTCTAAAAACCAGATTTTTAAAGATGTCTAAGTCAAGGGGAGTTGGGCAGTGAGGTGCAGATCTTCAAAGAAATTTACACTTTTAACTTCCATTGAAATCACTGCAAGTTAGGTACCTAGACATTTTTAAAGATGTGGGTCCTAGGCTCTTTTGATGCCTCACTGCATTTTTAGGGGCCCAGATACCTTAAAAAACCTGGTCCTAAGTGACTTGCCTCGTATCACACGTGACCTGTGGCAAAGCTGGAAATAAAAACCTGATTCCCGGCCCTGCCCTTTTATCTGAGGGCTTGGAAGGTTTCCCAGATTACTGCCAGCAGCCCAGATGAAGATGTAAAAGATTTGAAAGAATCTAATCAGTGAGGACCAACTTCGAAGGCTTACCCTCAAGTTGGCAGACCCTTATCGAGAAATAGTGTCCAAAGTCTGCTGGGGTACTGTCTTTTGTACTTCAGTCTCTGGCAGGTAGGAGCCTAACATTTTAAGATTCTAATTCCACCCTGGGTTTTTTGCTGTGTGTATGATGGAGGTGGTCAGCTACTCTGTCCTTCCCGAGTTTCCTGCCTGCTGGTAGGGGCAAGCATATTCTACTAATTTACTACTGTTAAGTTTCCGTTACCAGGTTCCTTTCCCTCCAGGACCTGCCTAGGCTGCAGGTCGTTCCCATGCAGCAGCTGAGTGAATGTTCTTGTCAGTTTTACCGTTGCCCACAGGGTTCTGAATATTAATGATGAAATTGACAACAGTCTCATTAATTTCATTCTGTTGCTGTTTCAGAAAGCTGAAATGAATGGGAGGTGTTGTCTGACATAAAGCTTGCCTTCAAAATGTGAATGATAGCAATGTCTTAGCAATATCGTAGACAGTTCTCTCTTAGGAGCACAGGTGTGTCTTCTTATTGCCCCTAGCTCAATGAATTCCAGATCTGATTGGGACTTTGGGGAGGGGGGACTATCATAATATATTTATAATAAGCAATAACTGTAAGGGTCAGTTGCAGTGATATTTAGGGTAATTAGTACAGGTTCCAAAGTAATGT
This sequence comes from Apalone spinifera, assembly GCA_030068395.1. NCBI lineage: Eukaryota > Metazoa > Chordata > Testudines > Trionychidae > Apalone > Apalone spinifera. The sequence goes on from CM057846.1 coordinate 20,937,688, forward strand.
TACAATTATCTTTGCCTCAGCTAATTCTCTTCATACTTAATCATTTATTGGTACTGTGACCCTTATGATGGCCTCAGTACTTCAAATGCAATAGTTTTGCTTTAGGTCCGATCATTTCCCTTTTCTCTCAATTATTCTCTATCTATCATGAGCAGAATTTCCTTCTTGGACTTACCAGTATCTGATTCTTAAATCCTAGTTTTAACAGCTACTGTCCTTGGCACAAATGGTAAGACTCAGGGGCACTTGGCTTCCCTTTCTGTCTTAAATTGGTCATGGGAGACTTAATTTGCAGATACTAATGGGATTCTTCATACTCTTGACAGAAGGAGCTGCTATCAACAGCCTTGGTTCATCTTTTTAAGTAGCTGACCTCTTTTCAGGGCATGGTTGGAGAGTTACATGACAGATTTACTATCTATTCTAATCTTACTCCTGTGTTATCAGGTGCTCAGCGAGAATTCTCCTTCCAGCCCCACCTCTATTTATGCTGGTCACAAATGCTACTTCCTTTGCCTGTGGGATCCTTTCTCTTATTATTCTAAATAATTTTCTTCAGTAGAATTGCAGCACTTAGCTTGTACATCAGACCCTGTGGCTTTTCCTCCAGCAGCACTCCCCAAAATCTAATTGGTTTTGGAAAGCAATTGTCTTCTTCTTTTGGCATAGACGATAGGCAGTAGAGTCCTCTGCTCAGTTTCCTGCCCAAATCAGTTTTACTGTCATTGATGAGTTCTTCATGATCATAGGTCTGGCAGGCCCTCCACTGTCCTCTTTAGCCAATGCAGGATCTTTCATCTTTGTGAATGATGAAATACATTGAATACATTGTTTTAAAATTTCCTTTTCTTCTCAGCTATATACGCCTCATTGACAATATTGCAGCCATGTGAAGATGTGAGCAGTGAATGCTGCATTCAGATGGAGAGCTGTGCAGTGCATTCCCATTGAAACTAAAGCCACGTAGCACTGGTTGGAGTATGTGTTTCATTAGTCTCAGATTTGGATAACTGAAGTACCTCCAGTCTAGAAGCATGATTCAAGAAGCTCAGTGAGGATGAGAGAGGGGGAAAAAAACTTTTTTTTTTTTTTTTTTTTATAGAAAGGAATTGGATTCCTTTCTGACTATGCAAGACCCTGCACATTTGCATAGTCATGCCACTGCAAAGTAGGTGTAAGCTCACCGTTCTGAACAATAGATTGGGCTCTTAGTTATACAAGTGAATCAGTAAAGAAGTTGCTCAAGGACAGATTTTAAAAGGTATGTAGATGTCTAATGGGACTCTTGTCAAATATTTGCCACTTGAATTATGTCTTAAAATCACTGAGCAATATAACAATATTTTGCATTTGGTATGTTTCATCTGGATATTTAAAAAGCACTCTAGAGGTACCTAAAAGTGGGCTAATACTCATTTTACAGAAAAAATGAGGGTCAGTTGTAGGTAGTGGGTATGCCTGTGTGTGCTGAAGAAGCTGTGCAGAAAGGCCCATAAGGTATATGTAAACCCTGCATATGAGCTGCATGAGGCCACAGAGGGAACCAGATACTAGATATACTGACTATCAGTGTTCCTGCCTATCTTTTCCATCCATGTGCAGATTTAATTTTTTTAGGTGCATGTGTGCGCCACTACTAGAAACAAAAAACCCTAGCTCTGGGTGCTCTGCTAATCAGCCAGGCAGCATTGGAAGTCTCAGCTGAGCAGTCACACAAGTGAACAGCTTATAGGGAACACTACTGAAATCCCCTTTTAATTGCAAGAACACACACCATAAAAGCATTAAGCTGAATAGATGATGTTGTATGTGTAACAGATGGAATATAGTTCATGGCTTTGAGATTCACAGTGCAGGAGCTTTTCCCATTTCAGCTGCAGGAACAAACCTTACAGCCAAAGGGAAGATATATGTGAGGTAATACAGTGTTCCACCCAGTAGAGGGCAGTAGGAGAGACCTATAAACCATCCCATTTTCAAGGGGAAAGATATTCTTTTTCCCCAGTTTTCCAATTGAAATCCTGATTCCAGATTAACCTGAAGGAACTCTTCTCCTCTTCCCTCTCCTGGCACCAGCTGCTCCCTCCTCTATAGCAATATATCCTCCCTATGCATTTTCTATTTTTCCTCAGCAAACTACTCAGGGGGACTTTCTCGTGTATGCATTTCGCTCAGCTCCTGCATCACTGGCTTGCACTTAGCATGGGTTTGTGAGGGGTTGTTAAAAGATGAAAGGGTATGCATGCTCTTCCTTTGCTTAATGAGCATGCAAGAGAGGATCTTGAGCCAGCTGCTGCTGCTGCTAAGATCCCTCCTGTGCTGCTCGCCAGACATAGCCTTGAGGATTTCTCCGGCAAAGGTGGCTCGCCCTTAACACTATCATGCATTGTTTCAGCGGTGCCCTCCCTTGGCTCAGCTCTGGGATTTTAGGAGCCTTAGGCAAACTGGAAAGCTTCTGTCCCCCAACAGATACACTCACTATAAGCAATTACTAAATATTGAATATTGCAACAAAGGGGGTCTTCCATGAGGGTGCTAAGAGTCATTGAACAAACCTGCAAACTCTGGATCTGAGGGGAACCGCTTCAAATCAGGGGATGCAGCAGCATCCCTACTTTCAGCTCTTACGCCTGTCACCCTAGATAACTCCCTCTCCAGCCTCTGGGCTGGAGCTAGTCCGGTTAACTGCCGGTACTTGTGCTGGGGGCGGAAAAGCACTTGCGTGTTTCAACTAGATTTCAGTTTCCCACCCAAGAAAGCCGCTTAATATAAGGTGAGCGAGGGCCTCCTAGATTCTCCCTCCCTCATCCGTGCTGTGCCAGGGAAAGGGTAGGAGGGATGACCGTGCCCCACAGATACCTGCAAGCTTCTCTGCTTTTTGGGCGATCTCTTACACAGGCATCCCCCTACGGAGCACCCCCTTCCTGGCAACACTCTCACACACCCCAAAGCGTTGCCATTTAATATATCACTGCAACAGTGACTGTATCCTCCGGTTGGGGGGTTATGAATGGGTGCAACGGAAGCACCGCCCACCCCGGACGTGACGCTCAGCCAATGGGGGAACAGGCTGCGTGGATGGATGAGGTCAGCGCTGTGGTGTCGGGGAATGGAATGTGTAAGTGTAGCATTCAGAACCGGGTAACGTTCGGAGATCGAACTCTGGAATCGGCGACGTTCGAACAGGAGCAGGCAGCCTCCTCCGTGTTTCGGGAGCTCGCATCTCATTGACTGGCTGGGGGGCGGGGGCAAAGAAGAGGAGGAGGAGGAGGAAGAAGGAGGAGGATCTTCACTGCTTCGGCTGGTTCCATCCCGGGGGCCATTCACAGAGATCGCGGAGAGAGGGGTAAACAGCACCACAAATCTTGGAGCTCCTGCAGAAGGGAATAAAGAGAAATGCAGGGATTTGTAAGGTTACGGCGCGAGAGCTGGAAGATGTGATGATAGCTGTGTGAACCGGCACTGGCTGCGAGCTGCTGCTGACTTGCTCTGGAACCGGGGGGCTTGGTTATTGCGGGAGTGTTTTGGATGAGTTGAAGTTGCTGCTGCACCTTGATCGTTTGCAACATTAGAGAGAGAGAGCGAGAGAGAGGAAGGGAATGGGGGAGGGGAGCACACTCAATCTTGCAACTGATTGAGGGGCGAAGGGAGCTGTATTTGGTGCTTATTTCATTTTTGTGTGTATGTGTGTGCATGCAAGAGAATTCCCAGTCCTTTGCCTTGCAAGCCCGTGCTGGGCGTGAATTATTCGCCTTCGCTGTTTCTCTCTCTCTCTCTCTATTGTGCGAGCCAAAGATGAAAGACAGAAGGGGAGAAAGTTAAAGAAATCGCCCACATGCGCTGCATCAGTCCAAGGCTTTGGGAAAGGAATAAAGAGAAGGTGGAAGAAGAGAGTTTGAAGTCTTTGCAGGCGGGAAGATGGCGGACTGGAGCTGAAAGTGTTGATTGGCAAACTTGGGTGATCCTTGTGTTTATTTACAATCATCTTGACCCAGATAGGACACATGCAGGCCAAAAAACGCTATTTCATCCTGCTCTCAGCTGGCACTTGTCTCGTCCTTTTGCTTTACTTCGGAGGCTTGCAGTTCAGAGCAGCGAGAAACCAAAGCAGGAGAGAGGCGCACAGTAGCAGGAATGGCTTGCACCACACCAGCCCGGATCACTATTGGCCCCGATTCCCGGACGCTTTGCGCCCCTTCATTCCTTGGGATCAATTGGAAAACGAGGATTACAATGTGCACATTTCCCCTAGGCAGAAGAGAGACGCCAACTCCAGCGTCTACAAAGGCAAGAAGTGCCGCATGGAGTCCTGCTTCGATTTCACCCTTTGCAAGAAAAACGGCTTCAAGGTCTACGTGTACCCGCAGCAGAAAGGGGAGAAAATCGCCGAAAGTTACCAAAACATTCTAGCAGCCATCGAGGGGTCTAGGTTTTACACTTCCGATCCGAGCCAAGCTTGCCTGTTTGTCCTGAGCTTGGATACCTTAGACAGAGACCAGTTGTCACCCCAGTACGTGCACAACCTGCGATCGAAAGTGCAAAGCCTCCACTTGTGGAACAATGGTAGAAATCATTTAATTTTTAATTTATATTCCGGCACCTGGCCCGATTACACCGAGGACGTAGGGTTTGATATTGGCCAGGCGATGCTGGCTAAAGCTAGCATCAGTACTGAAAACTTCCGACCGAATTTCGATGTTTCTATTCCGCTCTTTTCTAAGGATCATCCTAGGACAGGAGGGGAGAAGGGATTTCTAAGGTTTAACACCATCCCTCCTCTTAGGAAGTACATGCTGGTATTCAAGGGGAAAAGGTACCTGACAGGGATAGGGTCAGACACCAGGAATGCCTTATATCACGTCCATAACGGTGAGGATGTTGTCCTCTTGACCACCTGCAAGCATGGCAAAGACTGGCAAAAGCACAAGGATTCGCGCTGCGATAGAGACAACACCGAATATGAAAAGTAAGTGACCACTACCCCGTTAGTGTTGCCTAAGGTTAGGCTGGCTTTTTTGCCTCACCTATTCTAGGCAGCTGTCAGCTATGTGTGCATTTTTAAATGTGCTACATGCTTTCAGGTCGCAGGAAAGCCATGATTTTTCTTTTCCTGCCCTGAAATTCCTTCCAGCTGTTAGTAAGTAACTTGCATATAGGCGGCCTGGGAGAGGAAGCACCCTTATTGTGGAAAATATTTGCCAGGGTATGCAAAATCCTGTGTGTCTGCCTGCATAGATAGAGCAGGATCAGAGGTCTTGGACACACACCCTTTAGCTTTGCAACCTTAGCAAGGAGCAAAGATGCTGCTAGAGGCTACTTCTGGTATCTGACTCCATCATTCATTCATCATTTTGTCTCTCCAGGGTAAACGCCCTCTTCCTCCCCGCCCTGATGTTAACCACCTAGGACAAAGCTCAAAGAGAGCTGATGACTTGTAGAATGTGTGTGTGCGCGCCCCTGCCCAGTCTTGTCTTTCTCAAAGAGCACTTGTCCAAGCACAGGACTAAGTCTGTGATCTGTAGAGGTTGGGTGTAGTAACTTGTAGCACACAATCTTATTTCTCTTGCATCAGATACCTACATATGGCTAAAGGAGGAAAACCCCACTGATTCTAATGGCCCTTGGTATTTTAACTCTTTCCAGACAATTTTCTGTATACTCTGTGTAACACTTTGATTACTTTTCTTCTTTTGGAGCTTTACATACTGCTGCTGTGGGCAAGTTTAACCAGGTGATGGTGGTTGGTTAGTGTGTTACACTTCTCAAATATCCCTTGTAATTATGTAATATGTATATGTGGCTGCTGAAAAATCATTTTACAGGAATTATCTCTGTAGAATGGCAACACTAATGAGTCAATTTGAAACTGACGAGTTAATTTAAATGCTGACCACTGCCTTGTGTGCACTCCAAAGTAAAAATTCCATGCAAAATCCTGCATAGTCTGTTCCCATGGAACTGAAGTTTTTTTAAAGAAAACAGAGCAGCTTTATATTGCTGAGTTAGTACAATCTAGAGCTGCATCAGGAACTTACCGAGGCTGGAAGATTTTGCAATAGGATAGTGAAATACTATGTGGAAGAAAAATAAACCTGGAAGAGGGTAATGAAGAAATTACAGTGGTACTAATACTGACCAAAATTTGCAACTCACTGTTAACTTCTCTTGTAGTCATTGGCCACCAAGTTTGAAATAAATTCATTAGTTAAACTATAACCCAGGAAAGCTCTGTTCTTTCTTTGAGGTGAATGTTATCCACCTACTGCTTATCTTAAAGCACTGGAAGGAAGTGGTATGAAGCTTCAGAAATACTTGTTGGCTTTTCATTCTATTCACTTTCTGAGCACAGAAAATTGATATATTTTTGGTGTGACTAACATGTAAAAATCTGGTGTAAATTTAGACTGTAGCTCAAATCAAGATGTCTTCACATTTGACTTGTGAGATGGCATTTCCTTTAAACTGTGGATAGTAACTGATGTCTTTATAAAATTGTCTCTGTGTCTAAAACTAAATGCCTGTAGCTTTTAGGTATTTCAGGTTTATGTTGATTTAATTGGAGAGACTACAACTTCTCATGTATCTTAGCCACAACGTTAAATTCTGCAGAATTCACTGCGGCTTATGGTTTTATTAGATTCTTTAAACACAAAGAAATACGGACAGAGGTTTGACTATTGGGAACTTGAATTATGTGGAAACTTGAACTTGTATTATTTACAATGTCTGTGCAGGTCAATTTTTCTATGGAATCTACAACACACATAAAAACCACATCTGGTATGTAATGTCTTTAATCTCTTGTGTCTTTTCATAAGCATAGGATCCCCACTAGCCCATTTCACTGGCAAGTGCAGCCCTATCTAGAGTAGAGTGCAGTAACTGTTTAACATTACACAGTACTGCTACACAATAGTTTGACAGGATGCGGAGATAATCATAGTAATTTAAGATTTCAGGAGGGAAATGTAGGTGGGCTGAATGTAGCTGTTTAATTGGAATTGTGGTCAGAAAACCTCTGTGAACTACCATAAATGGTTAAGACCTTTAACTTACCTGAAGAATCTGCAAGAGCATATTGCTGTCCTTTAGTACAATGCTGAAGCATTGATTCAGTGCTGATTTATAGCAAAGTGTGCCACCTACTGAATACCACTTCCTGTAGCATTCTGAGTTTTGCTTTCCTCCCATTCAAATACTGATCATCAATTTATGAAATATGACAAGGTCGCATCCTGAGGGAATTACGACTACAGGCAGCCAGTAGTATTTCTTGCATGTGACATATCTATGTAAATGCTGTACCAGGTAGTACTCTGTTAGCTGTAACTGAACCTGCACCTGAGAGAGATCATATTGCACAAGGCTATACCAGTTAAAGAAGAAATGCCTTATAATGATTTTAAAACTGGGCCTATACTAGATTTAAATTCGCATTCACATGACTCAGAGGTCAGACAGCTGCTTTTGTTATGCAGTTTTTGGATTAAATTAAGCAACATGTCCTCATGGACTTAAAATAATGTGCATTCTCCAAGAATTGTGTATCAGAAATGAATAAGGAGTTGAACAAATCAAATATTTCACACTGTCAGTTTCTGTGCCACTCTTTCTTTAATTTGCTGTAGCATGTACTTACTTGTTTCTGTGCTCGTGTTTGATCCCCTTCATATAGTGAACTGGCCCAGAAATATTGATCAATGTAAGGTGCATCATGGACTTAGCTGTAAGGAGAATCTCTGTCAAGCCAAATAAATGTGATGATGGGACTTAAAATCTTGATGATGTTATAGCAACAGAGTAAAGTTATGACTTACATGTATTTCCAATGTAAAATAACTCTCTGTTTAAAAAAAAAAGTAATATTGACATTATTTGCAATGAAATTCTACCTGAATTAAATGTTTAGTGCCTGGTAAAAGCAGGACCTACATCTCTATACGATACCACTTCTCTCATTTCTCTTCCTCCTGTTCCCCCCCCAGAAATAAGAAAAGTCAATTAATGATTTCTCTACTTCTGTGAAATGGAAAGTGCAACTTACTCCACTGAGAAGGGAACATATTTGGCTTAGTCTTCATAAGTTCTATTAAGAGAGCCATCTGTATGTTAGAGCTAATTAATTTTCATCAGAGTTATGCATTTCAGCAGATAAAGCTGATGCAGACTAAAATGAATTGCATTATTATGATTAGACTATTGCAAACTGGATTTTTAGAAATACTTTCTGTATTCTGGCCCCCAAAGCTCCTCATTAAGGTTAGATAGTCTATCATAACCACTTTTTTTTTTTGAAAAAAAAAATCCTTTTCAGTATTGTTTTTTTTTTTTTTTTTTTAATTTAGCTTGATAAATTCCACTTTTGGAAATGGTTAGATGCATACGTTGAAAAGAAGGGATGCCATATTTATTGAAGGTTAAAGAGAGGCAATTTAAAGGTGGACAAACGCAAAATTCAGGGGTAGGTTTAATGAATGTCAAATTACTTTTTGAAACGTAACATTACAGATTACCATTGGTGCTGTCAGATAATAGAATAAAAATGCAAGCTACAGGGCTGCCCTAATGTTGCAAGAAGATGTCATGGTATTTTCCAAAAGTTGAACTCTTTCTAAGGTGGAAGTAGCAATTTGTGTAGTCCCTCCTTTTTCTTTTCAACTCTGGAGAGCCCTGACCTCCCATCTTTCAGAACATGGAGAAAGTGACAGTAACGGTAGTAGCATGTTCAGTGACCTCTGGATCAGGCCCTAAAGTCAACGGGAGGCTTTTTCACTGACTTCATTGGGCTCAGGCCCTTCATCCTCCACCAACGGTAAAAAGGATTAGATCTGTCGATGTGGAATTGCTGAAATCGGTGCTGGAAACTTCATCAGTGGAAAAAATGCATATGGTAGCTATGAGAGAGATACTAAATGGCGTGATCTTGGATGTTGTAACCTCTATGAACTGAGCAAAGCATAAGCAGAGGGAGACATTATTCAAATCTCCGCCTGCTACATCTGTCCATCAGCCAGTGCCCAAATACCAGGATACATTGCCTGGCCAAAACCCAAAATAAGGGACACACAGAAGTGCCTCATGCAGGGAATGGAAAACGATGTGTGATCGGTATGGAACGTCGACTACTCCAAGCCTGAAATGAGGCACCCACCTGAGCACTCTCCTTATTCATACATGGAATATAGGCTCAACATATCAAAATCTAACTAGACATCTGCATATGCAGTTATAAATATTGTGGCATTTCAGTAGACAGCACCAACCTTGCTGCATTCTTATGAAAGCTGAATGTATCTATACAAAATTCCATTCATTCTTAGTATACCACATGTATCTTGCAGATAGACATATATTATTCTGAAAGACCCATTGTTAAACCCCAGCTGCATTTTTATGGATACCCATGTGAAAGTTATAATGAAGCATAACAAAGAGCAAAATGGGAAAAATGAATTTTAACTTGGTAGTGTCTTTTCTTACCTGCCAAGAATAGAGTTAAGATTTTTTGTTAGAATTAGAGGTACAAACCCCTTAATTCTTTTCTGAACTCCTGGGCTGTTGGGATAGCCTTATAGCTTTGAGGTACCCTTGTGAGAGATAAAGTTAGAACATGGCAGGCAAATAGAAGAGCTGAACTTCAAATATGTTGTATTAAATTCAAAATATATCTATCACTTTTAGTTTGTATATATTCTCATACTGATTTGACATCTTTTAAAAACATCTTATTTACAAGCTTTTTCAGTTCACCTTTTAATCTATTACGAATCAGTAAAACATCCTATAGTCTAGCATAGACTCGTATGACTGTCTGACTGCCTGGCATATAGGGCCAAATTTTGTGTTTGTTTCAAACTACTGATCTCAATAAGACCAGAGTTGACCGTTGGATTTGATACAAAAAGTTGGCTTTTTCTCTAAACTGTAGCTTTGGAAAAGTTCAAAAACCACTGAAGGATCCTGCGCATTTCCTTAGAGTATCACAGCTGATTGGCTGCTATTCCCATCAAACTGCTGTCCTATCAACTTCCAATCGACTTGATCTTCATTCGATTGATTTACAATGCTTTTCTATGGGATGTACAAATAGGTGGGCTTTGGCACTTACCAGGTTTCCCAAAACACTGAGCAATTTGAAGAAGTTGTTTAAATTCTCTCTTTCTTCTGCATTGTTTTTTGTTCTGAAAATAGCGCTTATGTATCTGTCTCCCTCTGTGGCCTCCTTCCCAGACACCACGGCCTCTTCTGCCAGGTGGGAAACGGAAACTTCCAGGTGGAGTTAGTCTGTGGGATCCTCCTGGGAGCTGAGGTGATACTAACAGCCGTGGCACCTTCTGAACTTTCAGACAGCGGTGATGCCATGAGACTCATTATATTTTGGTTCTAGAGGTTTATTGTTTGCCCCTACACCTGCTTCACACTCCCTCTCCCTCTTCCTTCCATCTCTTCCTTGTGCAGCCTTCAACATTGTCTTTCCCTTTCTTGTGCCTGTTAATTATCCCTCCCCCCCGTACACAGCCAGCCCATCCCTTACGATCGCTATTTACTCTAAGAACAAGTAAAACAAGAAAACATAATGCCATTATTTAATAAAAATTAATGATCTTCATCCTGATTGCTTGGCTTGCATAGTTATTCCATCTCCCCTGCCCGTACTTCAGCTGTTCAATTTCTGAACATAGTGAGTTCCTCGGGGCAGGTTACTGATCCCGACTGGTCCTGGCATATTGCTTCTAATAATAAGCATTTACAGTTTAATCTTGAATTAGGGGACAGAGTCGCTGGATTCCCTGTTTCTTTGGACAGATGGGGGGATTTTAAACATGCATTCCATTTGTAGCCATTGACAGATATGGGAGGCCATTTCTGAAAAAGAATGAAAGGGTGTATGCAGGCATGCTCATACATATTACTTCAG
>CM057846.1:20948705-20967242 GCA_030068395.1 Apalone spinifera
AGTGTAGACATAGCCTTTGTGTTTAGGAGGAAACAGTCTTCTGCTGGAGGTTTCTTGCTCCTCCAAAGTGTATAGTAGTAGCCACTGCTTGTCACAAGGTGGTGAACTAGAGAGAAACCATTAGTCTGATTTAATTATGGCTGCTCCTGTGTATAAAGAGGCAATTTTAAATGATTCTGAGCCCCTTTGTGAAGTTATTTCTACATTCCATGTTCTGGATACTTAAGCATCAGTGTCAGATTAACAGTTCCAGTTAATGTTTTTTAAAAACACCATCCCCTGTCCAACCTCCAGATTTACCCTTCAGCTGGTTTTAAAACAAAACATTTTGCATAGCAAGAGAAGGAAAGAAAATAGGTTTGTACCAAATACTCACTCAAAGGCTGGACTTGGAGAGGATTGTTTGTTAGTATGATTTCTAAAGTATTATCTGTATTCATCGTCTCTTCTTTCTATCTACTAAGTTTCTCTATGAATCAGGAAGGAGTTTTGAGGTAATTGATAAGCAAACCATTCTTTTAACCAGAGAAATTAATCAATAGGCACCCAAGCAAGAATTTAGAAACTGGATTAGAAATAAGTTTTAAATAGTGTGCTCTGTACCATTAAAATGACTGATTTATTTCCCACAGGACTTGGCTCTATCTAAATGTGATGATTCAGTATGCATGGGTCTGTTGCATATCCTATGTAGATTACATTAGTACAGAAGAATGTACGAGAATAACTTTGGGTAATATTTCCACAGCTTTCCACATTGGAAAATACTTTAACAGGATTTTGTTTTAAAATGAAAATATCCTATAATTCACATTGTATTCTGAAGCCCATTTGTTTCTCCTGACCCCTTCATCTTGATAGGTTGGGATGAAAACAGTTATTTAATGTTTGTCTTTTTTTATTGTTCTCTAATGGGTTTTAAAGACTTTAGTATTCATTTTATTATAACGTGGGGCTGTAGATGCATATAAAACTTATAAAGCACATATGGTAGTCATCCCTTCCTTGAAATCCTTGTAATCTAAGTTGGACATCATAGTATATGGGCAACCTGTATATATAAGTAGTGATCTCAAAGAAGCAGAGAGAGATCTATTGAAAAGTCAGGAAAGAATATGGCTTTAAGGAAGGGTTTGAAGGAGAGAGTGCTATGTGTTTCATACATTAAAATATCGCTCCCTTTTTTGTATCTGACCCTGATTCAGGTAAACCTGTGTTTCACTGCTTTACTCGCCAAGAGCCTATGTGAGTGTTTTCAGTAAGCAGACTCTTTTTGGCTGAGATCTGAGTTTTGGTTAGTGTGACTTTCTTTGCTGAACAGTAAAACAGATTATTAAAAGCAGCCGAAGGAGGCTAGAACACTATATTAACAGCAGGAAGGTGGCACTTCTTTCTTCTCTGTCCATTTTAAATGTAGTACATTTGCCACTTGTCTCTCACAAGGTATCTGGTTTGGATACTTTTAAATCTTAGCATTGGCTGTCAGGTTTGGATCAAAGTGTCTGCTGCTTTGGTGGTTGTAATGAGATACGTCTTTGTTTAACTCCCTACATGTGTTATTTCAAAAAAAATCAGAGTGGGGATCTAGTGAGGCTTTTTGAGCTATATTAACTTGCAGAGCGGAGGCTTTTGTGTTGGGTCCATTATGCTCCCATTTCATATTAAAGCACATTAGATTTTTTTTTTCCAGTTTCCCTCCATACTGCACTGCATTGCTAATGCTGCTACATGGTATCTCACAAGTTTCCCAACTTTTTTTAAAACATTTTGAGGTCTGTAAAGCGCTGCTTAAGGATGGACTTTTAATTATTGTGTAAACTGTGTCCACTTCTATTTCATGAAGCGCGGATGGATAATGGATGTTTTATTCAGCTTCTAGTAAATTGATCTCCACATGAAGATTTCCTCGATTGCTTCCTCTGTGACAGAGTTGTCTTAGGTCACCGAGTTAGAAAGGGTGGACTTTGTTGCCTTTAAGTATTCACAATTTTTAATTTACCCCACATAAATCAAACTGTACCAAATATCATCACATTGACAGCTGTTGTAGGAGTCTCCATAACTGGTAAATACTCCATGTGACCTTGCAATCCCATTAATAAATTCAGTAAAGCTGTTCAGATGTAAGTTGATGGTTTTTCCTCATGACAATTTCTACTCCAGAAACACATGAAAGCTAAAAACCGGTTCTTAACAGAATTTCCTGTTTGTTCACTTTTTTTCTCTAATATACTCTTTGTATGTCTGAATGAAACAGAATTAGGGCTAATTTAGATGATTGGCTGAAAAACAAAAGTATTCAGTGCTAAGAATGGGAAATGAGAAGGCCTCTTTGTAATGTTATTTCTTTGCATAATTGTAATAGATTGTAATTATATACTTGAGGGTTTTTTAAAACATTGGATTTGCTGTAAACATAGTCACACGATATGTGTTATTGCTCACTTTCATTGGTTTAAACCCAAACTTAGTCCGGGGATGTGTGCATCTGCTCAGTACATGTAATAGTATTTATTTTATTATTTCCTTCTCCAGCATGTTACATTAAACTGAATCTTCAGTTCCTCCGGTCCTGAGTTTGTCATTAATCAATTATTTGGGGCTGTTTTAAAAAACAGTAAGTAGATGATGCTCTACAAATGTGGATTCCAAAGCTTGAAAGCTAAGCTAGCAGTCCAGGGAAGGGAGGGTGTGCTAGAGAGAACCAAGGGGGAAAAGGCTCCTGAAAGGAGGGAGAAGGTGGAATGTCTTTTATGCATAGATAGAAGGAGGAAAGCATGAGTGAAAGTGTGAGCCTGGGAGGGAGAATTGTTGGTGAAGGGAGAACAGGGAGGAAAGCAGGGAGTGAGCAGAGCTCCTGTGATCAGATGCGAGCTTCAGATTGCATTGGGTCTTGAAGGGATCTTAGACTTCTTCACTGCTTTTCAGACAGGAAAGCAGTGAAGGGGGTGCAGGGAGTGTTGTCACTTTCATCTAAGTTTGAATGCTCCCTTGTTAATGGGAGTCACATGCACCTGTGAATTGAATGTCTTCCCCACAGATTTGCATGTGTAAATGTTTGAGCTGCACCTGCTACAGGCTGCAGGCCATGTTCTGTGTAAATAAAAAAGGTGGGGGGGAGGGTGTATAAATAGACTTGGTTATCTGGAGGTATAGCTCAGTCCTCATACAGTTGCTATCTTGCAGTGCATGGTGGAGATTGCAGGGAAGGGGGGCTAGAAGTGGTGTTATTGTCTCAGCAACCTGTCCCCAATGCCATGCCCACTCTCTTCATCCATGCAGTGAGGCTGGGCATTCTCCTCCTTCTGCCTTGCTCTTCATTTTCTCTCTTAGCTCCTGGTGCAGAAAGTGTGTGTGCTCCTATCCTCCTGCCCATATGGTGATACTCCATAAACACTTCCATCCCTTGAAGCAGATGGAAGTGGGTCTAAATGAGAGCCTCCGTCAACTCTCACCACCAGATTAACCTGCTCCATTGGATTGTATTGAATAGGTTACAGGTAAACCTGCCTGTGGTCGGGGAGAGTGATCAGAGCACAAACATACTCCCATTGTCGTATATGGGCTTCATAAGGGAGGAAACATTGATACCAATACTCTGTGCTGTAGTTGCTTGTCCTGTTTTGAGTCCTTGGAGCATCAGTTTGTCTCTCACAATCACATTTATTCAACTTTTCTGATTTTTGCACCTGCAAATAATTGAAGGCAAATTTTGTAGCAGTACCTGATGTACAGGTGCATTGGGTAGTTTAATGTTTAACTACTATGAAGCGTGCTTTCAAAATTGCTTCCACTATTGTTTGCAGGTGTGGAATTGAAGGCAGTTTCTGGAAATCAAGCCTGTTATCTGGGCATGAAGGGAAGGACAATTCTTGTCTAATAGTGTCTGGGTTTATATTTCTAAAGGGTTGGTTTGGGTTTCTCTGCACATACACTCAATGAGCTATTTCAGGAAGATAAATATATAAATGTTTTATCTCCTTGATTTGCCATTGACTAATGTGCTGGGTGCAGGCAGATGGAATTTTTAAAATTAAATATAATTTATCTAATTCAAACAGGAAATATAATAGGGTTTGTTTTGTGAGATATGACTTCCTTTTAAAATACTTCTGAAAATTAACTTTTTTCCCTTCAAGGGCTTAAAAACAAAATCTCCAAACTGCACTTTAGTAAAAATAAAAAATTTCAATCAAGAAAACAGCATCTGACGTAAGAATTGCAGTAATGCTGAAAATTAATAATCAGTGAGTTTGGTTATGCAAGACACTGAATTCATTAATGGTTTAAGGAAATTTGTATATAGCTTATTACACATCAGATTGTTCTAGTCTAAGCAATAGAAATGTTTAAAGTCCTCCGACTGAAGTTTAAAATGGATTAATCTGCAGTTTTTTGGCCTTCATTTTACAAAGGCATTTGGGTGGATAAAGTTACGCACATACTCTGTGTCTTTTGCAAGATCTTGGCCATTAAGTGCAAACTAAATACTTCAATATCTGATCAGATGGATTTAACATTTCATCTGGCAATGACTTTTTATTTTTAAAGATTTCTGTTACTGTAAAAACTTCAGGTATTACAAGTTTAACTAAAATAAATCCCCCCCCCCAAAAAAAACCCACCTTTAACCACTCCTTCCACCTTTTTAATTTTAACACCTGAAAGGTAAGCATACTGCTTTAATTATAATGGAATAAAATATCAAATGAGTGATCACATCAGGCATGGACACTTACCAAATCACAGTGAGATAACTGTGAATAACTCTCTAGTTTCAACAATTTGCATGGCCATTAACAATTGATGGATTTCCCTTAGAACCACATTATCTATGGCAGCAGTACCTAGTCCTGCATACCATTTCTGCATATTAAGTACCAAAGAAATTCCCAAAAGTAGTGGTAATAAAACTATAACAGCAAGGTGAGTGTTATAGATAGGAATTTTAAGCCAGCTTTTTGGAAGGCAGAGAATTATTTCAAGCAATCAAATACCTTATTTCTGTCCCCTGCTCTCCCTTTAAATACAATACTGTATTGCAGTTCTTAATGTAACCCCTTTGTTAACTTATTACCTGCCTTGCTCTTAGACTCAAATACCAGTTTGGAAATACACAGGCGTTTATAAAAGGTGCTTTTCAAATGTATTTTTATTTTATTGTATTTTATTTTTGGATCTAACATAAATCTGAAGTAGCTTTTACATATGTTGAGTATAGGGATGTAAAAGGTTAACTGGTTACCCCATAAGCAGGTGGCTTATTGGCCTAATTATAATATTACTGGTTAGCCAGCCTGGTTGTCTGGACCCTGTCCATGGATGTGGCAGTCCACCCAAAGCAGCCTTTTGCCGACTGGAGCAGCCCCCCACCCAGAGTGCTTAACTGATTAAATAAATTGTTTAATGGGTTAACTACTTTAGGGTGTTTTAACATCCCTAGTTCAGTATAAGATAAATCATGTATGCACAACTAAATTTGGCAGCTATTGATTGCTAGACATAAAGCAAACGTGTGTGTTTGTATGTTTTCTGGGGAATGTGTTACCATTTTAATAAATGGCCTTGTAGCTCCTGTCTACCGACCCCCATCTTCCACCTAACCAGTCCCTCTTGGCAATTTCTTCTGCTGCCTCTGGAATCTCAAAATTCCCCCAAACCTCCTGTCAGTCAGGTTGACTTGTTCGGGCATGAACTGCTCAGCTATGTTTACCCTGCTGCTGTTGTGGCAAGAATAAAGTGATTAAATGAGGTGTTGGGGTTCAGGATGTTAAATTTAGATTAATGGGCTAATCGAATAGTTGATGCAATTTGCATTGATTATTCGATTAGTTGATAAGGGCACCCCTGCCACTGAAGTGTAGCAACATCTCGAGCTGTTGCTACACTTCAAAAGCGAAAGTGCTGCAGGTAGCACGGGGCCAGCCGGGGCTCAAGCAGTCCCCTGCTGGCCCCATGCTCCCAGTGGCTTTTCAAAGCAGCAGCGCTGTATGGAGCCCGGGGTCAGTGGGCTTCAAAGCGGCAGCGCCATGTGGAACCCAGTGTCTGGCCCCAGGCTGCATGTGGCACTGCCACTTTGAAACACCCCCTCCTCATCCAGCCCTCCCGCTGCCTCTTTCTGATAGAGGCAGCAAGGGGTGGGGAAAGCGACTAGTCGACTAGAGTGTCGACTATCTGATAAGTCTTTCACATCCCTTGTTGGGGTGGGAAGGTATAAACATCAAAATGTGCAAGTTGTTAGGGCTCTGTGGTGTTCTGTGGCGGACTCTTCAAAGGTCGTGGGTACAAGGCTTCTAGCCACGTTTTCCTGTAGCTGTCCAAAATAAATACAAAAGTAAATGGCTACTTTGCACACACAAATGTGAACATTTTTCTATCATTCTTCCCCCCGCTCCTCCCATATTAATGGCAGAGTAGTTTAGTAAGGTCTAATCGTTATTCATTTACAAAAGATACTTTTGTAGATATCCTGGTGTGTTGCAATTTTAGATAAATAATTAAGGCTAAGCTACAATTGTTAAGACCAGTGACGAAGTACACTGGTGCTTTATCTGTGCTTTCCTGTTGGTTTGTTCACTTGATCCATATGCACATTGTTCCCATATTACATGAGAAAAACAGAGTTGTAAACCCAATCTGTATCCATCTCCTCCTTCACCCACAGATGTACAGAGGGATGGACTGTCAAGGCAAATAGGATGGTCATGTATGATCCAATAGAACGGGAAAGGATTTGAGAGCTGTGCTAGGAGCTACAGAAGACATTCTCAGGAGGAGAATTCCAAGAGCAAAGTCTTAGCTCTGAGAGAATCCTGCCTTGGACATAAAACAGACAGAACCTTGAGGACCCTGTTAGTATGGATTAGGGATGTGAATGGTTAACTAGTAAGCATCGTCCTTACTGGGTGATGCTCCCGCTGTAATTGGTAAGCTGGAGCAGCCCTCCACCTGAAGTGGGTAGAGGTCCATTCCAGCCTGGAGGGGCCCACCATGGGCAGAGGGTGCTCCAGTTTGTAGCAGGCCCAGTCTGGCTGGAGCAACGTGCCGCCTGCAGTGAGTGTAGCCCGGTGCACCACAGGCTGGGGTGCTCCAGCCTTGCTGGAGCATCTCCCGCCTACAGCGTGCCTGGCCCATTTAAGCCAACAACTGCTTAAACACAATGTTTAACAAGATTTTACATCGCTAGTATGGGTTTTGTTGGTGAGACATGAGATTAAAGATTGTGCTTCTATGCCTTGCATCTCCGCTAAAGATTTCACATACTATAATAAAAATAGCTTGTTGGTTTATGAGTAGCTGTTGCATCAATGGAAGGCTGGGCTCACTGCTTCCAGGCATTCCCGTATAGGGGCACTTTTTTGCAAGTGCTGAAGCTTCCAGGCCAACTTCAATGAACAGTGTCCACCTAGATTAAAGGAAGGGAAGATGAAGTTCATGTCTGAGAAGAAAGGACTAACTTTCCTAATAACATGGAGATGTCGGGAGCCTTTTTAGATCAAGGCTGCAACATGCCAGAGGGGAGAGAATTTCAGAGTTACCCTTGAACTCTGCATGTATCCCATGAAGTGGAAGTAACATGATGCTTCCCACCTTTTGCCCTGATCTTTTTTGCTTCTCTGTTGTCTGCCATCTCTATTTAGCTTGTAAGCACCTTGTCAGCAGGGACAGACTCTATTGTCTGGTTTTACAATTGTGCCCCAAACCTGACTGACACCGCTAGGTACTAGAGGGATAAAAATAAGATATGGAATAATAAATGGAGGTGTCATTCTTTGTTTAATGGAAAATAGTGATATACACTGGGTTTTTTTTAATCGTTTCCAATTTTAGTGGATTGTGATTATTCCGTGTATCTAAAGTACTTATTTAATTTAGCCAAAAAATGTTTGTAACATGGGCTATAATGAAATGATTACCAGTGAGTTCTACTTTGTTTGGTGTGTCTGTAAAATTAGGAGCATAGAAATTTTAAGATATTTGCTACTTGGATATTAACATTGAATTGTCCTATTGGTGTGATTGTATATTTACTATTTATTATTTTATTTTATATAGTTTAACTTAAGTTTACTATCCAGCTAACTATGTTTCACAATCAATGCACTGATCGGTATAATTGCATTTTGTGGTCTTGTTATAGACAAGGACTACAATTAATTAAGTGTCTGGATTACCAAAGTACAGAATCTAACATGTATTTGTAAACAAATTTCATTAAGAAATGGATATGGTTGAAAAGTAGGTTATCTGTGTTTTAAAGAGAATGTAGTATTTGTGTGTGTTGAATGTACATCATGTTAAATACCCAATCTTCCCAGAAAACGTCTGCCCTGAGATGAGACGCTGTATGCAAAATTTCAGGAAAATCGGTTTCTCTTTGGGAAAGGTAATATTAAACAAATACTAGATGTGATGGTGAAAACTGGACTTACGATATGAAGTTAACATTAGCTTGAACTAACAAGTTGCTATTAGGCCTGCTAGAATCCCATCTGAATGTGATTAAAATTAAAAAGGAAACCAGCATTGTAAATGGGAAATAGTTTTCCCGTAGTACCTCCAGGCAAATCATCATTTATACGGAACTACTGAAAAGTCAGATTTAATTTATTTTCTGGAGAAAATGTGTCAAACTTTTTTGCTTTTGTTTATTGAATTGGTTTGCCTTAATCTGAAAAGAGCAACAGTGTTCTTCAAATTATAGATGCATAGAGTCCTGCATGGATACCAAAATGTGTATCCATATCCAATCTGCAAAAAATGGTCTGCGGAGATTTGTGGATTTGCAGGGCTCTATCGATATAGGGCCCTCCTTTCAAACTATGGCCCTTGTCCTGCATGCGTTATTCATGTGAGCAAGTATTACTCAGGTGGGTAATCCCACTGCTTCCAGTGAAGAATTAGCCTCTTTTTTTTGAAACAGATCAGCATGTTAACTGTTTTTTTTCTCCAGAACACACGTGATTCACTCCATGCGAGCCAGAAAACACTTTGCACATCCTTTGCCTTTTCTCTGAAGTGGCAGCAGCGTATCCTATTTGTTCCATTTCAGCAGGTCGTCTAATGTGGCTTAAGAGAGTCAGATCTCACTCATTATGGGCCTGCGTGGGCTTTGCTATGCCATTTTAACACAGGTGGCGTTAAATTCCCATTGATTTTTTTCGCCAGCTTTTTTATTTCTGCGAAGAATGGCATTAATTTTTCACAAAAATGAAATCTATAAATGACCTTGTGCAAGAGCACTAGCTCTGCGGATTTCAGCTCCTAAGTAATAGGCTTGTGAATGTTCCCCCTTGCAGTGCAGGCGCCAAGGGAGAGGGTATTCAGCAGTTACAGTTGGATATATTTGCTTCCTACCTGCTGGTTTCAAACAGTATTAATTTTTATGCCTTCATTGTGCATTGAGTTTAATTAAAAGCAGCGCTGCTCATAACAGTGCTGCTAGAGATTTTTTTTCTACTCCCCCTAAAATGAATAAAACAAATAGGCATCTGGTATTTGTTTTGTATAACACAATGCTCATAAAATGAAGAGTAATAAAACATAATTATCTGTAAAGGCTTGTTTTATAAGCCTAAGAATGAGCTCGTTTGTACTTTGTTTTAATTCTACCCACAGGATAAAGGATCCCTTTGTACTTTTTCTTTAACCCCTCTCCCAATTAGTGAAGAGTCACTCATTAGAACATTTGAAAATATTCCTTTCATACAATGGAGGGTGGGTGGCTAGCTGGGTACTACTTATTTGTCTAAAATGGACCCTTTTTATGGGGCATCCATAAGGGTGAGAGCAAGAGAGATGGTTAATGCCATCCTTTAACATTTTCCTCCAAACTTTTTTTTTTTTTTAAAAGTATAGATCCATAAGTATAAGGGACAAAGGCCAACATTTTCAGGATAGGGACTCTAAAGTTAGGCACTTCAGTAAAAGGGGTCTGATTATTTTTTTTCTAAATTACAGTGTAAATCCGGCATAGAGCCTGGATGTGGGTTTGGTACCATAGATTTATTTGGTCCCTACCTTGATGGAATTTTCTCCACTGCTGAACTGTTTGATTTGGTCCTCCCTGGAGCATTATGGGCCAGATCCAAAATCTATTCAAGTCAATAGGAAACTAATCATTGACTTCCAAAGACTTTGTCAGGTTACATTTGCTGTCCCTAAGCAGATGTGATAAATGACTGCCGGTTGATCAATCACTACAGTTGATCCACCATGTAGTGAAGACAAGCCCTTGGATTTTATTTGTAAAGCAGACAACATTGATGGTTTGCTTTGCTGCAACCCTGAAAAATCAACTGACCAGTAATAGCTGTGCTGTGGGTTTTTGCTAACAATTTCTGCAGCAGTGTCCATGCCTTTAGGGGGCTATATCTCTTGAGAATGTCTCCATTGTTTCTATCTAGCACTCTGTGTCAAGTGAAGATCATGTCCTCCCATGGTTGTGTGTCCGCTATTACAAAATTAAAGAAGCTAGAGTTGGTAGCAATCACGTAGTGTACTATTTCACTAGTATGTATGTACTAGTGACAGTTGAATGTCACTATGCTGCAGATCCGTGATATCGACCCAGTGCTTTGCACTGAAGTCCAGATTTTGACTAGGAAGAGATGGAACAAGAATACTTAAGCCAGCTAGGTATTAAAGTGGGATGTCCCAACAGTGCATATGAATTCCAATGGCAAAGTATCAGCCAATTCCTTGCAGGCAATCAGTGTTGATGAAAAATTCATACTATATGTCTGTTAATCACTAGTTTGAATAATAATAGTGTTACCGAAGTCGTTCACAAGAACCAAAGGATCAATCCTATAGAGTGCTGAGCGCCTTCAACTCAATAATACTTTGCACTGCACAGATTCCTGCCCTATTCTTGTTTGCACAATTAATGAAAGTGATACAGAGGCCTTAGTTCCTTTGGTGCCCTCTTGCATGAATTATAGCTTTCTCAATGGCAAGTATGCTTTAGGTGTTGCTTCCTGTTGGCAAGGCAAGCCTTACAATTTTCAATATTAACAGCTGCTTTTGTTCGTCTTCTAGGATTGGAAACAAGGGGCTTGAGCGCATGTAACAAATTGCTAAATGATACCCTGGCAGAGAGAGTTCCCCTCTCAAAATCACTCTCCTAATGCAAGCTCCTTTGCAGAGAGAAAAATGCAGTAATACAGCCACAGACAAAACAAACTGCTGCTGGGGCCAGATTTACACTTCAACAACAAGGCATTCTTGCCTCTGTTGAAGGCAGTTCCTGTTCATGTTGAGGGTCTAATCGGCTGCTGCTGTGTCTAGAATGGTTTACTTGAAAGACATTTTCCTCCTCTCTTTTCCTCCCCCAGCTCCCTGGAAGATATTAGTGTAATGTGCAGGCTGCCAGCTTTAGTTCTTGACAGGATTGTTGTGGCTCGTCTGTGACTTTAGTCAGCTGATTATCATCAGCAGCAGCAGATAGTGTGATGGAAGGTACCTTGCCTTGTTATGTGAGCTATTTCAGTTCTCATGGCCAGGAGCCTTTGATCTATTGAGACTAACTCCCCTCATCTCCCCGAAAAAATGGGGTTGTGTGCTGGTTTGTAAATGTGTCGTCTTGTAGCATAGTCTCATGACACATATAAACTAAATATGCTGTATATTTCAGAGATTATGGAACCCAGCCGCTCTTATTTAAAAGTCAAATTATCCAAGGTGTGAAGATGAATTCTCTTCTCACACTGTTTATTGTTCCTTTTAGGCTTTTCAGGAAGGATCCCAAGTGAGGCTCTCCATGTCCCTTGTCTCGGTGGTTCCATTTTTCCCATTTGTAAATCGGGGATGCTATATACCAGGAAGGCCTGTTGGGGCTTAATTAATTAATGTCTCTAAAACATTTTGTGACCCTTATTGCAGTGCAGATGCAAAGCAGCATTATATTTAAAACTCAGGCTTGCTACTGATTTTGCCCAAGAAAGTTTTTAACCTTCTTGTGAAAGGGATTTACTATGCTCGTGTAATACTAGGTATACATTGGAAAGATATGGCAACAAAATTACTGTCAACATTCATAAGCTGCCAAAAAGAAAGTTGCCAAATTACATTTATACTGCCACCTTTTGTCGACACATCATGGCCACAATGTTAGCTTCCCTGTTAACAGAGAGAGCAAAGCAATGTGGGTAAGCATCCCACAGTGCTTGGCATCACCTTCAGTTGCTCTGCACTGTGGGAATGCTCAACATAGTGCTGTGCATTTTGGGAATGTGAAAAATGCCCTATCAGCCACCTCTTTGCTTCCCAGCCCTCCCGGGACTTCTGTCTTACTTTCGCACCAATTGAATGATGGTTCTTACTGCAAACTCTAGCATCCGCTGTGAGAAATCCCGGATCCCAGACTTCTCTCCCATATTGTGTTCAATATGCGTAAGATATCACGCATTGTAGCAGGGCTACTTATGCAGTTAATGGCAGAGGACAAAGACTCCAATGAGGATGACAATATGAGCGACAGGAACAGCAGCGAAGTGGCATTGCAATGGGCTGTCACAGAGCAGCTGTGCGAAGTAGAGCATCGCTTTTGGGCTAGGAAAACCAGCACTGAGTGGTGGGATCCTGTTGTCATGCAGGTCTGGAATCCAGGGCAGTGGCTATAGAACTTTTGGATGTGTAACGCAACCTTCCTGGAGCTGCATGCTGAGCTGGCCTCTGAATTGACGTGCAAGGACACCCGAATGAGAGCCACTCTCTCCGTAGAAAAGTGTGTTACTGTTGTTTTGTGACAGCTGGTGACTCTTAATTGCTACTGTTCAGGTACAAATTGATTTGGAGTGGGCATGTCTACTGTCGGGGCAACATGTATGCAAGTGTGCAGGGCAATACATTGCATTTTGTTGCAAACGGCTGAGACGCTGGGAAATGTGGATGACTTAGTGGCTGGCTTTGCTGAAATGGGCTTTCCTAACTGCCATCAATGCCACACACATTCCCATTGTAGTGCCACCTCACCTTGCCTCAGAGTACATCTGTGAGAGGGGCACTTGTCCATAGTGCTTCAGGTGCTTGTGGATAACTGTGAGTATTTCACGGACCATAAATGCAAGGTGGTTTTGCATGATGCACGCATCTTCAGGAACAGTGGCCTGTACAGAAAGCTGCAAGCTGGGACTTTCTTTCCAGACCAGAAAATTACAGTGGGAGATATGGGAATGCCCATAGTGATCCTAGGAAACCTGGCTTACTCCTGACAACCCTGGCTCATGAAGTCTTACACTGGGCACCTGGATTGTATAAGAAGTGCTTCAGCAGGCCAAGCTGATGCCACATGGTTGTTGAATGTTCCTTTGGCAGATTGAAAGAGAGATGGAGATTGGCAGGTTGGACCTTTTGGAGGATCATATGCAGCTGCATGCTGTGGCTTACATCATTTGAGTGTAAGGGTAAAGTATTTGCCTTGGATGGAAAAATGAGACACGGGGCCTGGATGTGCAGTTTGAACAGCCAGACGCTAGGGTTGCCAGGTGTCCGGTATTGACCCAGACAGTCCGGAGCAGGAAGACAAGATGGTATTTCTTAAAGGGGCCATGCTTTTTTTTTTAAAGCTTAATAACTATTGGGCCCCCCCTTTTTTTTTCTCAACAACATTGGTCTCCCCCTCCCCCTTTTTTTTTCCAACAGAATTTTTTCCCTGTTCTTTTTTGTGGGGGGGAGAGGGGAAGGTATTCGGTATTTTTGGTTAAACCATCTGACAACCCTACCAGATGCTTGTGCTGTCAGAAGAGCCCATAGGGTGGCCAGTAAAAGGAGGGGGAGAGACAAAGTCTCTCATGGAACGGGAAGTTTTTTGGTGCCAAAGCTGGGCACTCTTCGTGATTCTACCATGTTGTATCTTGAATGCTCTCTGGGTTTTTTGGAGACAAAACTTGCCAATGTAGACAAGGCCTAACTGTGAAAAGAGACAGCTGCTATTTGAAGTTATGTGACCAGTATTATATCAATTCTTCTTGATTTATTTTAATTGGTTCTTTTTATTGTCTGCAAGGTGGTACAATAGAATGCATTCTGCCCTTGTTTTGATACCTTTATGTAAACTATTCTTTCCACTCAACCTCCTTTCCCCTTTGTGGAGTTGACTGGTTGAGATTTATGGCCAGTTTTTGTGGGGTTTGCTTGTCAATGTTTGCTGGAGTGGAAACTTAGAAGAAAACCTGTTGCTGATGGTTCTGCAGTTGAGAGTTTGAAAAACAGGTTTCAGTTAAAAATAAGGGCTGGCTTGAACTTCAGCCTTGCATGTATGAGAGATGCAGAACAGTTTGTATAGTATAATATAGGGATGTAAGTGACTAGCATAAGTTTATCGGATACTTGATTAGCGATGCAACTAGTCGCTTGTCCTCTACTTGCTGTCTCTGCAGTTTCCTTAAAAGCCAGTTTCCCCAGCACCATCTCTATAGGGGGCAGGGGACATAGAGATACAGCGAGAAACAGCATGAGCAGGAACTGAAGCAATCTCCACTTGTGCCAGTTCTACTGTGATTCTGCTTTAGAAATGTACAAGTGCCCTGGCTGGCCCCCCCCCAGTGGCCCCGCACTCCTTGCAGGGCTTCCGCTTTTGAACTCTAAAGCCCTCGGGTTCTTGCTAGATTTCAAAGGCGGAGGCGCCCTTATTGACTAATAGAATAGTCGATTGATATGCCATCGACTATTTGATTAGTTAATTAATCTAAATTTAACATCCCTTCTATAATACAGTGGATTGTGCTACTCCACTACATCTGTTCCTTCTGTTCCAAGGTTATTCGATACTGAATTCTTAAATTTAGCTCGAACATTTAGATGAAGTCTTGATTCCACTGAAAGAAATCAATGGCCACTATCAGTTTGGGGAGAGGGAGGGTTGAAAGAAGGGAGACAGGGTTGCTTTTTGCTAGGAGCTACTAGAGAAAATGATGGGGAAGTGGTGGTCCAAAAGGATGCATAATTTAAGGACTGTGTCTGAGTTGAGTAAAAACTCCATGTTGTGGACAGTGGTTCAGCTCTGCCTTTGAGAGTCTTGCAATAGATGGGTGGCTAGCTGTTGCCTGTTTTTTGATGATTCTCTGTATAACCCTGTGAATTGATGGTGTCAGACTCCTGTGATGGTTGTCTATGCATCTGCACGACAAACATCAGTAACAGAAAAAGGTGGGAAATATTTTAGACCATCTACCTAATGTAGACAAGACACAATGTGGTTTTGCATCCACAGTGTAAGGTGAGAACAGACCATATCCGATGTAAGTGGGACATTTGTAGTGGCATCTCTCCATTTTGTTTTATTTTTTAAGTCCTATTTATCTGTATGAAGTTTGTCCCTGACTCTGTGCTCCCATGGATGATGATCCAGGTGGAGGAAGGCTTTGCTACTGATTTAAGTGGTACAGGCTTGATCTGTTTCTCAATACATTTTCATGTAACTACACGGATCATCATGTGACTGCAAATTTCCTGCGGACTCTGATTACTCTGCCTCAAGTGCCTTAGGCTTGTAATCTACATGGAGCATGACTGATTTTTGTTACACACAATATTGAAGTCCTGCATTTTCTTTAATTAGCCTATCACTTTCTTAGTAAAAGAAACCCAAGGCACTTAGATACCTATCTATTATACTTCTTTGTAATGCATTACCATAGTATCTGAGTGTCTCATAATCTTTAATGCACTTATCTTCACAATGCCCCAAGTGGTAGGCAAGTGCTATTATCTCCATTTTACAGATGGGGAACTGAGGCAGAGAGAGGCTCCGGGCTTGCCTTTACTGTAGTCAGTTATCTACACTGAAGTTAACTCCTCTTGAGATATCTTAGCCGGAGTGAAACCATTGTGCTGAAAATCAGCATGCTGCTGCACAAAATGAGAGTATTAGCAGCACGGAATATTAGCCTGCTGCATTCCTAACTCAAGCATCATCAGCACTAGAACTTCAAACCACACTCCCGAAGAGTTTTTTGTGTGTGGATGGGAGTTAGGTGTAGGAGCAAAACTCAGGTTATACTGTGAGCTAACACCTTTGTGGAAATAATCCCTGACTGAACTTTTGAGATCATGCAAGAATCCTATGACCAAACAGAACAGAAATTGGGTCCCAAGTTGGCACCTTAACCACTAGATTGTGCTTCTTCTCTTTGTAAATATGCATGCCAGTTTGCATTCCTTTATGCAGTCTGATTTTTTTTAAACAGTATCCTTATGATGAAGGAACTTGTAGCTGAAATATTGGAAGGAAAAGGTGAGGAATGACCTAGACAAATATTTAGGGGGTTGAAAAGACAAAATCAGTATTTCCCAAATGTTCATATCAAATTCTTTGAGTTATAATCTAAAGCCTCCTGTAATAAGGCAAGACATCCAAGTTTTCAGATGCGTAGAACAATGAAATCCTTTGTGATACTGATGGACAAGGGTGGGAGAAACTGAATGTGCAAATAGTAAAACTCATATTGTAACATGATTCTATGCATGAGGTTGCCAATTGTGTCTAAATAAACAGAGACTTCATAACTCTGCTCTTCAGTTAAGGATAAGTCTTCTATTTTTATAAGTTTTAGCTACTTTTGTAGCACATTAGTACCAATATGAGATTTTTTTTCTACATAAACAACTTTCTTGCCTTGTAGAATCAGCTGTATCAGACTTCTGTACTTGGGCACATCACAGTATTTGAAAAGCTGCAGATTATTAATAGTTCTGATCTGCAGGACCTTGAAAATATTTGTCTGTAAATTCATAGTCATATTATATCCCTTTTTATGGAATCATATTTCTCTCTAATAAGAATTGGATAAGGGTCTTAGAGGCAATAGAAACAGTCCTGTTAATTTTCAGTGGGAGCTGGATCAGGCCTAAAGTGAATGGCAATGTCTAAGGATTAGAAACAATTGGCTGGATTCTTAATTTGTCATCGGTGTAACTTCAGAGGGAGCTGCTCTTTATTTACAGGAGTGTAAGAAGGTGGGGAATAAGGCAGGTCTACACCTAAAGCTTGGGTAAATCTAACAATGTCATTTAAAGGTGTGAATTTTTCAGTGTAGGCAGCGCTAGGACAACAACAGATTTCTTCCTTTGACCAACTTCCTGACTCACAGGGCACGTCTATACAACAACATTTAATCAATTTAAATTACGTTGGCATACTACAGTAATTAAATTGTTTCTTGTGTGTCTGCACCAGGGGTGGGCAATAATTTTAGCTGGGGGGAGTCACTTCAGAAATTTTGGAAGTGGCCCCGGGCTGCACCAGAAGGGGTGGGGCCCTCAAGTGGAAGGGGAGGGGCCAGGGCACTTCGATGTGTCCCTGCCCACAGAGGGGGAGCATGTGAAGTCTTTGCCCCTGCCTCCCTCGAGACAATTGCGAGCTGTTTTGAACAGCTGGCAGTTCCCTCTAGGTGCCTGCGCCCCGGTAGCGGGAGGAGACTTCGCACGTTTCTTCCGCTCCCCCCCCCCCGCCCTGCCCTCCCTTCAGGTCAATCAGGAACTGTGGGTGGGGAAAGTACGGGAAGTCTCTTGCTCCCTGCCCCCGCCCTCCAAGGGGGCGCCACGCTTAGTCAACCCCAGATGAGCAGAGCCAGGGTAGGAGAAGACTTTGCATGCCTCCTCCCACCCTCAGGCTCTTGCTCCCTGCCCTGCAAGGGATGCGCAGCACTTAGAGTCCACCACGGGGGAGGAGACTTTGCATGCTTCTCCATCTCCAGGCCCTGATTCGCCTGGGGACAGGGGAGTGGCAGGGTGTCCGCAGCCTGAATAAATCCACCTGGAAGGCTGGATCTGGGCCGTGGAGGACCTTTTGCCCACCCCCGGTCTACACTTGGCTCCTTGTGTCGGTGGTACTGATTGAACCATTGTTGTGGGATGGCTTTTGAAAGCCAGCAATAGTAGAAGTAAACAACGCTGACTCTGCCTCAGGCTAACTACACTGATATTAGGGTGATTATCAGATTGGTAGTGCAGGTGAGTTACATTGGTGGGAGCAAACACTTAGCATAGATGCTTACATAGTTAGGTTGAGGTAAGTTGCCTTGCATTGATCCAATTCTATAGAGAAGACCAGATCTCAGGAAGTAGATTTACTAGAAGAATTCAGGAAAATAGAATTTACTATTTACAGAAGAATTCAGGAAAAATTTTCTTCCTGGACACGGAAGAA
Organism: Apalone spinifera; assembly: GCA_030068395.1. Taxonomy (NCBI): domain Eukaryota; kingdom Metazoa; phylum Chordata; order Testudines; family Trionychidae; genus Apalone; species Apalone spinifera. Next base: position 20,966,857 of record CM057846.1, read on the forward strand.
TTCCTTCTCTCTCTGTAGTACATGTCTATGTTACAAAGCTGCAGAGGCCAAGGCGCTTAAAGAAACACTTAGGCTTTGTCTACATTACACACCATTTAGTGACACATCCATATTGCTGAAAGTCAGTGTAAACACTGTACTTTGTCCACAGGAGAATGCGTCTGAACCAGCTGTGTACCCAGCGCTGTTAGCCACTCTCCTCATGGAGGTGGTTTACATACAGTTCTGGGAGAACTCTTTCCCAGCGCTCATGCCATAGCCACACTTTCAGTTTAACATGTACTAGCTGCACTTTAAACGTAAGCCTAAGAGACCTTTCAGGGTGAACATGGACTGTTAGGCTGTGTCTAGACTGGCGCGATCTTGCGCCAGAGCTATGCAAATGA
>CM057846.1:20976285-20992954 GCA_030068395.1 Apalone spinifera
GTCTATGTCTACACTGCAATTAAACACCAGCTGCTGGTCTGTGTCAGCTGACTTGGGCTCAGCGGTTGTTTAATTGCGGAATAGACATTTGGTCTCAGGCATGGCTGCAGGTTTGTGATTTCACTGTAGACATGCCTCTCTTAGGACTCTGAGGCTATTTTAACTTGGAAAGCTCTGCAAACATTCTTGCTTGATTTGTGAAGGCCAAATATCTGGTGGCAAACAGTATTTTATTATTCGGAATGCAGAGGGTTAATGGTACCCTATAAGTAGGAAATGCAGTGGTACCTTTTCTAAGTGAACTGGGAGCTAAAGAATATCCTGCATGTGAACATAAAAAGGCAGTCTTAGTGTCCACTAACACTTGTTTGCTTTAGGAGATGTTCACATGTATTTATTTCTATTTTTCTCATTCAGAATTGCATTTTTCAGATTAACAATGAATCTGTGTCCTGAGAATGAATCATAGTGGTTTTCTTTTCTCTGTAGTTTGGGTATGTGTGTTTTAATTAAAGGGAATAAAGAATGAAGACAGGCCTTGGTGCTCTTTTTGCAAAAGCTATTTTGAAAGCTTGACGAGCCGTAAGAGGTTCTAAGACAATATAATTTAATTGTATCAACTAGTAAGAATTACAGAATCTGAGTCAATTATATATCTAAAGTCCTTGAGAGAAATGGACTGATGTGACTAAGTTGTTTTCCTAAAGTGATTCCCTGACCAGATCTTTTCTTGCATTGCAAATATTTTACTTGGGAAATATGTTGTCTTGAATTCAGAACTAACCAAGTTAATTGGCCTCTTGATTTCACTTCTGCTATCAAAGCAAAATCTCCAACTTGCAGAGTTGATATAACAGGAACCACACACTCATATATCTTGCTGACCTAGGGGGAAAAAAGTTTATTTAGAGACAGCAGCTTTTGAACCTTAAAGCTATAGCATATGCATTTAAGAGCAGCTAAACACATGTGTCCGTGTGTGCTCTTTGAGACTGCAAGTAGTGATTTATATAGCTATCTTGTGCAGGCAATACTTTCCTTAAACTCTGAATTTTGCATGTGTGGTCACAATCCAGCTTGTGGTTATTATGACTCTAATTGCTTTTGCATCTGGGTTGGTGGCTGTACTTTGTGTTCTGTCATCCTGACATTGTTGTAGTGCTCAGAGACTCAAATCAGGACTGAATTCCAAGTGTAATAGGCACAGTAAAGATGAGGCTCTTGTCCTAAAATGATAATCTGAAGAGAAAAGGGCATAAAAAGCTCTTACAGGCCAGATCCTTGGGCTCTCTCGTGCACTGCTTCTGTCATGGGGATTTTCCCACAACACTTTTTGTTAGAGCCACCTAAAGGTGGTTTAAATAATGTTCATCATGATTGGCTATGGTGGGGTAATCAGTTAGCCCAAACCCTGCCTAGCATAAATCATCTCAATAACCTCCCCTTTTTAATAATTACATCCCCATTATCCACTGTGCTTACAGTAAGGAGAGGTGGATCACTACTATGCTTGTTAATCCTCCGTATGCTAAACTCTTCCTTCCCAGTGTATGGTGCAAAGCAGCCATTTTTTACCAGAGGATATCACCCAGTATGTTCCTTGTAAAAACACTTTTCTTCTTCTGGTGGGGAGAGCGAGCTTCACTTCCTTCTTTTTGATGAAGGAAATAAGGATGAAAGCAGCGAAGTTCAGATCTGGGAACAGGAAATTTGAGTGTTTTTGCACCTAGGGGTTCAGCCCATCCTAAAGATTGGGGGTGAGAGGTGCCTGGCTTTTTTGCAAAACACAGATCCTGATCTAGGTTCACATTTCAAATATGCCGTCATCTTCCCCCAAAGGGAAGGGATATTGATATCTGCGTTTTGCTTTGGGTTTTTTCTATGAAATGGAGATGGCAACTATAATTGCAGCCTCCTATCACTTCCCTCTAGCCCCCTTTTTTTTTAACCTGCCAAATACTATTTGAGTCTTTGCAGAGTGGAAGTTAAAGAGAGGGCCACATAATAACTACAAAAATCGTCCCTGATCTGGACAAAATGTTTTGAGCATGTAAATATATCACACTGGCAGCATTATTTTTGCTGATGACTGAAGTCCAGATGCAAGATCATAGCTGTAGGTTTCAGTGACTGTGACACAGAGTGGATAACTAAAAGCATGCTCTTGATGACTGTTTAAAACCCTAATTTGATGCCTCCAATTCTGTTTGGTTTTAGTTCAGTAAATGGGCATCTATTAAGTCCCTTTTGAAAAGGAGAAAACTATTTTTGTTACATTCACATGGAAACTGCACGTGATTTCCTCAAAATGTGCCACGACCCCTGTTGGTCTCCATGCATTAACAAAGTTGTTAAGGGTTTTGTTGAACACTTTCCATTAGCCCTCCCATAGTTGCTGGCATGAATATTTAATGTCGAGAGCAGTACTTTTCAAAATTCCTTTTTGTCCATCTGCTTTGATAAATGTAAATATATAAACCCTTTCACCCGCCAAGCCCCTGAAAAAGCAACATTACACTTGCTTTATACAAAGGCCTGACCAATCAAGCTGCCTGCATTTTCCTTTTCCTCCCCCTACCCGCTTTTTCAGCTGTAGCTGTGAGAAAGTTACCTTAATGCCATTGTGGCCTTGCTCTGTCTTTTTCATCTGCTGCTTGGCAAAGGCCTAAACTTTCCTCCCTCCCCCTTCCTTTCCTTCTGGCCCCTTCACTACCAGCTGAACCAATGAGCAGTGCCATTTCTTGACAGGATTTGCGTTTGAACTTCACTTCAGCACAATAGCTGTCCGGCAACTTTGCCTAGGCTCTGTTAGATGAATTCCTGACACTTCATGGGTCGCTGGCCCCTTTTTATCCACAACAGAAAACTGTGGAATGTCTGGAAGACAGAATGACTTTTGAGGGCACTAAAAGATTTACCGCGTCTGGGGAAACCTCTGAACTTTTTATTTTTTGTCATAGAAAATGTGTTTTTCCTATTTGTAGCCCGCACCCTTCCATTCCTCCCCCAGTAGTTAGTGTATTTGTCTAACTTTTTAAACCCTGGCTTCAGTTAGTGTTCCTGTTCTCAGTCTCTCTCCCCATTGCTCCTTAAATATGTCAAATAAAGAGACTTGGATGGTTTGACTGTCCCTTTCAAAGGTGCTCATCTCATGTTGGCTTCAAAGGTTGCTGTGGGAGCGCCACATGTTTTCAAAGTCAGGCCAGGGATTACTAAGATACAACTTTGCACCGTAATTAAAGTTTATAATGTGGGTGCATAGCAAAAGACAGGCTTAATACATATTCCTGACTCTATAAGAATGAAAGCCAAAGAGGATGCAGATTTTCTGTCAAAATTAGTTTTGCTGAATACTTCCTGTATATGCATCTGAGCGCCTCGCAATCATTAATGGTTAATATCCAAGTGAGGCAAGGAATTGTTCTTCCTATTTGATGATTGGGAAATGAAGTCACAAGATAGATTAAGTGAATTGTTCAAGGTATGGATGTTCTCTGTTAACTAGTTAATCAGTGGAGGCTGGAGCAGATGGGAGATGAGATTGAAGGACAGTGTGTTTGTGAGAATGACAGACACACACTGTGTGAGAGTAACGGTGATTTGTGTTGCCAAGCTCCCTCCATCCCCTTCTCTCTGTGTGGAGATAAGTGTACAAAAGTGGGGGGAGGAGGGACACCCTGATATCAGCATCCCCCCTGCTCTCCCTCCCAGACCCTGCACAGCAAGCAGGAAGCTCCCAGGGGGGCAGCTCCAAGGCAGAGGGCAGAAGCAGCATGACAGTGGGTGGAGGGGCAACTGAAGTGCCAGCGCTTGATAGGTTCCTTGTGAAACCAGTCAGATTTCCCGTGTCAGAGGCTTCAGGATGTACCCGTAGATCCCAAACTACTGATTGGTAACTACTGGTCTACAGTTTTTACCTTCATTATTTTTAGAACTATACTCAAATCAGTCCATCCGCACTAAACCAAATATGGAACACTTTTCTTCATTATATCCCATTTTGAGGTGGCATTACTTTATTTTAGATCCAAATGTACAACCCTCCCACACTAATCAAGTGTTCTGTTTATAACAGTAATTTATTGATATCACAGTTCTGTAATAGAGCTCATTAAAAACATATTGAAGAAGTGACCTTAATTTAATATATTTTCAGGTTTCCACCACTGCTTTGGGCTCTTGGTCTATACTTCCTTTGGCCTCCTTGTAACATACTTTAAATACGACATGCATTAGATTGTTAGGGGTTTGAAAATGATCAACTGTTTGTATTATAGGTGAGTAGTAAGTGGTCAGTGCAGTGACTAAAGTGCTAATGACACACTGATGTGGATGCACTTATATTGGTATAAAGTAAGGATGTTAAAATTAAGTTAATTGACTAGGCGATGGAATTTCCATCGATTAGTCGATAGGCATTTCCACATTCCTCCTTTGAAATGTACAAGAGCCCCTGCTGGCAGGAATGCGGAATTCTGTGTACAGCCTGGAAGTCCTGCTGACTCTGGGAGGCTGCATGCGGTGTGCCTGCTTTAAAATGCACAAGAGTCCCTAGCTGCATGCCTCTAGGAGCCCAGGATCAGCTGAAGACTCCCCAGCTGATCCTGGGCTCCATGTGGCACTTCACCGGAACCCAGGATAAGCTGGGAACTCCCCAACTGACCCGGGCTCCACGGCTGTCCCTTTGAAATGCCACCTTGGGGTTTCAAAGTGGCAGCACTGCACAGCTGTGCAGCACTGCCACTTTGAAATACCCCCTCCCCCTCCTTGCTAACTCTATATCATAGAGGTAGCAAGGGGGAGGGGGAATGATATTGACTAGTCAACTAGTCAAAAGACTGTCCAATAAGAAAATGCTTATCGGATAGTCGACTAGTCTTTAACATCCCTAGTATAAAGGTGCCTACATGACTGTGTAGCTATTCCCAGATAGGAAGGTACCTAAGCCACCTTTATGATGTTGTATAGTGTAACTATATTGGTAAACATTTATATCTCTGTCCTATAATTATGTGTAGTTCTGGCTTAAGAGGCATGACTCGTTTGTTTGTTGTTTTGTTTTTTGGTGATTTGCAGGATGTGTGTGGGACATGGAGCTGGATGTAATTACACCATATACTCTTATTGCTCAAAGTCAGACAGCCACATGCCTATAGACCCTTTTCTTCCATTTTTTTTTAAGTTGTTTTTTTTTTTTTTAGTTGTAAAGTATAGTTTTTATCTTGGTCTGCAGAGCACTGAAGACCTGCTTAGTCTTGCAATTGGTTCCTAGTGCTTATGAGTCCAGTCATGTCACTAATACTGTTGTTGCTTTGGAAGCCTTGATCACCAATACCATAGCCTCTTATGCTGTTCTTTGGAAGTACTCAATCTGGCTGTCCATGTAAGTGAAAACAAAGTCTTAATTTGTGCTTCAGTGACCTCGCTGCACTGAGGTTTTGGTCAGTTTGCATTTTGAAGCTTCAGAAAGCCAGTAGTTTTTCTTTCAGAAGGCACCCTATTTTAGGTCTCGAGAATGTGACAGGTTTCTAAATCTAATTAAATATAAAACCTTAGCCCTTATGCCTCCTACAAGGAGGTTTCGACAGGATCTGTCATAAAAGGCTTTCTTTCTCAACAGATCCCCCTCTAGACTGCCGCTTTTTGCCGACAAAGTGCTGAGTTGACAAAATGTGGTGGCCATTTTTATGCAAATTAGGCACGGGATATTTAAATCCCTGCCTCATTTGCAATATCAACCTGCCTAATCTGCATTCCTCTGCCGACAGAGGGTTGCAGTCTAGACATACCCAGAGAAAGAGAGAGAGAAAAAGAGAGAAAACGAACCAAACAGCACGGTGGTTGTACTGGGCCAGCTCTGTCCTTGAGCTAATCCCCACATACCTGTCACTCATAGAGAAGAAGAAGGTAAGTCATCCCATGTAGCTCCTGGGTTTTTAGAATGGAAAAGAAATACTGAGGGCTGCATCTGAAACAGCAGTGCTTTTCTCTCTCTATGTCCTCTTCTGCAACCTATGCTTATAGTAGCCCATCAGTGGTTACAGATAGTGGCTGTGCAAAGTAAAGCATTTAACAGACAATCATTTGAGAAATTCATTGAAAGAAAGTCCTTGCAATTCTCATCTGGTGAGAAGAATAACCCCTCATCAGAAACGTCAGTTCAGATCCATAACAGGATCTGCTCACCTGCAGGATACTCCAAACTGAAGAGCTTTGTGATTAAAGAGCAGGACTTGAAGTCAGGAGGCCTGTATCTAGACTTGCTGTGCAGCTGTGGGTAAGTCACTTTCCCTGCCTGTGCCTCCGTTTCCCAATCGTCTGTAAAAGGAAGATGAAAATGTTTCCCTACGTTATAGAACATAGCGGGAAGCTTATTGAATTTAATACCAAGATGCTTTGAGATGCTAGGATGGAAAATGCCATAGAAATACAGTGCTGCTATTGTGACATTCCAAAATACATCTGTGCCCTTGTTATCCTATCTGTTATTCCAAAGCATCTTGCCATTATCCCTTCCTGTTAGTCACCAAGGCATCTGATTTCATTGAAGAGCTATTACTTGAGAGCCTACAGCTTCTCTCTGTCCTCCATCCTGCCCCAATTAGAGAAGGTTGAAGAAATGGTTGGCTCCTGGGTGTTATTTCCTTGGTGCTAAGATGCGACCCTGCTATTAGTCCCAGAATGGTACCTTCTAAACCAGAGTCTTTGAATTTAACTCACTGCTTCTGCACTTCAAGAGCCCTCACTAGCGCCTCCTTTCTTTTGTTATATTGACGGTAAATTATGTTGGAATTAGTGGTATCCCTCACTCTTTTCCCTGAGGCGTAATATCTCTGTTAAAACTTGATTCTTGCTAGCTCAGCCACTCAGGACACTTCCATGGTTGCTCTGGTCCTTTATTTATGATAATATTAAGACACGATAATATTAAGAGACATCATAACATCAGGGTGTCAGAGCAAACAAGGCACGAGGTAATTTTATCCCATATTAATGCAGAGTGTCACAGATGGTGCTATCATTAGACCGCAATCTATAAAAATGGCCCCTGAGACAAGAGCCCTGGTACAATTATTTATTCTTCAATTATTTATTCAGCCCTTTAAAATGTGCCATGCTGACAGACAGCACAGAATGTATAACCTACCAATTTGCAGATTTTGATGGACTGCATCCTCCATCATTTGCAGGCTGAAACATTTCTTTCTTTTTTAAGTGCTTTTAATTTAGCCTTTTTAAACAACTTCTCTCCCTTATCCACTCCCCAGTTTCAATCTGTGTTACGTCAAGTTGTACATAGTGTTAGCCTCACGTCTGCAATCCCTAGACTCTTTTTGGAACACACGTGCAGTTCCAACAGGGTTAACTTCAGTCCCTCAACTTTCAAGGACAGACTATTTGAGCCAAATTGTGCTCTCTTTTATATTGTTGTCAATCCAGAGGTGTGTCATTCATGTCCATGAATTTACTATTGATTTTATGCTGCTGTAACTGAAAGCAGAATCTGTCCCACCAAGTATTGGGGCATATTGATGTAAATATCTTGGTCTCTTAGTTAAGCACTTGAAACACCCGAGGTCTTGTGTGCTCTGCAAGGCCTGGCACTTTCAAAACAAATGAATTTATTCTGATATTATTGCCCAACATTTTTGGGATCTGGCTAAAAATATTGGGCAACTAACTGTGACATTACATTCCATATTCTGGCATAACTAAGATATACTTTTCGCAAGATAACTCATATATGGCACCATTGGAAAGATTATTATTTTCTGAATATGATTATCCTATTTGTTTAACCGCTGTTGTTTTTGTATCTGAAGTTAGGAATGTTGACTAATGTATCTGTATTTCATCTATGCTACTTTAGGTGAGGTCCACTGCTAACACTTCAGGTACAATAATGAACAAGCCAAACAGGCTGATGGTTTGTCAGTGAGTACAAAGAAGTGAGAAATGGCTTGGCCTTTCTGTGTACCCTCCATACTGTCAGTGACTCAGGGATGCTATGCAGTCAGGTGACCTGGTCACCTGATGCTAACCATCATCTTCTACTACTGAACTGTTCCATTAGGAGTTGGGGGAATCGAACAAAAAATTCCTGCCTTATAAACAGTCAAGGGCTTCGGTTTGCTTCTCTTCCACCATCCTACCCACAGGGATACTTAAAAACATCTGGAAACAAAAGGACTGGAATGAGAAGGGCTGAGAGGGAGAATTGCTGGACCCTGTCTAGAAAGATACCTTTGGCCTGTGAAGGAATCTATCTAAAACAATATCTAGGGTGAGGAACTATTACTTGTAACCAATTTCTTTAGTTAGTGAACTGAGCTTAGTTCCCATGCTTTGCTTTATTTTCTTAATAATCTGCTTTGTTCTGCATGTTATCTCTTTAACCACTTAAAATACAGCTTTTATAGAGGTGAAAGCTACTTGTGGGGATGGGAAGTCGGCAAAAGTGCCTCCAAATAGCATTTACATGTGCTGACTTTTAGTGACAGAACTGTATCGACACAACCTTGTTACTAAAAGTTGCATAGTGTAGACATAGCCTAATTGTGTGTGTGTGTGTGTGAGTGAGAGAGAGAGAGAGAGAGAGAGAGAGAAGTTGTGCGTATACTTCTTCACATTGAGGGAGGAGGCAAATGTCATATAATGTTGGGTTTGTACTCTAAGGTAGGTGGATACCTGAGTGGTGTGACTAGTTCCTTAAACTGAGCCTTCCCAGAGCTTATCTGTCTCTATCTTTCTTAAGTTGGGTGCGGCTCTACATGCGTGTGTGCTGGTGGAAGTTTAAAAGTCTGGCTCTGCCACACAGGGTTAAAGGTTGTCCAGGCTATCAGAAAAGGCAGACTCAGTGGTATCTTAGCTCATCAGGTGACATCCACAGGGGATTGAACTTGTCACGCTAACAACCCGGCTTATGCCACAAGGGCTTTAGTCACCTTATAACATTAAAAAGAAATTTATTTAACTTCTAGCAATGTCTCTTCCCTTTCCTTCTTCCTGTAGTTGTTGCTCTTGCCTTGTTATATTAGTGCTTTTAGCATGCATGTCCCTTTTTGAGATAAGTGAAAAGATGAAGTCCTTGTCCCCTTTCACCTCCAGTGTACAAATTAATGGACCTCAAAATACTTTGACACATGCAGGTATATTTTTTTCTTTACAGATATTTAGGGCTAGTCCAAATTAACTAAAGATATGAATTTAAAGTATTAGTTAAACTGTACTAAATTCCTGTGTGGACACTCTGATTCAGAATTAAAGTGACCTTAATTTAAATTAGTTTAATTCATGTCTCCTTTGGACAGCTTCCCTTCTCCCCCCAGAATATTCTTCATTATATCTGTGGCCCCCTTCACTTTCAGTACAACTTTATTTATTTATGGATGATATTTAATTTCTAGTATTTAAATCTGTAAAAGCCTAATGCGTCGTCTTGTTTGATATCAATTCAAGCTGGCAAGTGTTCTAGCATGAAACTAGTAATTCATGTGCCAGTGTAACTAACTTTCAATTTTTTGTTTTACTGTTAAATATTTAACGTGGACTGTAACTGACAAGATGAAGCCTCTAATTAGATTAGTTTGTAATTTCTGAAGTTCCTAACCAGTGATTAGCTAGTTTTGATCCTGCTGAGTTAAGATCTCTTGATAGTGCACTTTGTAATTTCACTAAATTTTGTAATTTGCAGTTGATCTTGGTCTGAATTTTGAAAGGGTACAGACTAAATACATATGCACTTTGTTACTCACATGATGTCAGCCATAAAAATCCACTGCCATTTCCCTTATTTGGTGGTATATTTAATTCTGTAGACAGGAGTCTGAGTTTCCAGCAGTTGCTTTCGTGTGAACCTTTTACAAATCTTTATTTCATCCAATTTAGAAAAAGGTGTCCACCTTATATAGTGTAATGCAGTAAGTATTGTACGGTAATAATCTTGCCATTTAAAACTGGTGGCTCCCACTAGTTAATCAATACTCACAGTTAAGCCAGGTTCTCCTTTTCATTAAGCTGTTAATCAGAAACACGGTGACAATTAGAACTTGAGAAAGCTGAACCACGTTTTATTTAACCTTCCTTCAAATTATCAGTTGATATTTCCTCATAACCTCAGATATGCAACACCTCAGGGAGTAAAATGCACCTGCCATACTCGCCTTGATTATGAGCTCTTACTTGGAAAAATGAAATGGATTTATTCACCTGAGTAAGTCGTCATCCATTTCAGTGAGGGAGACTGTGATCTAGCCCAAATATTGTCATCCACTTAGGACATTTTGTGCCTTTAGTAAAGCATTTTTATTTCATGGAATAAAATCAGCAAAACTTCCATGAGCCCAGCTTGCATAAATAAAGGATCATGAGATTGAACTGCACTTAGGATGGAAGAATCCCATGCACTGCTACAGGCTGGGGACCAACTGGCTAAGTGGCAGTTCTCCAGAAAAGGATCTGGAGGATTACAGTGCATAGGAATCTGGATGTGAATCAACAGTGCACCCTTGTAGCTAAGAAGGCTAATGGCATATTAGTAGGAGTATTGCCAGCAGATCAAGGGAAGTGATGATTCAGCACTGGTGAGGTCACATCTGTAGTACTATGTCGAGTTTTGGGCCTCCTGTATAGAAAGGATGAAGATAAATTGGAGAGTCCAGCAGAGGACCACAAAAATTATTGGGAATTTGGGCACGTGACTTGTAGTGAGAGGCTGAGGTAACTGGGCTTAAGTTGGCAGAAGAGAAGAGTGAGGGGGGATTTGATAGCAGCCTTCAGCTACACGGGAGATGATGGAATCTCTATCTTTTGAGGTGTTTAAGGTTTGGCTTGGGATGATTTAGTTGGGACTGGTCCTGCTTAGAGCAGGGGGGTGAATTAGATGACCTCCTGAGGTCTCTTCTAACCCTCATTTTCTATTATTTTATATGAAGTGTGTGCAGGGGCAGAGAGGGGGAAATATGCTTTCTTATTTTCTAAAATACAGTAGAATTCAGTAAAGTCTGAGACCTTCTTTGCAAGCTTGTAGCCACAGAGTCCACTAAAGAAACCAACAACCCAACAAACCAACAACCTTAACCTTATTTTCTTCTGATTTCAGGCTGAAGGGGAGAGATCATTATTTGTTATGACACGACTGTGTGAAATGTTTATTGCTATGGTTACTCTGGTCTGTTCAGCCACTTGCTTAATCTATCTCTATGTCCACTTTGGATAACCAGGACACTACACATTTGTTCATACAGAATTCACAGCCATTGCGAAGGATATAACTAATGGCATAAATAAAAGTGTGTATGTGCACAATTTTCATTAAAGGTTGATCTGGTGTTAGAGTCGTATGTCTAAGTGACACTAAGGGTTTGATTTAAGCAAAGAAATTCATCAGGAAGCCTGAAAATCTCTGCTGACACCCAGGCCTTAACCCTGGCAGTTGTACCAAAAGATCCAGAAAAGGCTTAATAGTGGGACATAATGCTGCAGTGTCAGCACAAATTTTCAGCCGTAACTCTGAGTTTCCTGGCTTTTGTGTATTTTCAATCAAACCTTTATGTTACTAGTCCCCCTTCATTCCCCTCAAAAAGTATTCTCAAACAAAGAGAGAATGAGATCCCAGCAGTGGCTCAAACAGTGAGTATGAATGGTAGGTAGTAACGTATTTTTAAGGAAAGAGTCTGATGAAAGTGGTAAGAGATGTTTGCAGTCAGTGTCTGACCTATTAAAACTGCAGTGTAGACCTACAAAGAAGCAGTCATTTCCCGCAGAATTTTTTAATTTGTTGATTATTAGCTAGAGATAATGAGTCATTGGTGGTCAGAAATGCATGTGATGATGGCAAAATACACACACACATGTATCTTAGATTGCAAAATCTGTTCTAGATTTATGTTCCTTTTCATAAAAGCAGAAGGTGCCCATTCCCTCCCATTGTCATATCACTTGTGGGCCTTAGCATGCATATTTGGGCTACACTAATTATTGTGGCAGCTTGCCCTCTGCCATATTTATATCCTCTCTGTTCCTTACATATTTCAGGTTCCCAAGCATATTATAACTCTCATGCTCCTTCTTAGGTTCTAGAAGTACCGTGCACACTATTAGAATACAAACACAATAACAAGTAATGCATTAGCATGCCCAGGAAGGTCCATTTTGTCACTCCCAAAATACAGAGATCAATTAAACAGAAAAGAAAAATAGTAATATATGAAAGTCAACATTTTAGATGGCAGAGAGTTGATCGAGCAGTGGGGTTAAGGCGGGCTTACTCCTGCCCTGGCTCTGCACCACTTCTGAAAGCACCACTTCTAAAAGCAGCTGGCTTCCGTGTTGTCCTGGGATCCATCCTAGCTGTTGCTACACCTATGCAAAGTTTCACTGACTCCATATTCTTTTATCTGTAGCTGAGCAGCATTTAGTTTAGATCAGTGGTCTCCAACCTTTTTAACCAAAAGATAACATTTTCAATTAAAGTACAATGTAAGATCTACCTCAAACCCAAACATCTTTTGCCCTACTTCCTTCCCGCCCCTTCTTCGAGGCCCTGCCTATGCTTCACCCCTTGTCTGTGACCTCACTCTGCTTGCTCCATCCCTCTTTCTTCCCCCATCCTTCCTCACTTTCACCAGACTCTGGTAGGGGGTTGGGGTGCAGGCTCTGGTCTTGGGCCAAGGAGTTTGGAGTGTGGAAGGGACTCCAGGCTTAGCCCAGATTGGGGTCCAGGAGGAGTTTCAGGATGCAAGCTCTGGGAAGGAGTTTGGATGCAGGGTCACTCACATCTGGGGCAGGAAGTTGGGTGTAGGAGGAGGTTCAGGGCTGGGACAAGGGTTCAGGAAGCAGGCTCTGGCTGGGTACCATTTAACAGAGATGTCTTCCGGGTGATGGAGCAGTGGGGCTAAGGCGGGCTTACTCCTGCCCTGGCTCTGCACCACTTCTGAAAGCAGCTGGCATTTTCAATAATGGCTCCATGGCGCCATGTGCTGCCCCTCATCTGCAGGCACTGAGCCCATGGCTTCTATTGGCCATGGTTCACCATTACTGATCAATGGGAGCTGCAATTACCATGGGCATTTTAGAACACACTACTCAAAGAATTAAATTTAAGCGTAAGAGAGAAATGAAAATTATGAAATGCACAGACTGGTCAAAAACCAAAACCAACACTTTACAAGCAGTAGATGTAGTAACAACAACCCCCCACATATGTGTTGGGTTGGGAGAGGATAGTGAAGGACAGTGTGTGTTTGTGAGAATGACAGAGACACCACACAATATGTGAGTGACAGATTTGCGTAGCCAAGCTTCTTATACCCCCATCTCTCTGTGTGAAGATAGGGTACAGAAGTGGGGGGAGGAGGGACACCCTTTCATTAACTTCCCCTCCCCTTTTCCTTTCCACACCCTGCATAGCAAGTAGGAGGCTCACAGGGAGCAATTCGAAGGCAGGAGCAACATGACAGTGGGTGGAGTGGCAACTGAAGGGACGGTGCTTGATGGCTTCCTAGCCAAACCAGACAGGATCACTTGTCAGAGGCTCCAAGATCTATCAGTAGATCCCAATCCACTGATTGGTGATCACCGGTTTAGATGGATGAAGAAAACGTAAATTGGGAGTGGGGGATGGTTACAATTTATGTGTGTGTGTCTTCTAGTCCAGTAGAATGGAGGCAGAGGGTTTTGTTATGGGAGTGAAATACTCTCCCTACTGCCCTGTTCACACTGACTGCGCCTTTCCCCAGCTCTGCCCTCATGCAGGAGAGCAGATGTTTCTACTTCTGCTACCTGTGAAAGAGTCTTTTGCAAGGAATTATGTTCTTTTGTGAAACGTGCTTACCCCAGGAATTTAGCATTTGGAATGGAGTCTGCAACTAAGGGTAAATTCCAAATTCCCTTAGCACTAGAGATTCTCCACAGATTCTTATTTTTGCAGTAGCCTTTACTGTCCTAATCAGTAGGCCTTGTGGCTTTAAGATGGGTTTTCAATTTCTTATTTTTGAAAGTAGGAGGGAATTTCACCCTTTTTGAGTTTTCCTGGATATAGATAAAGAATATCATGGGAGAAGATAAAGGACTTTTTAATCTAACAGAGGAAAGCAGAATAAAAACCAATGGCTGGAAGTTGAACTCAGACCAATTAAAATTGAAAATAAGGTGCACACATTTTTAACTAACAATTAAGGGAAAGGTAGATTGTCTGGTTCTTCATGCCTTCTTGGAAGTTTTGCTTGAGCCAAACACAAGTTTGGGGCTCAATACAGGAGTAAGTGGGTGATTTTTAATGGTCTGTGTTATCCAGGAGGTCAGACTAGAAAATACAATGGTCCCTTCTGGCCATAAGCTCTATGACACTCTTAACAGTTTGCACAAGTGCTGATTAGGACTAATTGCAATTTGACTGGCCTGCCTTTCTGCTCAAAAGTCTAGCAGAGCTCCCTCTGTCTGTGCAAGATGCAGATAGGGTTGCCAGGTGTCCGGTATTGAGCCGGACAGTCCGGTATTTTTGTATTTACCCGTCAGGTAAAAAAAATTCAGAAAATACCGGACACCTAAAATGTCTGGTATTTTCTGTTTTTTTTTCCCCTGCCAGGAGGTGAAAATACCAGACACTTGGCAACCCTACAACATACTCGGCAACTGGGCCCAGCTCCTGGCCTCCCCGCCCCCTGGGCCTCCGACATCCCCGCCCCTGGACCTCCTGCTTACCTGGTTCCGCAGGGAAGCTGTGTTCTGGCTTGATCAAGAAAACAAAATGTCCGCCAGCAAAAAGCCTAAAGACCAAGAGGAAGCAATGCCTTCCCTGGGTCTTAGTGCTCAACCGCTCCCATGTTCCTATCCCTATTCTGACTCTGCACACACTGA
Organism: Apalone spinifera; assembly: GCA_030068395.1. NCBI lineage: Eukaryota > Metazoa > Chordata > Testudines > Trionychidae > Apalone > Apalone spinifera. The sequence goes on from CM057846.1 coordinate 20,991,145, forward strand.
AAGGGTTTTGCTGTTTTAATGCTGGTTTTTGTTTTTTTTGCTCAACTTTGGTCTTCCCCATCCCCCCCCCCCAGAATTTTTTTCCCCGGTGGTTTTTTTGGGGGGGGGTCGGGGGGAGATGTTTGGTATTTTTGGTGACACCATCTAGCAACCCTAGATGCAGATGTTGCTTTGGCGTGTGTGTCTGATTTGGGAAGCTCACAGTCTGCTTGTGATGATTATTCAGATGTAGAGATCAAAGGAGAGGTTGCCCAGATGGATTGTTTAAACTGGCTGTTGTTGAAGTTATGTGCAGAGCTAAGCTTTTAAAAAAAATTGCTGTTTTTTATTTGAGCAGCACAAAAAATGCTATAACTCATATACAACGTGTGTGTGTGGGGGGGGGAGGGGGTAGCAAGAGGGAAAGGAGATGGCTGGCTTTTCTCTCTGCGACCCTCCTTTTTCCTCCCACCTCCCAGTGTAAGCCTCCTCATCTTTCGGACAGAAACCCTTAGAGGTTGATAAACTCTGAATGGAGGTTAGTGATTATGATTACATTTAATATACAATTTTGAAATCTGCCCTGGTGATTTAGGAACCCAAACCCCATTGACCTGTGCTCTCAAATCATTATGAATGAGAACAGAATTTGGTTCACTGTCTTTACAAATTAGAATTCTTCCATGTACCTTTGGCTTAATTCTTCATTGTTTCACTTGACAAAATAGGAACATCAGCCTCATTTGTAGCTGTTATATTTCTGTGATTAGTTGACATAGGAGATTACAGCAACCTAGTTGCCCCCCCCCTCCGCCCCCAGTGAAAGGAAAAAAAGCAAACAAGCAAGTTAAAACAGTTCTTTGTGCAGATTTTCCCACAAAAAGAGCTGTAGTTGTAATTGGCAGCTTACATATTGTGCATTTCATTATTTTTCTTCAGGAGGTTGCTGTAGGTTTGAGGGGAGGAGCAGAGGAGGGTTTGGATGAACAATGATTCATTCATTGTTCAAAGTCATGATTTGATTAGGTGATTGCCTGAGAACCTACTCCATATGGTGCAAAGCTGGGATCACATCCCCAACAAAATGGGACTAAAGATGGAATGAGGATGATAGATATTGCGGTGTAGGGAGGGTTATTTGTATCTCTCTCCTATTTTCTTGCAATGGTAGCCAAAGCCTATTAGCACTCCTCCTCTCTTCAACACAGCTCTGCAGGGCTCCTTCAGATTTCTTATTTTGATTAAAAAGACTGAATTTGGGAGCCTTACTACGGTTCCCATTACAGCAAGGTTAGAATTTTATAAAAGCACTTCTGTGGCACAGCTGCAGAGGAAGCTGCAGCTTCTCATTAACTGGCTATTGCTTGGAAGAGTGCTGTTGTTTGATAGTGATGAGATATTATGGCAGAGCACCATGAGTGTACCATGTCAGCCCTGCCAAACCAATCAAATGCCTTGCTCTGAAGAGCAGCAGTTCTGGGCTACCTAGGGAAATGGCAAACTTCTGGAATAGAGGTTTTCTCCACAGGGAGGTAAAATTCGCTCCCTGTGCAGCACAAACATAAGGCTTAAATCCCACTTCAAGCCTTAAAGTATAGCAGAAGTGGGACTTACTGGCATCTGGACCTTGTGCTGGCCATCTGCACTGGGGCAAGTTTCAACTTGGGACTGAACTATGAAAATCTGAATGAGTTGAAATGTTGAGTGAACTCATTTCAGTTGCTCAGTCACTTGCTTTTCTGTAACACCCTTCTTGTGGGCTTCCCCAAGAATAAAGCAGGAAATATCCAGCTAAAGCAAGTGCCTCACTGCTCAACAAACTGAGTCCTCT
>CM057846.1:20997510-21008597 GCA_030068395.1 Apalone spinifera
GGGGGGGGACAACATGTCCAGACTACTTTCACTTTCAAAAGATCCTCTTTTGAAAATGAGTTCGGAAGAAGATATGCAAATTCCGCAGAATTTGCATATCCTCTTTCGAAAATGGAACATAGTCTAGACATAGACTTAATGATTGAGGTGCTTAGATAGTATGAGAGGGGCTATATATATACCTGCATAGGTATGCAGATTAGAGGTAGGTAATTAGGTATTACAACTTCTCCTGCTCACTTTTGTTTCTTGGGACTTTTTTTTTTTCCTCTGTAGGAAACTATTGTTATCTATAAGTGGCAATACTACTAGGACTATTTATAAAATGTCAGATTTTTCTCCCTTGCCACATTAATGATAATCATAGTTTCCTGATTTGCTCTAATCACTTATAGCACCTTTCACATCAGAAATCTCAAAGCACTTTGCAGGGATTAATTAAATAACCCTTCCAAGAACCCTGTGAAGTGGGTTCTTCCTGATGTTTCAGATGAGCGAGTGAAACATGGATTATGCTGTTATCTGCAGAGTCAGGAGTGGGAGGCAGAATTCCTGAATCACTTGCTCTGAACACTCAATCACTTTCCTTTTGTGAAGAGGGGGTGATCCACTTATTTCATCCCATCTTGTGTTATGGTCCCAGCAGAACTGATAAGGTAAACATTTTGAGGCTGGATCAGTAATAGGGTGGGAGATGACACAAGGGATTGTGGAAAGTGATTTTAGTATTTTGCCCTAGGAATCAGTACTGAAAAAATTCTCCAACATGAGGTAAGAAAACACAGTGTTGAGGCTCTGAATGCTTAATGTTATGAAAGATGCTATGATATCTTTTGTTGCTAGAGCAGGGTTGCCAACCCTGTGACCAGCCCAAAATTCAAACTGACACTTATGTGACATCTATATAAAGTTACCTCTCAAGTTTCAGTTGTGTACTGAACGCTGTTCTAAGCTGCTGTATTCCAACCCATTGATGATTGCAGTTCTTCGGTGGATGATGTTATTCCTGTATTTATTCTAAACTGCCTCACAGATAGTTTTTGAAACAGTTTTAAGAAATGCCTTTAGCAGTGGAAGCTACAATGTTAGAAGACATGAGAAAACGTATGTTAAAAACGGTGGGAAATTCTCAGGTAAACCCCAGAATGATGGGAGACCTAGTAAGTTATCACAATTGACACAAATATTACAAGTGTCAAGAGAATTGAGCAGTTGAGAGAAGAGATTTTTAAAATGCTGACAACTTCTTTTGTTAACGCACTTTGAACTTGAATGGCTAATAAACATTCTGGAGAGGGGACATCCTTATAAAAGATTAAACACCCCAATTCTTTTGATTAAAGTGAGAAAACTAACAGTACATATATTCTGACATCCCAAGAGAGTGTCTAGCAAATCCAGGAAAGACTGGACACAGGACAGTCCATGTGGTTCTAATGTAAAGAAACAACCAAGCCAAAAACCAAACCAAACCAAAAAAAGACCAGCAAACTTTCAGATCTACTTTAAACATCATAAAGAAGCAAAAAGTACCTAGGCCCAATAAAAACAAAATCATTTCAAGGTCACTAAATGTTAAACTAGTTTCAGGGTTTGTCGATTTTAAATGGCTCACAGCTTCAAAACTCCTTGTGGCAGAATTCTCTCCCAATCACTTGAAACCCATGTTCATTCCATACTTATCCCCAGTGCAGCTGGAAACCTTTAATGGCAATTCAAGATTGCACCACGGCAGTCCAAAATTGGTTCAGCAGTGTTACTGTCATTACCACTTAAAGAGAACAGATCGGGACACTTATCTAGCTGCACACTGTTGCATGGCATCTATCTTTGCCTTGCCAATGTAACAAAATTAGTCCACTGTGTGTGTGTGTTTTTTAAGTCCTGATCTCAAATAGTCATAACGATGGTAAATCCAAGCCAATCAGAGGCACTGTCCATTTGTGAGGAATCAGTCCAGGCTATGTTTCAAGTTATAAATGGCAGCTGTATTTTGTCGCTAGCCATGTCCTTTAAAAGTGTGCTTATCATTTATTTCACCTTTTGCTGATCTCAGAAACAGCTGAGTGGGACTTTGCTCATTCACCTTCAGGCAGAAACCAAAGCAGAAGGTTAAAGCTTTGGAAAGTTGTAAATGGAATAAAATTATGTGATGTTGGAAACTGTTTTACAACCTTAACTGCAAGTAGGAATTGCCAGGCCTAGGCTGTAATTACCCAGCACATTTTCTCCCTTCTAATGAGACCTGCCAGGAACCTGATGATGTAAGGTTAACATGACACTATTACTTTAATATAGGGATAGCCAAAGAATGAATCGTAGGCCACAATGCAGCTCCCAATTGCTAGCCCTGCTAATACATTCCTGAACAGTACTGAGTCACATAATTGTATGATACTCTATGTTTAAAAACAAAAACAATCTCCCACCCCTCCACACACACTGACCAATATCTAGTAATATATCTGATCACCTTACTGGTTGATATTTTTTTTGTTTTTAACTCATCCACCATGGTATCATAGGCAAATACCATTGAAGCACAGAAATATCCTATGTTGACCCCTTTGCAAAGGCCAGTAGCAAGGTCCTATGCAGTTACTTTGTACATAAGGAAAGTGTAGCAAAAATAGCAGGTCAGCCATGTGAAGAAATAAAGCCAGAAAAGAGAGTATATTTTCAGTAGCAATTTAGCGCATGATTGATCTTACTGATACTGTTAGTATAATGTTCATAGCTGAGTGAGCCCACCAGCAAAAACTTGCTTGTTCGTGTGTTTTAGAAAAAGGCAAGCAAAATAAAATGATTAGATTTTAAGTAAACTTTACATTTGCATTAAACTGCAACATGATGAACATTTTATGAGAGCTAATTCCCATGACACTATTGGTTTGGATTTTTTTTCCTGAGGGTTTTTCTTCTCCCCCTCTTGGCTCTCTTCTGTGGCTGTTTGTTCATCTTAGTTTATTTTGCTGTCTGTTGAATTTAGAAGTAACACCTCATATACAATGATTTCAGATGCAGCAAATCAGAATGTGAGATTCTGTCTCTGTGGGTGTGCGTGGGGTTTCATTTCCTGTGAATTTCTTCTGTGCTAGTTGTCTTCCTAGTGGCTTTGACAAATTTCTCCGTTATTTTAACGTTAGGCAGCTGAAGAGACAGTGAGGCACTTTTTGCCTGGGGTGTGTACGGAACCAGTCACCTCCTACTTCCCACAAACACAGTGTCATCTTTGTGGGTTACACCTGAGAAACCACCTCGATGAACAAACCTTAGGCATGATGCAGTGAAGAGGACTTGTCATGTTGTTACCATATGTGGCTATGACAGCACCAAAGGGGGAAGCTGAACTGGAAGTCTGTGGTCACGTGGACTCTGTGGGAAATTTGGGTTGTATTTTTGTTTGAGTCACGCTTCCTGGTTAGCGCATGTGGTTGCAGTCTAAGCTGTGCATTTGCAAGCAAAAACTCTCTTCGTCTAGCTGAGATGAAGAAAAGATTTTGAGATGAAGCCTGCTACTCTGCGGAAATTTGAATATGGAAACTGTCAAATCCTCTCTGCACTGGGTGAGAGAGATTTTCCTTCTCCCCTTGACCTTTCTTTTACAATAAAGAACACATGCTTCTGAACAATAATACTGATCATAAGGGGAGTGTTAAAATAGACCAGGCAGCCTTGAATGATGCATTTTCTCCAGCCCCTCTTTGATTGTGTCCCTTTGTAATGCAGGCACACAGAGGAACAGACAGCCTTGAGGGGTATAAAACAGACAATAAATAATCTTTTAGATTGTCTTGTGATTTTCCAGTTTATTCTCTTTTTTGGCTGTAAAACAAACACAACCTTAGTCACAGCTTCGAGCAGGTGATTTAAAAATCTGTTTTCCTGATTTATTGTAGAATGCTGCTGTAAGGTTATGGTGATCAGTTGCCATATAAAGCTTGGTGACCACTACCCATTCCTCTTCCCCATCCTCCTTCCCATCTTGGCTGAAGACTAGCTCTATTTCCCCTTAACAAAACTTGATCTGAAGGGCACACAAGTTCACTGTGTCAAATCAGGCCATATGTTTTGATGCCTGGTTATGGATGGAGGCACCTAACTTTCTGTGTGCAAGTTTTGGACACAAACTCTGGACTTTTGGTCGTCTTTAGTCTTTTGTGGATTTCTAGCCACAAAAAGTGGGTTAAACCCAGAGGTTGGAGACTTCTGGGTAAGTTGAGTACTATTTAGAAAACAGTATATTTGGCAACTAGCCATTTGAAAGTGGTCTGTAATTTCTCAAGAGTCCAACTCGGTTGCAAGGCTGAACATTTGCTCAGTTCTGCTGGAAGTCAGTGGTTTTGAAGGGCATTTGAAACCATGCTGATTGGGTCTTATTGGTGGAAACTTGTATGGGAAGCTAAAATGAAATATGGATAGGACTGTGAGGTTGTAACAAAAAGTGATGTCACTCCACTCAGAATTTTTTGAATAAGTTTGGTTTTAGCTCCCATTGCCTATAAAAACATTTATCAAAGGATTATAAGGAGACTTTAAGGTGCCACAGGACTCTTTGTAAAGAGTAACAGATTTATTGGGGCATAAACTATCTGTTGGTCTTCAAGGTGTCAGAGGACTCCTTGGTGCTTTTACAGACAGACTAACACTCCTCTGAGACTCATCAAAAGACTGTTTTGTTCTGAGCCAGTACATAGGAGTTTCAAGGGATGTCCCTGCCCCAAAGATCTTACAATCATCTTAGTTAATAGAATATTTCAGAATTGCTGCATTTGTCTTGAGCACCTTATTAATATTTTGCAGTCATCAATTGGCTCACCATTTAAATAGTACTAGCACAACTGGGCATGCAGTCTTTGGCAAGCAAATCCTTTGAGGTTAGCATGTTAGATTGTTATAGTAGAAGTAAATGAGTGAGGTACCATGAAGCTGCAGAGCCTAACTCTTCTTTTCTGTGATGCTTTCCTTTGTCAAGTGCATTTTAGTAGTTGTATTTGAGTTTTTTAAGCCTGTTGGCATACATGAATGAGGCTGTTTTCAGATTAATTCATCTGAGCCAGTTTATGAAATTGTAGAAATCTACTATGTATATTTACTACTTTTATCAATGACAAGTAGTCCTGTGGCACTTTAGAGACTAACAAAAATATATAATCTTATGAGTATTTGTGATCACTTTCCTCAGATCACTTTTTACCAAATTTTCCAACAAGTGCTTCTGTGTAATAATTTTCCAAATCCCCTTATTGTCCTCTCCCAGATCTCTTCTTAAAACTCGTTTCTGCTATGTGGGCTACAAAAACCTCAGCAATGCATAGGCATCCATCATACCGTGATCACAATATCATCTTCTTGTAACCTTGTGATTCCCATCTCTCTAGCTGTTTCAGGTATTTAATCCACCCGCTTCACAATCTTTAATGCTTTCACTCTTGTTCTGGGAAGTAGGGCAGTGCTATTATCCTCCTATTTTACAAAGGAGAAACTGAGGTGTTAAGGGATTTCGTGACCTGCCCATGCTCACACAGGGAGTCTGTGTCAAAGAAGGGATTTAAGATTATCATCCAGGTTCTAGCCCCAGATCACACTAAAAGTTTGTGCCTATGAACTCACTTCTCCTTAACAGAGAAGGAGAAGTGCTATCATGCTCAGGAAATGGATGCCAGTGACTGATGTCATTCCATTCACCTGAACTGAATGACTGGTTTACACTGTTGCAGGAGGGCACAGTTAGGCCCTTTGAGTTTGGTCCCACACTCAGTCATCCTATTTCATGCTAGTGTTGTTCTGTCTCCAAGCCAGCTACTTACTGTACTGGTGACACAGCTTCCTTTTCAGATGTCCCTGGTAGGGCTATGATAGTTTATATAATTTATTTTAGGTCAAATAATTTAATCTACCCTTTTTTAAATGTGTGTCCTAAAGATTTGCATTATCATCACAAAACACAGGGGTATCTCATGTTAAAAATTTGTGTCCAGCTCAGGGGCGGCCCGTGACTATAGGCCAACTCCGCCGTCACCTAGGGCGCCACCTTCAACAAGGCACCCGATGATGACGTCACGGGGCGCCCGGGGCACCCAATGATGATGTTACTTGATTGACGGCCATACAGGTGGGGGCGCCAATCGTGCATTCCGCCTGGGGCGCCAGCTGCTGCAGCCCGCCGTGGGCCACTCCTGGTCCAGCTAGTTCCTCACCAACACGTAACCACGCTCTGTGAGAGAGAGAGAGAGTGAGTGTGAGTGTGAGTGTGAGTGGGGGATGAGGTGAGTTACATGAAAGTGAGATGTATATGATATATTAAATAATTACAGTGAATGCTGTTTTTTATTTCCACTTAGTGTTTCTTTTACTTGAGGATTTCAGAATGTTTTGCAAACAATTAGTGAAGTTAGGTATACCAGAGGGTTACCACAACCATTTTAAAGTTGGATAAATTGAGATACTATTACACAAGTCATTGACAGTTGAAGATAGAATCTAATTCCTCACTTCCAGGACTCTATTTTTATCTTGTTGCCTCTGATAAGAATTATTTTTATGCCATATAATTTATGCTTTATTTGTGCTCTACTTTTCCCTTTTACAAAATTGAAATAATTTGCGTCTTCCCTAAAGCCTGGACTTTTTGCCTTATAAATACCACCAACTCTTTTTTCCTGGTTCTGTTAGAAGCATAGTCCAGGTACCTTTTCTTATGGTAGTTTGGGTAAATCTGGAGAGCTGCAGAAAATTAATAAAAAGAATGTAGGGAAAGATAGATTTCAGAGAAAAAGAGTTTTTTCTAACGTTTTCTGTAAACAGCTCAGCAACAATTAACAGACCTATAGCAAATTGCACTCTGAAATGCACTGCTTTGAAGAGGTTTAAAAAGACCAGAAGGAGATCATGGAAAACAAATCATTCAGCTAATGTAGGACAAAGCTTATTCCATGGAAGTTATTAGTTTTTGGAAACTTTTTGTAATCTCGTCAGACTTTCTGTCCTAAATCATGTGGGCCTTTTTTTCTTTCTTGGCAGGTTAGTGTGTACAGCCAGCAGCTTTTATTTGGCTTGAATAATAGGGTTGTTGAAAATAAAGTCCTTTCCCAGAGGAGGTACAAAGGGCTTTTCCCAGAAGGAAATTTTCAGGAAGTGAGACTGATCTTGGGGATGTGGAATCTCGCCACATTTTTTAATAAATTACACATCCTTCAACAGTTGTTGATGCAAGTAACCAAGGGCAAAAAATAATCAGATTAAATCAGGTGCAGATGTTAGAAGGTTAGTTGAACTTTGACCATAAAGTCATTTAAATAGGTCAGGTTTTCCCCAACTCCTAGCAGTCTAAAAATGATCATTTTGAGCAAGGATCTTTCAGGCTTGAATGATTTTATTGGATCAGCAAAAGACTTAACTGTCTAAGGCTTTGTTTACACTTAAACGTTGAAAGTGCAGTCGCAGCAGCACTTTAAACTGAAAGTGTGACCAAGTCAGGAGCACTGGGAGAACCAGCGCTCTTTGTAAACCATCTCCACGAGGGGAATAGCTAACAGTAGGGATGTTAGATATTGGATAATTGAATAGCCATATAACTGTATCAAAATTTAGCGGTTACATGACTATTCGATAGTCCCCAGGGGCGAGGCTGGCAGCTAGTGTGCTCCTGGCCCCACTCCCAGGGAGTCCCCTGCCACCCCATGCTGCTGCCTCTATATCATAGGCAGCAGCGCAGGGTGGCAGGCAGGAGTGTATCTGTGAGGGGAGACAGTTTAAAAACCATCTCCCTGCATAGACCGGTTGCCTGCTGCCCTACGCGGCTACCTCTGATACAGAAGCAGCAGCAGAAGGTGGCAACAGCCCCTAGCCACAAAGTGTCCGAGTAGGCTTGCCAGATGCTTTCACCAAAAATCCCAAAAGTTGTAGAGCAAAAGAAAAAAGGGGGGGGGGGATCCCCGTGCTTCTCGCTTCTCCATGCCAGATACAGCAGGGGAACAATGTCCCCACTGGCCTTCTGTCTAAGAAAAACAAAAAATACCAGACATTTTACATGTCCGGTATTTTCTGTGTTTTTTACCAGACAGGAGGCCAGAAATAGCAGACTATCCGGATGAAAATTGGACACCTACCTTATATCCAAGCACCCCACAGGCAAAGGCTGGTCCACGAGGAGCTCAAACCCACTATGGCAGGGGCTACTGCTGCGAAGCCGCCTCTATCCCCATGCATGTAGTCAACAAGATTAACTGATAAGCCTAAGCTACACATGACATCTCTAGTTAACAGCGCTGGAAGCGCTAGTTCACACTGGTACTTTACAGTACTCTAACTTGCTACGCTCAGGGTGTGTGTGGGAGGGAGGGGGGGAGAGGATTGTGTTTTCACACCACACAGCCAGAATGTTACAGTCAGGGTTGACTTAGCCTTAGTCTTAACTGAGAAGTACAGCTGGCTCAAGAAAATACAGTATATTGGTCAGAGATCAACTCAAATTGCAAAATTCAAGTTCAGATTGAGATGTCAAACATCCTTGAAGCTCAGAAGAATTTGGGCCCATATCTTAATTTTAGCATGTATTTATTGGAAAATCTGTATCATTCACTTATCAGAGACTGCAATCTGCTTTTTTAAATGCTTGGAGATTCTTGATCTAGTTTATGGCTGTCCTGGAAAAGAGTAACCTAGGGTAAGTTACTGATCTCCCCAAAGCTTGTTGAGGCAGAAGATTTTTAGGTGTTTCCTTTGTTCTGCAAAAATGCAGAGACCTTTGGTCTAATTTCACATACCCTAAAAGGGGAGAAGTTGTGCTCAGTGAAGAGAAATGGTGGATAGCAGTACTCCCATTGTATGTTGACAGAGGCATTTGGTGTGCCACTCAGAATGGGTTGCTTTTCCGGGATGGAGAGGTCACTCGTGCTACAGCAGTGGTCCCCAACATGGTGCCCGCGGGTGCCATGGCACCCTCCAGGGCATTTATGTGCACCTGCCAAGTGACCAGGGCCGGCCCAAGCCATTCTTGCGTCCTGGGCATGCGGTGCATTCGCGGCCGCTGCCCCGGGTGCACAGCACATGCATGGTGCCGCCCCCGGGTGTGTGGTGAATGAGCGGCCCTGCCCCCAGGCACGTGGCGCATGTGTGGCACCACCCCCAGGCACCCAGCAGCCCAAAAGGTTGGGGACAACTGTGCTACAGACTTCGGGAGTATTTATTAACAAATATACCTTTTCCATCTTGCCACCCGATAATGGGAATGTGCTGAAATACTGGGGAAGGGAACAGGGGAAAGTATGAGAGGGCATCCAGTTCATTTTCCCATCAAGAAATTGATACCAAAAGTATGTGTTAATACTTTTAAAAATTGATTACAATAGGAAATCTAATCATGCTTACCTTTTGAATCAAAGTACCTTATTGATCTCTGTAGCAGACTTGAAAGTGGGGCTTCAGCACTCTTTGATGCCAGCATAGGAGAACACTCTTTCAGGGGAGATAATTATGTCCTATGGCTTGTAGTCCGCTAATTAGATCAGTTGGTTTATTTGAACTGTGCAGTGATTTGTTTTAACAATAGAAGCTGAACAAAAAAAGTTGGAGGCTTCTCTCTGCAACAAGAAGTCAGGTTTCAAAGGTCAAACGCTGTCCTGCATCCATCCCGCTTGTATTTTTATGAGCTAGTAAGACTCTCCATTAGCTACCATTTTAGACATTTCAGCATAGGTTTTCAGCAACACTCAGATCCAGGCACAATAATGAAAATTGAAGTAAAATGCCCGCACAAACCTGCAGCTGCTTGTCGACGACAGTTTGTGACTGATTTCAAGGACAGCAGGACTGGGAATTTAATTAGTAAAATAAAATTGCAAAAAAAATAACTTTTAACTTAAATATTTTTGTTTTCATTGCCTTTTTATAATGGACATTTGTAGAGCTTGTTCTATAAGTGCTCCTCATGCCTAGCACAACACTGAGGACTTTTTATTGTTATTCCTTCAAAGCTGCTCACTCCCAGTTATCATTCGCATGGATCATGAGTGCCTGGCAGTGCTTGTGCAGTTAAGAATTTGTAAGTATTTTCATTGTAAACCTTCATTTTTCAGGGGTTTAAACTTGATATACAGGTTGTCATTCTAGATAGAAACAAAAGCAAATTACAGTAATTGGGCAGGCCTTTTTTAAGTTAGGGAGGAAGGTTTCAGTGTCTGTCTATTCCCTTTCTTTTCTCTTTCATTTGCACCTCTACTTTAAAAGGAAAATTGCAATGTTCAGTTCCCTGGCATTCCAAAAGACTTCTGTGTCTTTCAAGGTATTAAGAAATCATGAGAACTACTTGGCATTAAAGGTTCTTACCTGTGTGATTAGTGTCCCATTATCTCCATTGGACTACTGGACACATTGCTTATGACCTTGATGAACCTAAGTGCAAAAATTTGAGGGATTTCTCAGTGCAGGAAGCACTATGCTCAGGAGAAATTGTTTGCAGGATTGGTTCTGTGTTATTAAAATGGAAGGAATTTTTCATTTCTATCATGCTTTCTGCCATACAGGCAGATTTACTTGGTGAATTTTCATATTTTTTTCAAAGCTGATGAAAAGTGCCTTTTCACATTGGTGTTTGTATTCTTGACATGTAATATATTTTTTCCATTACACATTTTGAGTCTAAGACACAGATTCCTTTTTTGCCTCCTTCCTCTGCCATAGCTGGAGATGCCACACGGGGTCACGTAATATAGTATATAATATAATAATATTGTATGTCACCGAGACACATAATAGTCTAGTTTCCTGTGGAGCTGGCCACAGCTCTGAGGAGGCATTGAGCATTCTCTCTCTCTCGCTTTGTAGGCTGCAAGAGCAGTGGGTATAAAAAGCAGGAGAAAGGATTGACTTCCCAAACTGCCAGCCTGGCTCCACCCATACTCTGCCCCCATCAGGTTTACTATAGATGGAGTGTTGCTGCCCTAGAGCACCCACCCTCCCTGTGCTCGGGGGCCGGGATGGCTTGGGTTGTGTGCCACCCACCTTCCCCATGGTGTTCCAGGGCCAAGGAACTTGAGGCTATGCACCACCCCTCCTCACCGTGGTGCTCTGGACCGGGGGGGGGG
>CM057846.1:21010895-21036693 GCA_030068395.1 Apalone spinifera
GGACCTCCCGGATGGCAGCCTGCAGAAAGTGCAGCCAGGCTCGCAGCAACACGTTCAGGAGAAGCACCAGAGTGCCCAGGGGCAGCTTTGGCTCCATGTGGCAGAGTGCTGTGGGGTCCTGAGTGAGGGTAACCAGAGCACGCAGAGACAAAATGCATTGAGGTAAACAAGCAAGCAGGGAAACCTGAGAACTGGCTGTCGGGGGGGAGGGGAGAAGGGGGGGTCTCTTTAAGCACAGAACTCAGATAGCCTCAGGTGGCAGCCCCACACAGTAAGACCTGACCTGGTGCCCTGCTGGACCTGGTTCCTGCCAGCCTTAAATGCGATTTAGAGTCCACTTAGTGTGGACGTGCTATTTTGAAATAGCAAAATGCTATTTCGAAATGCATTTTGTGTGTAGACGCGTTATTTCGAAATATCTTATTTTGAAATAGTTATTGTAGTGTAGACGTACCCTATGATATTTGAACCTTAATTACAGTTAAGGTCACCCTTTATTTGGCCTGTTTAGTACTGCCATGAGAAAAATTCCTAAATTGCAAATTCAGTAAGCTTGTTACCCTAAATTCAAGTGACCTGAACAAACTACATAGGATTTGATTTATAGTATTTTTCTAATCCCTTGATGGAAGTGCAGCTGCATTACAATATATATGTACACCTTGGGTTCCATTATTCTTTGTTACCCACACATGACTTTTTTTTTTCAAACCTGATTTGATTATATTTCCTATATGTGTGAAAGTCCTATGAAAGTCCATCTGCTTCAGTTGCAAGTGTTTTGCATCAGTAGATGCAAAAAGGCACAGATCAGCCTTTTTCTGAAATGCTTTGGCATAACAGTGATTAAAAATGTGGAGGATTTCTAAACAGGTATACAAACTTTGGTGCTCTTCTCCTTAAAACATTACCCCCTGGAAACTCCTTCTTTATCAAAAGATAGATATATTCATTTAATTTATAGACGTGATTGTCAGTAACTTTTGTGAACCAACCAGTTTCAGCAGTCAAATAGATGCTATCTACAAGGAAGTAGGTTCCTTTTAATTTGACATACTTGATGAATTTTCATGATAAGTCGATATGCTTAGTAATTATCAAAACTTTGGTGTGTCTGAAAGAATTATTGAGACGGAAAAACTTTTATTCCCATCTTTTTCTGCATAGCACTTACTTTGTACAATTTCCCCTTTCTGTATACTCATCTTGTTAACCATATTGCAAATCTTTGTATACTAATTTTGCTTGACCTAACCATCCCCAATTAATTTTTGAAGGGCTACAGTTGTGCTACCCTTACTCAACCTAACTAGTACATCATTATATAAGTAGTTTCATTTAAGTTAATGGGACTATTTGGGAAGAAAGTATACGAGTCACAGTCTGCGACTTGTCATTTGGATTTCCTAGGCAAATGGTGCTAATGCTGCACTTTACTGGATTATATGTGTGTGATGTTTTAAAATGATCAGAAACTTCAGGACTCCATCTGAATAAAGTAAATATCTCCTTATCTGTCTGGTTCATTAGAACAGATGCTTGGAAAGACATTATCAAATCCTTCCTGAAGTCACTCATGGTGCTTTTTAGAAATTATTAAATCCTAGATTTAAAGATTATAGCCCGTCTAACTCTAGGCTCACTAGGCTTGTAATAGCCAACCTCTAACCTGCAAAGCGCTCTTTCTGCAAAGGACTCCTTCATTTAGGGCAGCAAGACCAGAACCTCTCCACAGTTCTTTTCCTCTTTGTCACTTATCTGCCTTTAACGAACGTTAATTACAACAGTAGAGAAGGAAAAGAAAATACAGAGTAACATCCATGTGCCACTGAAGGCATCTGATGATTTTAGATGTAAGAACACAGCATTATTTTTTTATAATCATATCTAATGGCATGAAAGGGCTAGCCAATGAAACCACAGCTGAAGGGAACTGGATAAATCACTAGATGTGTACATTGAAACATCTTGTGCTAATTGTTTACGTGAAGCCATAAAGCAGCAGTTCCCAAACTTTTCCAGATGGGGACCCATTTTGACAATTCAGGAAGACTTGGTGACCCAAGGCAATTCAAAAACGGGGGGAGGAGGGAGGCCAGAGCTAGCTGGGGAGACACTTGGCAACCCTTTTGAAATGTAATGGCGATCCATATTTGGGTCCTGACCCAGAGGTTGGGAAACCCTGCCATAAAGTGTAGCCATCTCAGGGCCTTACCTTGGCAAATAAAATTAGACTGCTGTGGTGGGATAATAAAGATTGTGGTTGTGAATGGGGAGGACATGGCCCAAGAATACTAAAGGGAAGGAGGGAATGAACCTGCATCCATATTGAAGATTTTAAGTAAAATAAGAAGCCCAAAGGAATATAGAAAAGCTTGGGGGAGAGCCAAACGTGGGCCAGAAGGACTGGCATAATTTGGGCGGCTCTCTGTACTGCTTCCCCTTAGTGACTCGCCCAATCCAATCTTTGCCTCAGAAGAGGATGACTGCTCAGGTACCTTTCAGGAGTTGAAGAAATGTGCAGGACTCGACAAACTATAGAATCCACTCACCCGTGGCGAGTAGATTTCAGCCGCGCATCCCGTTTATCGGTGGTGAGTGCATGCGCAATGCGGCTCTTGCACATGTGCAGTGCAGGGCTGGCGAGCAGCTTTTGCCGCCGTTTGTCAAGCCCTGGAAATCGTGCCACATACTCTTCCTTCCCTCCCGGGCATATTGCATGTATGTAGAAGCAAGTGAAAGTGTTCCTGTCAGAAGCCAAGGAACTTTAGATAGAGATGGAATGATGGTGCCCAGATGATTTCGTGGGTCTTAGGAATTCCTTTTGAGCACGTGAATTAGGAGAGGAGAAGAAAGGTGCTGAAGAAGCTCTTGCATGGAGCTCCAGTGTCTAGCTGCCTGTTTTCACCTGTATCCAGAGGGAAGAGCTCTGTCAGGGTTTGTCTACACAGCAGGACTTAACTTGAAATAAGCTATGCAAATTGAGCTACATCAATTGCGTAGCTTATTTCGAAATAGAGCACTCTTCCTCCGACTTCCCTTACTCCTGGTACAATGAGGGTTACAGGAGTCGGAGTAAGAAATCCTCCAGCTTGACAGTATTTCGACATTATTTTGAAATAACTGCTTGCTGTGGAGACGCAGACTGTGTTATTTCAAAATAACACAATATTTCATAATAATGTTGCTGTGTAGATGTACCCTCAGAGTGAGGGATGACCGAAAGGAGTCAGTACTTGCTGGCCTGTCAGTTTATGTTAAGTGTGGGCACCAGGAGTCAGCCCTGATAAACAGAGGGTGCCCTTTGGAAGATGCTGTGCAGCCCAATTACTTCCAGGCCATGGGACTGGCAGCCCTGTTCACATGAGGCAGAAAAAGGTATTGCATGTGGCTTATTTTGTCTCCTGCCTCCTAACAGCTGTGACTAGCTAGTAAATGCCCCTCGTTAGTGGGACTTCAGACCTTGAGTTAATTCACTTCTAAGGGCGTGTTTAGAACTCCACTTTCTTGGACCATGCAGGATCGGGCAGGATTTTTTTTTTGGGGGGGGGGGGGAAGGAGGTGACCAAACCCTATTTCTGTTAAGAAAGTCTTAATGCTTTCTTTTCTGCTGGAGGAGCTAGTCTCTGTCTTGAAAGAGACTGCCTCTGGGGGTTTGCTTGCCGCCACATGTGCAGAATGCCAGATTTCTTTTTTGTTGGCAGTGGGCGAACACGTGCTATCTACAGCTATCTGTTTATAGTCTAATGACCATAGTATGGTGACCAAGTTTTCATTCAGAGCTCCTAGTGCTAGATATTTAGAGATCTCTGTTTGATGTAGTAACTGTTGTTTATGGAGAGAATATATATGCTGACTGCGCTCTGTTTGGGATTCCAAATGTATATTTTATCCCTTGTTTTTTTTCCCACCCTCCTTTTTAAACCTTTCTGTGAACTTGAATCCTCCCTTTAATTTGCCAGAGGGAAGTGTGAATCCATTCTCTTTCTATCTGATTACTGATCCCATGTTGCAGAAGGGGTTCTCTGGAGGCAGCAGCTCTGTGTGCACTTAAGGGAGAATGTCAAACGGTGTAGGCAGGACTGCATCAATCAACCATCTCTGCAAAAATGAGGCAAAACGGTAAGTGCTGTTGTCCCAACTCATTTGACGTAGGTCTTTTGTATGTGTTGGGGACATCAAGAGTGACGAGTGAGTAATCAATAATGTCTTCCTCTTCACTGAAATAGTTTTAACCTTTTTTCATTTCTCGAGATGAAGTTTAGAAATGTGAACATGTGTCCTTAGAAAGTTCTAGCAAAATAAAATGTCTCTGAGGTGAGAAAAAAGTAAATGTGATTCCTGTACTGTTTTTTACATAAATAACTAGAAAGCAAACTTGCTTGCTTCTTCACAATATTGCAGTTTGGTTTATTAAACCTGTTGCTGAATCCTAAAGCCTTCCATAGAAGAATGTGCATAATCACATAGCTGTGTCTGTTCTGTAAAGACAAAAGTTAAGTCCTACTAATACAGGTTTGGGAAACCTAAGGCTTGCATGGATCCGGCTAGTGCTCCAGCCCCCCAGACCCAAAAAAGGTTCCCTACCCCACACTAATACATTTTGTGAGTTGCAGAAAAATAGTTGTTATACCCACATTCCACTGTTTATAGCACTGCTAAACTAGCCTCTCTTAGTAAAGATCAAGAACCTCATTAATTGAGGCAAAGAGCATGTCAGACAGACAGACATGTTTTGTGGAAACACTGCTTATTGTGTGGAGGAGAGTCAGCACACCACTCTAACATTTGGATACAAAAATCTCTCCGCATTTGCCTATATTTACTTCTGTTGATGTCAGTGGGATTTTTACCACTGCCTTAAGAGGAAGCAGAATTGGGCCAGTGCTGGGTGCTTTTAGAAATCCCATCCAGCTGCAGACACAAAATTATAAAAAGTGTGGCCTAAAAATGAGAGAACCTCCCTCAAAAAACCCCAGATTTTTCCCCTTGATCATAAATACAAATGAACAGATTGGTACAGAATTTATAAAATCCAACTTTAGAGCCTTGTTTAGTTACTCGGCATTGTATTAGGTTAGCCCTGGAGCCTATGCAGTGAGTGACATTGGGACAAGAGCCCATCCTGGATGACTTAGCATCAAAATAATTTGAAAGAAGAGCCCACCCTAAAATAAGAGCATGTTAATGAGGAGGGTCTGTCATTTTCTATATAAAGGCTTGGTTGCTCATACCTCTATAATGAGTATGGTAGCTCCACTGAAATTACATGTCCATCTATTGCATCAAAGCCGTTTTGTTCACCCTGTAAGTCACCTGTAAGGCTCTGAGGAGAAGTTGGTCTTCTTGATAAAAGCGTCCGTCACCTTGGCATTTAGGCAGGTCGCTCACTACATCAGAGGGAGATTTCTGTTCGTGTTTGCATTCCCTGATAATTCCTAAAAAGCCATCTAGCCTGAGAAGTTGATAATCAAGCAAATTCCTAGCCCGGATGGTCAGGTGTAAAGTTTCAGTGCATGCTTCCTTTAAAAAAAAAAAAGGAAAAAAAAAAAAAGGTATTTGGGTCTGGGTTCATGTGTGCATTCTGTTTTCATTTGACTTCAGTGCTTGAAAGAGATACTTTAAAGCTAGGGAGGGGAGCACATAACTGCTATCTATAGAGAGGCTTGCTACTAATTCAGGGCTGAAAATAATGCTTAATGAAGAGAAGTTGCTGTGAGCTGGAATCTGACTGTTGAATTGACCGAGGCGAGTAATATTTACTGCTGCTTTGAAAACAAAACACTTTATTTTTCTTTTGTGTTACAGTCCAGCCCCTCCAATTTAGATTATTTAGTGTCAGAGCTTCCAGTAATACCTTTTAGGTGCAATTTTGTGCTATTTTTGTGTGTGCGCTTTAAACTCTGAGGCTGTATTTCTGAGTTCAGTTTGTAATCTCCAAGTTCTCATTGTAAAGAGTTGTGTCTGCCTGGAAAGTAAATTCCATCCTCTTTTCAGTGGGTCACATGCAGGGCAGCCAGCCAGTGTGAGTTTTCCCAGTCCTGCTATGCAGGTGACCTAAATCTTTTTACCTGAATGGGTTTTCCTTCGCAGCAGTGACAAATTCATGCTCCTTCCCTGCTCAGCCTTAGGTCTTTCTCACAAGCAAAAAAAAAAAAAAAAGCAGCAGCAAACTGTGCCAAATTTGTCTGTGGGGTAGCTTTATTTAACTTTATTTCCTTACTCCTCTCTGTGATCAGGAGAATAATTCAAGGACTTGAACTGAGATCAGCAATTTCATTTTTATTTATGGTCCTCCACAGTGCCTTGCTGGAGAAGAGACTCTATATCTGTTAAGCTACCTGTGACTCCTCTCTCTGCTTATTAATTGTAGCCTGCTACTAAAGTGTGGTGCTAGAAGTACTCAAGTATCAAAATATTCCTCAGTGCCAAGTGTTTTACTATGGAGTATGACTATGTATAAAGAAAACAACTGCACAAGTGTTTTATTGTGTATAATAGTGAGTTAGGTTGATCCTAGTACTGTAGGTATGTTTGTTTCTCTCTTTCCCCTAAAATATATGACTAATTGCTACATAAGATTAATCTGAGACTGAACATTGTGAAGGATGTGATGAAAACTGGCTATTTCTTCTTTTCCCTCAGTCCCTTGTTAGGTTCCAGTTATGGTCATTAGCAGGGGTCGCTGAACCGCGGTGAGCCCCACTCGCCAGCCGCGCTGTCCGGCGATCTGCGCATGCGCAGATAGCCCAAATCAGGCTCTTTTGGATTACAATCTACTTGCCTGTGGCGAGTAGATTGTATAATTTGTCGAGCCATGGTCATTAGACTTGGGAGAAAAAGCAAAAGAAGATCATGACTCACGTTCCGTGACTGGTTTTTTTTTTAAAAAATGTCCATTGCTAATCACTGTAGCTGTGTAAAATCTGGCTGTGCTAATGGTGATCAAATCCATTTAACTTGGTAATGGTTATCAAATCTATCCTCCAGGTGGACATCAATTCCTCTAAATTGGATCAAGATCTTATAGTTACTGTATCATGGTTCCTGAGATTATCCTAAATTGCTTCTGGGTTGGGCCATAAATATTGTGTTTGGGGTTATGAATAGAGATGTGAAGAATAATGGGTCCACCTTTTCATGGCGAGACCATAAATGTCTATCAGGGATGGTCTAGACAGTATTTGGTCCTGCCATAAGGGCAGGGGACTGAACTCGATGACCTCTCGAGGCCCCTTCCAGTTCTAGTATTCTATGATTCAGTCAGAGCTCAGTTTTGCTCCTTTACTGGCAAACGAGGCTTTTTTTTTTTATAGGCCACCTGGTTCAGCCAATGGCTCAAGCTTACTTCTTAGCCCTTGACCACTGACCTGTTGAGTGTTGACTTTGTTCACTTGTTCTGCAACTTAGGCACTGTTCCTTAGGCAAATTCCATGTGTTAAAAACAGCATCAGTTGACACACTGCAGGGGAGTCAGGAAAGATTTTTTTTTTCCTTGTAAAAGTGAATAGGTGCATTTTGGTGGATTTCCTTTCTTCTAAAAGATGAGCTTGGCTTCTGAAAGAATTAGAACAACAGACTTGATAAAATGGCAGGTTCACTTGCTGTGCCAAACACTACTTTTGTACACTAGAAATTGTTTATTTTGTTACTTAAACTATTTTTAGGAAAAGGTCTAAATACTGACATTAAGAGCCGTTTTGCAGCATCCCTACTTTTCTAGTGTTTGCAAGGGGCAAGGTCATATTAACTAACATTAGCATGGGCCTGCCTTTAGATTTAGTCTTGGAATGCACCCTCATGTAAATCTGAGGATTTTTTACTAAACGTAACTGTCTTCATCATTTAAAATATGGAGGACATTTTCAAAAGCAGTTAGGTTCCCAATTCTTAGTAATGCTTTTAAAATCTCATCCCATGGAGACTGTGTTCATTAAGAGCCTCAGCTCTGTGTGAGGACTCACTCCAGCATATTCAGTAGAAATCTTAGGGTGTGTCTAGATTACAGGGTTTTTTGAAAAAACTTCTCTTGCGTCTAGACTGCCGCCGCATTCTTTCAAAATTAAATCAAAAGAACATGGCAGTTTTTTTGACTGCGGTAAACCTCATTTTATGAGGAAGAACACCTTTTTTCGAAAGTGCTCTTTCGAAAGAAAGAGAACATCCAGACTGCCTGGGTGCTCTCTTTCGAAAAAGCAGCTTGCTTTTTTGAAAGAAGTGGTTGCAGTCTAGATGCTCTCTTTCGAAAGAGGCTTGTAGTCTAGACATAGCTTTAGTGTTTCAACCCTAACATCAGAATTCTGAATAAATTCCTATTTATTTCACCAAACTGAATTTGTGAGTTGAAGAATGTTAAATTCAGATTGCTAACTAGTGCAGTATTGTCACCAAGAGATCAAGGATGCCAGGATAGCCTTTTGTTGTTGTTGTTTTTGTTTTTAATTTTAATGTCTTTGTGAAAAAACTGTTGCAGAAAACTATATGAATTGCGAAAAACATGATCCCTCATCTTTTCTGATAACCATTGCAAGGTGGTTTACCATATAGCTGCTACATATGGAACTTAAATATCTGGAACCTGAAATTCAGAAGTGCTGAGGACCCATCACAGTTGGCTTTCTTGGGAGCTGTGAATCTGCATTGTTGAATCAGGCCAAGACCTCTTATGCACAAAAAGCCCACAAGTTGCTTAACTGTATTGAGGCAGTATGAGGAGACACAGAAGACGTTGACTAGGTTTCAGTACAGCTAGTCCCCGAGTTGCGAACGGACAACTTATAACCGCTTGTAGTTACGACCAAAGCTGTCATAAATGGCGGACCCCGAGTTACGAATGCGATCCGTGCTTATGAACAGCGCGGTCGCGTGTAACTCAATGGGGTCCGACTTATGAACGAACCGAGTTATGACCAATTGCTTGGTCCGTAACCGGTTCGTAAGTTGGAAAGAGGCTGTAGTTAAAATGACCACCTGGGAACAGTACTCTGAGTGCCATTTCATTCAGTAAGTTCCCACCAATTAAAGACATTCTCTTTAGTGAAAGTTTGCTTTTCCATGGTGAGTGATTTACAGGAAGTTTTTTTAATGTATTACTCTAGGTAGACTTAAATGTTGTGAGTACTCTAAATAAAATCAGAAACCTTTGAAATAAAACTCATAAATATTGCTCTTGTATTCCAAATATATTGCCTCCTGTAGGATATGCAATATAGTTTATCACTGAAAAGTAACAGGCAGATAATTAAAATCTGTACACATTGTAACTTAAATCCCAGTTATTCTGTCAGACAGTGAATCCTGAAATAACTTGAGGCTATTGAGATCCGATGTTGTTAATGCTGAGGGATATATGTATTTTAAACAAAGATTAGATACTGTGGCCTTTTTGTCTAAAGCTGTAGAACTGAATATTTGAAAAAGTGTTAATATTTGTCTGTTTGATCAGATAACACTGAGATTTTCATACTGTGCCCTGGCACTATAATAATGTTTGCTAATGTTCTGTAAATAACAACAGTAAGAGGTTTCTGATTTATTTGAAGTTTTCAGATATTTTCTCAGTCTTGCTGCATAGACAGATGCATAGTTTTGATAAAGAAATTTCTAGCTGCTGTGGAGCCAGTCAGTCTGCAGGCTGAGAGTGGGGAGAAAATAATGCTGAGATACCTAAGGAGAGGTACAGGAGAGAGATCATAACACAGCAATGCAGCTGCATCGCAGTCAACTCCTCTAACGTAGCTCCTCTAAACCGGCAGGAGAGAGCTCTTGCGTCAGCTTGACTACTTCAGCCCAGTGAGCAGTGGTACTGTGTTGATGGGAGAGCTTCTCCTGTTGGCATAGAGCTATCTATTACCAGTGCTCAGGCTGGGTAATTTATGTTGCTTAAGGGGTTAACTTTTTCACACCATTGTGCCATCTACACTGCACTAAGTGCTTGTGTAGATATAGCTCAACTGATAGACCAGTAAGTGGTAAATCATCATGACTGTCTATACAAATAGGGATTTGTACATGCAAAATGTGTAACTGAATGCGCAAAAAGATGTTTGATATGTTTGATAGTTTGTGTTTATTATGTCCACAGAACCCTGCATCTGTGGACATAAATGAATGTGCATGTGCATGTTTTGTGTGCCCATGGCCAACAGTAGGTTGGTCATAGATATGTATGCTTTTGTCACTGCACAGGAGATTTGAAAATAAACTCCTTCTGATAATGGAAATGGCAAATAACAGTGCAACTTGCTGCATGATAGGCCACTTTGCTGAACAGAAATTGGGTGTTGTGGATTCGTAACGGACATTTCACCAGAAAAATTTACCCATTTAATAAATTGCATGTAGTATCAAGTACTATGATTATAGTTTTTTTTAAAAGCCAATAAATAAATAAATAATGGACTGGGATGTTATCAGGGTCCAGGCCAACTAATATGTCAGCAGCGATGGGACATTGTCAGACAACAAGAACATGTTCTTGCAGTGATTGAAATCAAGGCAAAACTCATTGTCTTCAACTATAGAGTGGTTTGTAAGCTTGGGGGCTCTTTCTGATATAGGTTTCTACAGCACCTGGCACAATGGGGCCCAGTTACTTGACTGGGCCACCTACATGCTACTGCAGTACAATAGTGATTAATTATACTGATGGGAGCAAGATCATGCCATGTCGACTGGTATAGGGTAATCTCCCCATTTTATAAATTAAGCATTTTTGTTTATAAATCCTGGTTTGTGTGATCTGTTCTGACAATTTGCCACTTAGAGGTCTGTCATAAGTTGATGTAACCTATGAGATTTTTCCCTGCTTTACCCCCATCTACCCAGTAAGGATGTTAAATTTAGATTAACCAACTAATCAAATAGTCGATGCAATTTGCAATAGCTATTTGATTAGTCAATAAGGGCACCTTCACCTTTGACATGTAGCAAGAGCTACCGCTCCCCCCTTGCTGCCTCTGTCTGATAGAGGCAGCAAGGGGAGGGAAGGAAGCAACTAGTTGTCAACTATCAGATAAGCATATGCTTATTGAATAGTCAACTAGTCGCTTTACATCTCTACCACCCAGTTTTTAATTTGATTGCTTCTCTTCCAGCTCCCGCCTCCCTCCGTGTATGTGTATGTGAATCTGTTAAAACCTATGTATCTGCCTTTGCAGTAAGACTATGAAGATATTAGAAGACTTACTTTTCAAGTTCTAGTGGTTGAATTTTTTTATGCTATCATTTTATAAAGATTGCTAGAGATACTCTTTGTGTAGCAATGACAGAGTGGTCTCTGATTTTGAAGTCACTGCAGTCAATGCTCTTGTAATAGTCCAAATAGAATCAGCTGATTTTCCCCCCCTTGTTTCTCTCTACCCAAAATAGTTTTAACTCTGGAATGAGGGCAATGATTAAAAAAAATCCCTTATTTTCACAGAAAATTCCTTCCCCACAAAGTTTTTTAAATGTATTAAATAATTGTCTGTTTAAGAAATGTCTCAGCAACTTTAGGACACATTGATTCTATTCTGCTGTAGTTAAAATGGAATAGTTAGTGGTTTACTTTACGGATGTAAGCAACTAAGTCGACTATCCGATAAGCAAAGCTTGTCAGATAGTTGACACAATAGCTGACTAGTTGCTTCCCCCCTCCCTGCCCTTGCTGCCTCAATCAGAAAAAGGCAGCAGGGAGGGGGGGAAAGAGAGGTTGCTGGGGGAAGCCGGCTTAAAAGCCCCCCAGTTCCAACACTGTGGGAGGAGGCAGGGGCGCAGTGGCAGCATTCCACTCTTGGGGCTATTGTACATTTAAAAGTGGAAGCTCGAAGTGGAGCCCAGGGCCAGCGGGCGTTTCAGTCTTTTCAATCCTGCAGGGGCTCTTTGCATTTCAAAGGCAGAACACCTTGCTGCACTTCCACCTTTAAAATGTAGCAACAGCCGGATGGGCTCTTGCTACATTTCAAAATGGAAGCATCCTTATTGACTAATCAAATAGTTGTAGGAAATTATTCCATCAATTATTCAATTAGTTGATTAATCTAATTTTAACATCCCTAGTTTACTTGCATTGTATTAAACAGCACATTCGAAATCCTGTCATAAGTTCACTCAGAGAAGCTGTGTGGACTATTTTTTATTGTGCTTGACGGGCAGAGGGATTTTATGGGCTTTATTAATTTATACAAGGTGGCTTCTTTAAAATAAACTTGTGGGATTTTGTCTTATATCGGTTCTTTTCAGCGTGTGTCCCAAACAGCAGTTACATTTTTTGATCAACTCTGACAAGTTGTGGGAGAATTTTTTTCCTAGAAGAGCAGAAATTAACCTAAGAAACTAAAATCCCTGTACTCCTAATTAACCTAATTTCCTTTGTGACATTTGCAGTGAAGCAGTCTGGCAAAAAGTGATAATGCTTTATAAACCAATACACACAGAATCCCATGAGAGAGCTCTTCCTTTGGATTTTTGCATTCTTCTTCTTGGGCAATTCAGAGCAAAATGCAAAAGCCTCCAATGTCAGGTTAGAACATGTATGTACATGTTTGTGGGAGATAGAGCAAATCAAGATTGGAAATTGTTGCATAGTCTATCGTGCATTAGGTTCCTTACTGTGCTTGTGGGTAGGTAAATGGCACAGAGTAACAGAGTCCCCCATTATTTCTCCTAAACTATCAGATTCTTAATATTATTGTTAATTATTTTAAAATATGTATATTGCTATAGCACCTAAACACATCAGCCAAAGGTTGGATTGATTGATTTTAAATCACTGACCTACTGAGCATTACCTTTATTGACAACTAGGAAGATGATCACAGTCCATTGTCAGTTTCTAATGATTTCAGTCAGCCATTAGTAGGTACCCTATGGTCTAATTGCTTCCCCCAGATATTATACATATCCTGATTCCAAGCCTTGGGGAGTCTGTCTGCAAATCAGGGATTTGGCACTTCAAGTTCTGTCTTGGAACACCTGATTTCTGGATCAGCAATTCCATAGGAAACTTTTTGTGCAAATATTAAAGTGAATCTTGTTAAAGAAAAAGCTTTCAAGATTGCTGGCTACCTATTCTGTTTTGGTATTGTGTTGTAATAATAAGCACATATATTCATAATCCTTGGTTTGAGAGGTAATTAATATTGAGCAAATGTAATATAAACTGATAGTAAATATTTTAAGCGGCTCACTGATACAGTAGTTTTAGAGTATGTTTACTAGCCATAGTAACATTACTTCTGGTTCCCTGTCTTAGTTCATTTCACATTAATCTGTCTTGTAGTTGGAAGGAAAATGAATTAAGTCAGTAACTTCAAGAGTTATGTAAAATCTGTACAGTGCTAAATAATTGTGCAGAGTTTTATGTGGGCTGCTGAAATTGGATTGTCAATTTGACACAAATTCTCCAAAACAGAGTGTTAGATGAGCTGAGCTGTTCCTCAAATAAAAGACTTGAAACTTCCATTCGTATATTGCTCCAAGTTCAAACTCGGTTCTTTCATAGAACATCTGATGCATATTTATTTTCTTATAAGAAATGTAACTGCACCTGGTGTCTGTCTGTCCTCATTTGTGTATGTAAATACTTCTATATTTGTCTATTTTTGGAGGGAATAAGACGAGTATGTGCGGACACGTATGTATGTACAAATCCTTGTGTGTTACAAAAACACAAAGCTTCCTCCCCTCAAAACAAGGATATGATAAAGTAGAAACATATGTTTTAATCATCATCAAACAGGTTTAAAATGACTACATAATTTGGCAGTTTGCCCAACTGAGGAAAAGAGAACTCCCCCCCCCCCCCCCCCCCCCCCCCCCCCCCCCCCCGCCAAGTCTTTCCCCTAAATTATGTGGAGGAAGCCGAAAGAGGCTGAGCTTTTTTCCAAAACTATTGGATTGTCTTAGCACCTTCCAAAGTCATCTGAAAAGGAGGGAAGGCTTGTCAGGATGAGAACGAAGGGGGTGTGTGACCTGTAGTAAAATTCATAGCCTGGAAAGATTGGTAAATCCATTTGCTTGTTGAGCCTTCTGAAATACACTAATGTGCTCAGTTTTTACTGTTTGAACAAGGGCTGGTGAAAACAGCATGAGCTCTATATACATGTGCACATACAAAAACATGACATTGTAATTTGTGACTTCATCTTGCAACAGATGCAAGGCACTCTGTTGTTCTTGCATCATTGCAAATGTGCATATCATCTGATGAAGTAGGTTTTGCTCAGGAAATCTCAGGATACTGTATCCATATTTGTTAGTTTCTAACTGCCACAGGATTACTCATTTGCAAATATTTTAATCTCCTTCATGTAGCTGTTAATGCTATCCATTTCATTGCATCCAGTTGCACTTTGTAAATGAGGGCTGCTACCTGGGCTGTCAGCTCTTTAACACTAGAGTTCATGAGATCCCCTTAGAAGCTTGGCTCCTATTGGACGCCAGACTTTGCAAATCATAGCTGGAAGAACCTAGTTTTGGGAGCTTCCTAGTTTAACCTGAGATGCTATTGACAATATCTATAGGTAGGCTGCAGCCAGGAGTAGTGCAACTTTGTATCCATTAAAAGACAGTGGTTTTGCATTTGATAGCCAGTGCATTGTGGAATGTAATACTCAGAAGTGTAGCATCACAGAGGAACAAAGAGTTCTGTGTAACCTTTAAATGTAAAACAAAATTGCAGAAAAAATCCCTTTAGCATTTGATGTACACAGAATTGCTTTGTGTATAATTTTGACCTCATTTTTTTCCACATAAGTTTCTCTGATTCTTTTTTGTGTGTGGTGGTGTGAGTGTATTTGAACTCTATATAATTCTATTAATGTTCCTTTTTAATAAATAATAATGAAGAGCCAAAGACGCACTTCAATAGGGATTGCATGTTGTTAATGTATTAAAGCATAGCAGCATCAAACAACGAGATCTTCTCTATTGTACCATTTACAATTCATATGAATGTGATCAGCTTCATGCTCAGTCTAGTATCTGACTCTTGGGCCCCACCAGATATTTGCCTGTAATGGAAGAATGTAAAATATTTTTTAATCTCGGATCTGGTGAGGTTTTTTTTGTTCTTGTTTTCTAGTGAACGATATGTAACATTGTTGTAATCCAATGGCGGAGTCACAGGTTACTGCCTTGACTTCACTTAGTCTATATATCACAATCACTGTCTACAATGTGTTGCTGTAAACTTTTGAAAGATGACAAACCCCATGTTGTGATGATGATCTTGCATACATTTATGGATTCCTAAATAGCTTTGATGGTTAATGGTTAAGTCTGTGTGTATGTGCTCACAACTTCTTTCCCAGTGAAAAAGAAATTAGTGACATGGAGTCTATGTATATTTAATTACTTGTATATACAACAGTCCTGTAACAGAGTTGGTCAAACAGCGTGCAAGACAAGGTGTTCTTTGCGGGATCTGAGCCCAACATCCAATGTTCAGTTCCCAGAGAAAAGTTTTAACTCAGAAATTGACTACTTGCTCTGTTTAAACTTACTTGTTGCTCACACAGCTCCCTTTTCAAGGACCCCTGTCTTTACATGGAGCCTTACACAACAGAAACTACCACCACCACAGCATGTCTTCCCAAGACTGAACTGTTTGTATGTTAACAAATACTTGGAAGACTATGTGTAACAGCATCACTTCATGATGCTTCCATAAAGTGTGTGTGTAAATAAAATAAAAGATCCCTTTGACATGTCATCTAGAAGACAGCAGGTCAGTGGATATCAACATCATACTTGGGGGTACGGATTAAAATAGGTTTTTAAAAAATCTTAGTTTTTGCAAAATATTTCAAAATCTTCCTTCTGAAATTTAAGAGAAATTAGTTTTTTATTCTTTAAAACTTTTGTGGGTGGTTTCAGGGTGTGGGTTTTTGGGGGGGCGGGTGAGGGGGGGTTGTATGTGTTTTTCTCCTCTGCCCACCTCTTTCACTTTCCCCCTCTCCATTTTGTTGATAAATAAGCATGTGTTGATTATGAAAAAATGAAAACTTTAAAAAAAAATTCAAAACTGACGTTTGTCTCTTTTCTTTCAAAAGCTAAGTGTGTGTGAGATATTAAAAGGACACTTTTTAGCTAAAATTATTTAGGAAAATTCCAACCAGCTTTAGTGCTCATTTGATAATTATCTCTGAACAGAACGTTCACACTAATGAAGCATCAGAGCCACTTCCTTTAGCACTTTATAACTTTCTTCAGTGCAAATACTGATCAATCCTGAATATATTTTGCTTATGAAACCTAATGAGAATGGATGCAGATGGGTTGTTTGAGTGAGACACAGATGTGAAAAGGGTACAAAGGAATGGGATTTGAACTTCTCAAAAATACATTTTCCACGTGACTCAGGGATTTGGTTGTGAAACTACCATTAATGCTAATGGAAGTTTTGTGGCTAAAATCTCTGCACTAACATGTACTGCATAATACCTAATATGTTAATATATAGGAAAGCTTTGAGCTAGCACATTTAAAAGAGATGAGATGGGATTTTGGAGGTTGTTATTACAACACATTACAGTAAAATGTGTGTTGCACAACTTAAAACTCTCAAGCAGATGGAACTGGAATTGCGTCTACCAAGCATCTGGTGAGAATGCTAGAGTTTTCTGAAGGAGAGGAAAAAGGGAATGATCTAAGAATTCAAACCAGTCCTCTGCCCCTGTGTTAAGTAAGCCCCAACATACTACCATTGCTATATAGGGAAGATGATAAGGTATGGAAAGCTTTCTTCACTAACCGGCT
This sequence comes from Apalone spinifera, assembly GCA_030068395.1. Lineage (NCBI taxonomy): Eukaryota > Metazoa > Chordata > Testudines > Trionychidae > Apalone > Apalone spinifera. The sequence goes on from CM057846.1 coordinate 21,027,636, forward strand.
CTTTAGACTTTGCCTCAGCAGGGAATTTGAAATTACCAGAATTGTCTCCAGGGCACTTGCCCACTATGCTGAGGATTTCTTGGAATCTTGAAGTACAGTCTACTTTGGATTGGAATGTGGAATGAATCTCTGGTTTTTCAGTTACTATTCACATCATGTCTAGTCAACCCCAAAAAAGCATCATTTGAGATTCAAGAGCTGATGTCTTTATCAAGTTGCAGAAAAATAATTCACCAGACCAGTTTAGAAGGGAAAGGGAATACAGTTTCAATTGTAAATCTGATACCGTGTTTGAACTGGAATCAAAGGGGCTTTGAGGCAACATACTTTGCAAAAATTCTCCAAGTTCTTTTTTCCTTCCTTTGAAGGTGTTATGAGTGCTCTAAATTCTCTCTCTCTCTCCCTCACACACTCAAAACATTCAGCACAATTCCAAGTCAGATAGGTGACGGTAGTGCTGTTATGGACTATTTTGTAGCATATCTGCAATGCCTGAGGCGGCACGTGAGCAAGCTTTACCACTGAATTTGATCCACTGGTTGAATCATTAATTCCCCCAGACCAGCCTGGGAACTGATGGGACCAGCAATGTGAACCTGCGACATGTCTTCCCCCAGATGAGAGAGGATGACGTGTTACCTTCCAAACCATATCTTTTCATAAGCATCATCTCATGTGTGTGTGTGGGGGGGGGAAGGTTTACATGGTAACTCAAAATGAAAATAAAATACTGTTTGGCATTTTTTATAGAGAATTAAATTACATTAACCATCATTATGTGTACTTCTGTATGCCCTGGGTATACAGTTAGCGCCATCATATTCCCATACTTCTAGACAGAATGGTCATGAGAAAGTACTGTGAACAATAACTATCAAATCAGGAATTTTCTTACTCTATAACTGACCTAATTTTTAAACCTGACCCTTTTAAAAAAAAGTCTTGCTGCCCATAATTAGCATTATATTCAAAGCTTGTGCTTCTTGCTTAAAGAATTTGACAGAAATTAATTTCAGCTGTGTGGCTTTCTTGTAAAGTATGGGTGAACCAAAAGGAATTTCCTAAGATTGTTGCATTTATTCGATCTGAAGAGCATATGTGGAGGGGGTGCTTCAAATGCTGTGAAAAAGGAATTTTAGATGCAAGGACTGTAATCATTAGCATTCCTTTGTGTTGACAAGTGATTGCTAATGGTGAGTGATGCTGTAGCAAAGAAATGAATGCATCTGTCCCTCCCCTTCCACTTTCCTCTACATAAGGAGGCATTTTCCCAAATGTAAATGGGTCAGGAAATCGTGGCTTAACAAAGTTATCTGGTTTAGGTTCTCTTAAAAGCTCCATACAGAGAGAACTGTGTCCAAATCCCTTTTATAATTCATTCTGTAAAGAAGATCCCACACATACACACATGCAGAAGGCTATTTCTAATTTTTTTGTCTCTGTTAGTGTTTTATGAGTCTGCAAACAAACTTATATGCAGTGATGAAACAGGCCTAAATTAATTGGTTTATTGAAGGATATTTATAGTTTGGTCAAAGATTCTGTACACAAGGTATTGGTGACTAGGACAGAAACCATGGAATTGGTAAGGGTTTAATAATCACAGCTTGTGTAATTTTTTTTTTTTTTTTTTGCTAGAGGACATTCACTCTGGCAGGTTTAAGGAGAGCCTAAGATTGAATTGTGTCAGGACAATATGCTGCTGTTGCTCATGTCAAGATGCAACTCTTCTTACTACCGTATAATTACATAAATCACTGCTCTCTATTTGTTGCATTGGGCCCATTGGCCTACTCTCTGATCCATTTTTAACAGCCTGGGAAGTACTGAATACTGATGTCCTTGGATCCTTGTTAATTTTGAACCTCTGTGTGCTATAAAGTATATGTCCGTAGGATATAATTAGAGGAAGCCCTTAAAATGATTATTAAATGGAATCTACCTTTAATCTGGACCTTTGCTTAGTTAAATTTAGAGGCATAATTTTTGAAGGATTCTTTTAAGACTCAGAATGCATAAGCATGGTGTGTGAATTGCTTGTTGTGGCACATCATTGACTAAAAAAGATTAACGGAAATGCGGAGCCCTGAGTTTTGTGGTTTGGCAGTAAAGATGTGGAAAACGCCATCTGCATAGCAGCTGCTGTTTCCCCAGTTTCAACTCTTTATATTTCTTATTGTTTAATAGTCAACATTTTTCTTATTTTGGAGCTTCTGGATTCATTTCCCCCCACCCTTTCTTTCTTTCTTTCTTTCTTTCTTTCTTTCTTTCAACAGTATTTTATTATCACACCAAAAAGTGCTGTATTGCACACATGAGTCCACAAGAGTCAGCCCATTTCAAAATCTTGGTGGATACAGGTTTGAGGTTTTGTGCAACAGGGAAACTGGCAACCCCCCCTTCCCCACAACAAGCCTTCCTAGTTTAACCATTACAAAGATAGCTTCCCCACTTATCACCCCTGGTAAGCCATTCATTGACTCCTAAATAGCTATTCCCTCCCTCCCTCTCCCTCACTCCACTTCTGTACTAAATCTGATTTGTCAGTTTAATAATGCATTCACATTTTTCGTTGTATTCCTTTGGTATATATGGTCATGCCAGTTCTCTTCCAGAATATGATCTGAGGAAGTGGGTCTGGCCCACGAAAGCTCATCACCTATTAAACCATCTTGTTAGTCTTTAAAGTGCTACATAGTTTTTGTTTTTGCAGGATCAGACTAACACGGCTACCTTTCTATTACTAGCTCCTTTTGGTAACCCTGATTTCTCATCTCCCATCCCCCACCTTTCCCATAAACGTTAGGATCCCTGCCTTAAGATATACAGAAAAGGAGCAGGCCTGTACCCAGGGGCATGTTGTGGAGATGGAATCTTGGGGAGGAGGTAGAAAGCAGCTAACTGAATGAGTTCATCATGGAAATTCAGCTTGCTCAGACTTGAACTTCCAAACAATCTTTCAAGAGTATGTTCACCTAAACTCCTCTAGGGTTTACATAGCCCTAATAGTTTTGCTTGATCAGCTTACACACACACGTGCAAAAATATACAGGATCATCTTTGGACAGATTTACAATGCAACATCTGTTTGAGTGACAAACACTGTCTTAAAGCCAAACAATGCTTGTGTATGTTATGGTTATGAAACAGTTGCTCCTGACAAAAACACAAGTTTTATAGTTTTGTTCTGAAGGGGTAATGTATTTTGGGGAAGAATAAATCCAGACTGAAAGGCCGCAGTGCAGCTTGAAAATAACCCGCCTCTTCAGTTGAAGAATTTTTCTCATTACTGTTGTCTAGCTGGAAATAGTACTAAGGATTAAATGTGCATGATCTATACAAAGTTTAATTCAAACTGCATTTTATAGACAGGTGTGTCTTTTACCCTACACATGTATTTTGTGTCAGATCTTGTGCTTCTTTCTGTACAGAAGCAAGTTGACATTTTTGCAAACCGAGCATTTTAACAGCAAAGTTACGTAAGTTTTCTTATAGACCATAACATGGGTGTATATGGCTTTAAAAATAAAAGGACTTGTTTAAAATTAGATTGTATGGTATGTGTAAATCATGTCCTTTGTGCTGCTCCAACAGAAGGCAAACAGTGGCACACATATGTATTTAAGGCTAGAATTAGGTCGCGAGAGGGGAAGGCAGGCTACCTTATATTTGGTACAGTACCGCAGGTTACATTTTCAGGCTCTGTGCCTTTACTGAAGAATTTCTACCTCAGCCTTTGGCATCTTCAAGTTTCTCAAGCTGAGGAGTAGTGGTTTTTGGAACTCTGTTTTAGTTGTCCTGAATGATTAATTACTTGAAAAGCTGAGTTTACATTTGGGGAAATTTGCCTTAACAGGATTTCATACTCAAGAGTCAAAACTCTATTTGTAATGCAATAACTCTGAGATGTAAATAATGGTTGTTTTCAAACAAAGACCTTAAAAATGAATCCTGTAACTTTAAACTTTCCACACTGAAAGTTGCTGAGTAGCTCTAGATTATATTGACTTCATTGGGATTTGTAAGAACACAACAAATCTGGAAGTCAGATCATTTTAATCTATTATAATAGATTCCTGCAAATCTGCAGATAAGCAGTTTATATCTACTAGCATCCACATCTATGGATGTGGATGCTGATATCTACAGATAATTTTTGTGGTTGCGGATACAAATTTTGTATCCGAAATCTAGAAATTTGCAGGTACCTGCAGATACAAAGCTGCCATCTGCGAATGTGGATATCTGCTGATCATTTTTTCAGATGCAAATACGGAGGTGGATATCAATTTTGTATCCATGCAGGACTCTACGTTTTAGTTTTATTTAGTTACTACAAGATATACCTTGGCGCTGCTCAGGCCCTTAACTCAAATAATTTTTGTTTTTCTTCATATAAATCATTACTGTGGGGTGGGGTTGGGGACAAGGGCCACAGAGTGCCGCAGGAATGAGGTCAACCCCAGCCCTCTTTCACCACGGCAGCTGAGATGCACCTGTCCATGGCTGCTGCAGCCACGGGGCACACCAATGGGAGGAGTGTATGTCCCCTGGGAGGGGGACACACAGACACAGACAAACTCAGATATATAGTAGATAGTTGTCCCTTTCTCCTTCCCTACCCCCAATACCACAATGGGGTTTATAGCTCTCCCGGTCCCCATCTCTGGCCCCTGCCTGCCTCCCTGTGGTCATTCTACTTTATAACTGCCCCTGCTACCAGAGCCCCGCCTTTCCATTTGAGAAATAATTGCATTCCAGACACATCCCATTGTCCCAACACAACCAAACCCTTCCATTGCTTTAAGTTATGATAAGAGGAAGCTGCGTACCAAATTTGGTGATCCCAGCTCTTACTATTTAAGAGGAGTTCTTGACCAAACTGATATACAGAGGGACAGACGGACACACACTCTCAAAAATACAGTAGATTTTTAAAGCTGTCCCAGCAAGATTGCATTTGTCACGTAATAAAGTGCACTCTGGGATGCCTGGCAGTAAGATATGATTTATTGTTGTGGGGGAAATTGGGAAATCCCAGCTCATTTGAAAGATTATTACATTGGATATGCTCCCTTCTTCATTGGGAGCTAAAGAATGCAAATTTCCATTCAGTCAGCTAGCTAGAGGTCAAGAGTTTTGCAAGGCCAAAGAGCATGTGATTGGGGCCTGCGAGGAAGAAGAAAGTCTGCAGTCATGAGTTGTTCTGATTTAATGCTAAAGCCCATGTAGAGCGTCTTGTCCGAGCAAGCTGACAAGAAACCTTCTTTTGTGAAACCACCGGACAAAACATTGCTTTGGCTGTCTTCCTTTTTTCTGACTGCAGAACCCAAGAGCATCATTGCCCTTCTTCAGAAATAAAGGAAGGGCAAGGTGGTTACAGTGTTAGACAGACTGTTACTTTGTGGGTAGAAACGTGATTCTGAAAGATTATTTTGTGAAAACATGCCGCTCTGGGTGAGTGCAGAATAAGGAGGTTAGGGTTGTGCCCCAGTTATCATTTCACACAGCCCCAGTTGATCGGCAATCTTTCAGTCACTGCCTGACTGTCTAGACAAAGGAACAATTCAAGCAGTTGGTGACATCCCCCCTTCCATTTTTCAGCATATAAAGGCTGCCCGGGGAAGGGAATCCCTGTAGACCTCAGATCTGCAGTTTTCTGATAGGCACAGAAAAGCTCCGCCTCAGACTACTATGGGACACCAGATGAAATGACTTAAAGAACTGACAAGGCTGCTAAAAACCTGCAGCAATAAAGCAGAGGAAAAACCCCGTATCTCCTGAGACAGACACATTAAAAGAACTGGGGATCAACTGCCACAAAAATTGAGAGGTCTTTTTGCCATGAGCCTTCTGTGTCAAACACACACATTTCCCGGATTTGTTTACCTTTACTGAACTTCGCATGTATTTATGTCTAGTCCTTTAAAACAAAAGGAAAGGATTAGAATGTTCCTCTATGCACCATAGCTATGATTTAAAAAAATATCAAATCTGTAATCCCAATTCTGATTCTAGCTGTCTGATAAAATGTTGGACCTGAACAAGGAATATTAAATACTTAGGAACGGCTTGGACTGAGTACGTGCAATGTGACACCATTGACTTGAATAAAGCTTTGCCTGCATAGATTAAGGATGGATTGGACCCATGTTACTTCATTGGATTTAAAAAAAAAATGTAAATGGCAGGCTAAGGGGGAATCTAACTGGATATGCTCGGAGGCAGTTACTACAAGTGTCCTAAAAAGAAAAGAACATTTCACAACTGGTTCTGTAACTTTCAGTCTTTATTTCTGGAGAAGATGATCTCACAGAGCAGGGTTCTCTTCTGGAATGTGGGGAGTGGAGAGGAAGGATGATCTTGTTGCCAAGGTGAGGTCTGGGACTAAGGCACCCAAATTATTTCCTCTGCTACTGACTTTGGCCAAATCACTTACCCTTTCTCGCCCTTAAATTTTCCCCATTTTTAATAGTTTCTTTCCCTATCAGGACAGTTACGAGGCTACTTTAATGCATCTTTAATATACAAAGTACCAAAGAGAAGCCTATAAATAATCCAGAATAGAAGAGTTACCCATTGTTCTAGAGAACAGGTACCATGGAAGGGGAGAAAACAGGCCTTGTAGTGAGAGATCAGTTGAAGCTATTGTTTCTCTTTCTACATCATCAGGAACAGGGACAAGGTCTGATTGTTTCTATAAGTCCATCATCTTCTCCCCCTCCATTAACAGAAAAATGGAAGAGAGTTGGATTTTCACAGTGTTACTAGAATAAAATATAGTTGATATGGTCATGAGCAGACTTACCAGCAGGGCACCTCCAGCTGGTAGCACTGGGGATTAGCTTTTGTCTGCTTATGGGAGTCTCCCTCTGGCTGGTGTCTTTCCATGTCCTCACTTCACTCCCCAGACCAGACCCCGAACCACTCCAGTGTCTCTTGACAGCCTTCCAGGGGGGTGTTTATCAGATTCTGCTCTCCAGGATCCTCCCCTCCCAGGGAACACCCGGTTCCCCTCTAGGGAATACACAGTTCTCCTATACCCCCTTGCCTCAGTGACCCTCCTGCACTTGGGTCTGGCCTCAGGCTCTGCAGCCTGGGAGCTTACCTGCTCTGCCTTCCTTCCCCAGCACTGCTTTACCTCCAGGAAGTCTCCTACTTCCCAGGCAGCCAGATCCCTCCAGCCAGAGCAAGAGAAAATCCTCTCCTTTCCCTCCATTAGCCCTTCTTTATATAGCCCCCAGCTGGACCCTAATTAGCAATAACTGCCTCAAGGGGACTTTGCCCTCAGCCCTCACTCAGAGCTGTGTGTTGCCCTTAAAAAGCCAGTGCAGGGCAGACGACCTGTCAAAGGTACTCTGCTGTTTCTCTTTCCTTCTCCCCCCAAGAAACTGGATATTATTTTCTGACAAGTGATAAGAAAAAATCTCAGTGCCAAAAAGAATGAATCAGAAAATAAACCAAGAGTTTGGGCTTTCCACATTAGCACCCAGTGACTCTCTTTCACTGGAAAAGCAAGTCAGTTTTTCCTCTTGCAGATTAGTCATGTTTTTTCATCAACCAAGGAGAATTTTCCCAATCTGCTCCACATGCTTCCGTAAGCAGCCATGTGGAGAAGTTTTACATCCTTGAAAACTGAAACACTAGAGAACTCAGAATTGGAATGGGTGGAGGAAGAGGAGGCATTTGCTGCTCACTCATATAGATTGATCTGGAACCTGCTCGAAGGGAACACTGAACATTAATGTGTTGTCCCAGACAAAAAGTGAATATTGATGATTTTATTTGATCTGGGTCAAAAGGTTCAAGCAAGTTTCAGATGGGAAAGAAGCATCATTGATTGATTGTACAGGTTAGATGTCAAAAGCATTAATCAATTTTTAGGAAGAAATAAAACAGGATTATTGAAGAAAAGAACTGCTAAAAAGAAAAGTCATTTTCTCAACAACGTAACTGGTCCAGACTCAAAATTAGTTCTTGTGCTTTTATTTATTTATCTGTTTATTCTTTTTATTTTTGAACTGTGTTTCTATATACTTCTATCACATACAACATTTCTGGGAAATCTGTTTATCTCTAAGCAATAGACAAACCATTTAATTGAAAATGAATGCAGTAATATGTGATGTTCAGTGGTATTCAAGATTTGGATTCAGACTCTCCACAGAGTGCAACGTTTCTCCAATGGAAAAATGCTGGCATTATTTCATCATATCTTACTGTTGACTAAGTTACATGCATTTCAGTCTCTACCAGATGTACAAGATACTGTAAACTGAGCATTTCTTCTAGCAAATTAAGACTTGTTGGCTCAGTGTGACTAAATTGGCTAAAGCTGCTTGTTTGCACAGGGGATTTAGCCAGATTGCGCTGGTCAATACAAACAATAATCTGATTTAATACAAGAGTGTGCCAGCTCCAGCCCCCAAGTCTAATCAGTCTTGTAATTAGTTGCATTTAGGAATTTTTATGATAGACTTTGCAATATTCACTCAGCTTTTATTAGTCTTCAGCACAGACATCTGACAAATAAATTAAACTCTTTTACCATCTTGTGCCTGAAGCTTACTGTGGTATTTTGTTGGTAGGCTCTAGTGTATGGTTTTAAGCATATCTACTGCAGAAAGTTAAAGTAAAATCTACTTTTTCAGCATTTCTCTAGATGTCTGAACTGCTAGATAATTCTCTTCTTTCCGCTGGTGGAAACAGACACAAGCAATGAATGTAGTCTACCTGCCAGGTCAGATCCTCAGTGGGTGTACATTTGGCAAGGCTTGATTGAATTCATTAATTGGAAGTCTAGAAGGCACCATTTTGCTAATCTAGGCTGATCTCCTGTATAACACAGGCCACCTATCCTCTTCATTTTTACCATTCCCCTAATTTTTATGTCACCTGCACACTTTCAGTGAGGATTTTGTTTTTTGCCAGGTCATTGATAAGATTGATAAAAATGTCAGGGACTACTCCTATGGGACCCAACTAGAAATATGCCCATGCAATGATTCCCTATGGCTACGTCTACATTGGCGCGCTTTTGCGCCAAAGCTATGCAAAT
>CM057846.1:21037482-21050737 GCA_030068395.1 Apalone spinifera
GAATAGAAATATTTGGGAACTATCGTTTGGGAGCTGTGCCCTTTTATATAAGCTGAGGACCTGGTCCACAGTGCTGTGTGAATGGTGTTAGTATTTCCACCGGCTTTCCATTCTCATTATAAGTAAGATGGCTTATGTTGGGTTTTTTTTTTTTTTTACTGGTCCACTTGCATGCATCGTAGATGTCCTTCCTTTACTCCACAATGCATACACATCATATAGGGATGGGAGCCATACACATATCCCTAGATAGCTGGGATATATTATTATAGCTAGATATTGTCTGTCAGTATTAACTACATCAGTATTGGTTGTATTGCAGTAGCATCAAGGTGCCCCCAGTCCCTGGACAGTATCCCATTGTGCTAGATGCTGTAGAAATGCAGAACAAAGAGATAGGCTGCACGCTCTTCCACATGGAAACTAAGTATTAAGAGCTAAAAGGAGCATACAATAAATGGATTGACGGAACAGCAAGATAAAAAAAAAGAAGACACGATTGATCAACACAGTAAGCAGGGATCACAGTCAGAAAAGGGAAATTGTTTTGTGGGGAAAAGCTGTTTTTGGAATGAAGTCTTTTGACGGTAGTCAAGAGCCAGTTATCTGCATCTTGGCCATCTTTATTGATAGTATTTTCTAATATGCAGATCTATAAAATGTGAGTCATTGAGAAACAGGGTTTCTCAATGACTGGTCCATGCATTGGTGCCAGTTCCTGAGATTTTCCTGACACAATTTAGGAAAAACTTAAAAAAAAACACAAATAGTTTGGTAGCACTTTAAAGACTAACAAAACATGTAGATGGTATCATGAGCTTTCATGGGCACAGCCCACTTCTTCAGATGGTCCCTGGCATCAAAAAGGTTGAGAAACACTGCACTAGCATACTTGGTAGCCTGTTAGAGGGGAAAATTAAAATGCCATTTTAAAAGTTTTTTGGTTTATTGAACTTAACCAGAACCGTGAGCATGGGAACTTGGAGTGTGTGCTCTTTACCTGGTGCAGCATGTAGGAGATGAGACATTTCATGGCCATTCTAAAAGCAGTTCAAGTAGAGTATCAGGGTACCTGGTAATCTTATCACTGGTAGCTTGATGTTGCATTCATTCACATCACAACAATTTTCAAAGAAGTTGTTACATGAACCATTTAAGCTTGAGTGCCACTGATCAAGAAAAAAACATGGGGCTTATCATTGTGGCATTTGTCATATGAAGACAAGGGTACTCAGGAAGAATATCCCCATAGTGTTAGTGAGGACATAGTGATAGTGTTAGTGAGGACCTCTGTGTGTACACACTGAACTTTCCCACATCAGACTACTGCTGGCATTGACAAGGTTGTCAGTGGTTTTTAACAAGTGTGTCCTGTTACTCTTCAAAGCAAGATCTAGATGACTCAGTGGTAAAAATGTCATTCATGTCTTATCTACTCTAGATATCCCACCATCATGCCTTCACATGCAGCTGCACTGGTGATAATATAACAATTAGAAATAAGAAGACACTCTATACAGACAAGGTCAGAGGTGTAGCACATTGTGGCTTTACTGAAGGAAAACATGGAAATTGAAAACCTTTTCTTATGTAGCTTATGTATTCAAATGCTCTTTGAATACAATTACTTCTTGATGTTTGTGATGCAAACATGGTAAACCAACAAGATACTATATGCAGACCTGAAATATTCAGATTTATAGAATGACAAAGGAGCAAAATTCGTTTTCTTATTTGACAATGTCACTATTGGGGTGGAAATTCATAGATACAGATTGCAGAAATTCATAGATACAAGGTCTAAAGATGTCTGTTGCATGTCATCTGGCCCTTTACAGTCTCTTTGTTTTTGCAGGCATACTACCATGAATTGAGAGCCATCTTAACTTCCTCTCCATATAGCGGTTATCTAGCTGGTGCTGATATCTTGTCATAAGACAAAGGGTCTACAAAGTAGGTGCATGTGAAATGTCAACAGCTACTCTGCAAGGAACTGAAAGCTAGGACAAGCCATGGGAGAAAATGCAGTGATAATAATGTATTTGGCTTATAAACCATGCTTTAAAAAAAATGCATGGGTCTCCGAGCAATGGAGTAATCAGGGCTAAGAGAAGTTTTAGACCAAGTTTTTGTATTTCTGTATCCATTTCCTTTGAAAAATGTTCTAGTCTGAAGCAGGTGTCCCCTTGGAAACTTTTTTTTTAATATAGATTTGTTACATATCATTAATTATCTGTTATAGTCAGATTTATTGAATATGTAGTGCAAATCTTAATACAATAGCAAAACAAGCATGCTATTTAAAACTTAGTTTCATATTGTGTGTGTGGTGGGCTATTTTAACATTTATATCAACGATCAGATGCTAACTTTGTATAAAGAATGGTCAAAATTTGCCCAGCTGGGGTATCTTTGCCACCTTGCCAAGAGGCCCAGGATCAGTCCTAATCACCCTTACTTCTATAAGTATTCCTACTGGATCAGTTTACACTCATGAGTAGGTAAATCAGAATTTTCTCCCAATTATGTGAAATGGAGCAGATTGCAGCTTCTCTGATCTTTCAAAATAGAAATAGAGCCATGCTGTATCATGATGAGTGCTCAGGGGATTGTCATTGCAATGTAGCCTAAACAGGGCTGAGAATTAGCTTCATGCCATTAATTCACTTGTGTGCTTTGTAAAGATAAACAAACCTCAAAGCATGTGAATCATCTTCCTGCCCAAGTTACAAATAAAAAAAACCACACACACCTCTGGGGACTTATCTGAAGTGAGATTCAAGTCCCTTTTTTAGTTTTACGTTTCCAGCTTAAGGCACTTAAAGGGTGCTCAGATTTTAATACAGTACTCTTGCGGTGGTCTCAGTTTTTTAGGTTAAAACTGGTATTTTATTAGGATAGTAAAGCAAATCTCATCCTTAATTTATTAGCTATAATAAATTATTATTTATTAATAGATTCCCTAGACACTTTCAATAGCTTCTCTTAAAATATTATTGGAATCCCAAATGCGTTTTTCATAGTTTATTTTATATATATTTTTAGTAATTTCTCATTTTTATTCGTTCAAGAGGAGGGCAACTTCTTTCCCGTGTTTGATATATTTTGTGAATACTGTGCAACTTTCTAGGTTACCTTTTGATAGGGCTATTCCTTTTTAATGTGCTGTGTACATGTAAGATGATGATGCTTCTCACTAGGGTTGCCAGATGGTTTCAACAAAAATACTGGACACACTTGACATTACATCACAATCTACATTACATCATATTTTGAAAATACTGGACATTTATATTTTCTCATTTATATTTTCTCAGTTTGTTTCCTGAACAGAAAGCTCAAATACTGGACTGTCCAGTTCAAAACCGGACACCTGGCAACCCTACTTCTCACAATGTATTGCTATACCAAACATGGTTGGTTATTTTAAAGTGGTTTCAGAGTTATTTTTATATTTGTATTCATGGAATTTCAGCATACTCTGCTTACTTGCTTTGTGTGTTTCTCATTTTAAATTCGGCTTTAAATGCTGTCCTTAAATCTTAGCTATATCTGATTACACTTGCTTAAAAATATAAGATCTGTTCTAATTATTCTTTTCAAGTAGGAATATTTCTTGAATTTCCTGTAATTAGGTACCTTTGGCACTAATTACCACTCAGGAGGCTGTAGTGGTTAGACGATGAATTAAGTATAATGGTTTCCCAGTCTCACCTAAAGTGGTGATTCTATGGGTGAGTTATATTTTGCCATCTTACAGTGAAAGAGATCACTTTGTGAATGACAAACATGAATTATTTGCCACTAATAATTCACCACTAACTTGCTTTTAGTATCCTTTCCCATAATGTATTTACAACCTCTGCTTCTATCCCAAAACAAACAAAAAAGTTTCATTCTAGTCTTTTTTTCTATGAAGGCAGAGAATTCCTGTACTGGCAAATAGAGTATGGAAGCTCAAGAATTTGTCTGGTCAGTCATCATGGTCAGTTTCCCAAAGTTTAGGGAATTGATGAGAAATAGCTGGGAATAAATTCTGTCCAGAAATCACTTTCTCCAAGTTGATGCTTTATTTTACATTCAGTTATGGCCAAATTCTCCTCTCTGTTATAATTTAATACCTCTGCTGAAGTCATTGGAATTGCATTGAATTTACCCAGGGGTAATTGAGAGGAGAATTTGACCTTTACAAAGGTGATTTTCTCCAGCAAATGTGCAAGATTTAGATCGATAACAACTTTGAGCACTTTCATGATGCTTTTCATTTTGCATATTTAGTGCTAGCAGTAATTCAGTATTTAAATTCAGCAAATGCTAAAACATTTTGGGTCTACTTTTTAAATAGCAAAATACCCATTGACTTTGGATGGAAAAGAATCAAGCCTCTTTCGCGTGGATGGGTAAGATTGGGTTGGTTTTGGATAGTTAATGTTGCAAGACCTATTTATGGATATGATACACATGGGCTAAATTTTGTTCTTAATTGCACTGGATAAAATCCAGAGAATAGAAGTGGCTCAGTAATACTACACCAGTTTAACCTCTTTAGTCTGGCACTCTCTGGTCTGGTAACATCCATTGTCCGGCATGATTTTAGTTAGCCAGATGTCTGCTTATCAGAATGCCAAGTTTCCTGCATTCTCATAAAGATTGTTTACAGCCACCAGTCCTGGCTCAAAGTGTTGTGTGCTGTTATTTAGCTCTAAATTACCCTTAAATGTCTTCTAAGAGCCCAGTGATCAGTAGAAGAGTTGGTAATGATGTTAGACCATATTGACATGCTGTGTTTCTGCAAATTCTCAGGTTTGGCACCAGTCAGGTCCTGAGGTATGCTGGACTAGAACCGTTCAATCTGTATATGAGCCTACTGACTGTATAAAAAGAAATCCAGCTCTTGCATGGAGATCCATACAGGTGCATGGGTGCTTTGCATGAGGCACCTAAAAAGGTCTTGATGGTCGGGCAGAGTGTGCATGTGCGATCCTGAATGCAGGTTTTGACCTAAATGTAAACTCCTAATCATCTTTGATACATAACAAAAAATCACACCAGCTGCTTTGATTTTAAAGCTGATGTTTTGGGCAAAGATTTAAGATTGATGAAGCAGGAAATGACCAAACCATTCACCATGTAATTTGAGCCTGACCTTGGACTCTCGTGTGTCCATTTTCAATTTTGGTAATAGTGAGCACTAATATTCACCACTTTGAACTGGGGAGAAGGGGAAAGGAAGTTATGAACAGTCTCTTAAAATCTGCGTGGAGGAAGTGGGAAGAGAAATTTGTTGCTTGCCTCATACTGGGTAATGTAAATATTTTATTTAGCTTTAAGAAGTAACCTTTGAAGTGAAAAATTGACAGCTGAAAAATGGCCTCAAGGATGGAACTGAAAGACTTGTGTTTACAGAGGTTTGTTGTGTGTGGATTAACATTTAATTTTTAAAAGTTGAATCACTTAATATTTTCCAAATACGAACAGCCATGGTAGTAATTATAAGATTCCCAGTATATTTTATGTTTTAAATAACTACTGCCAACAGTCCCAAATTTAATTCCCTTTAATAATTATGAAGTAGTATCCAAGTGACAGCATAAAAATTACATTGCTGCTGCTTTCCCTCCCAAACCCAAACACATACAAAGATTCTTTTCAGACTAGCGTCTCACTGCAACCTTTCTTCTAGTCTCATTTTTATTATTTCATGGACTGTTCAGCCTTACCAAAACTGTGATAAAGCTAAAGATACAGTGATAAAGAATTACGTTCTGCAATGGGGAAGCCATGGCTAAATGAATACAAAACAGCTATGCATGGAGAACGTGAAGGTTGTGACACACACAAGCAAAAGCAGGGGAAACCAAAGCAAAGACAGTATAGCCAATTCATCAGTATCTATGCTATCTGTAAACTTACTGTATTGTGGGAGTAGAGGAGGGGAAACTGTAACAGCATGAACTGAATGAAAGTGGCATCTGAGACTTTGTTTTCCTGGCACTTGTTTTTATAGTTGCTAGTTAATAATAAATGGATTAATCTTTCATGGCGAGTCATTAGAATACTCAGAACCCTTTGCAGACATTGTGATTTCTCAGGGAAATATGTAATTGTGAATAGTGGGTGAAATTCTGTCTTAACTTACCCTCTAACACAGATAGAATGTGGCTCCCTATCTATATAATGGGTGGCCAAATGTGCAGACCCTCCACACCACATAACAATAATATTTTCAAGTTCAAGAGCTAGGGTGCACCTGACAGGACTCAGGGATTCAGCCCCGCTCATGCTGAAGCCTCAAGCCCTAGCAGGTACATCCAGCTGGGCTGAAGCCTCTACCCCATTATCTTGCTGCGAGACAGAGGTCCCTAGGCTCCTCTACCCCCCATCTGGTGGGGGAGAAGGAGGCCTTGCGGAAGGCTTCACAAGCCACACTTCAATGGTAAAAGAGAAGGAAGCTTAATTCAAAATCAACTTTGATCCATTAACCTCAAATCCCCTCTCTCCTGCCCCAAATAAATAAATGTTCTTGAACCCCAGACTAAACATGCTACGTTTGGGTTGAAATGTACTTTTTTACTGAGAAGTTTAAAGCCAGATAGCTAAAATTAAACTTACAATAGAACAATTTCAAGGCTTTATAAAATCACTTCCATTGCTCTAGTTTAATGAGAAGAAATATCTTGCTACATATAATCTTGCAGGTGATGATTCAGCCTGTGACAAATTTTCATGTCCAGATTTATTAGCCCTTGGAAAGGGGCTTAAAAATGGAAATTCTAAGCATCTCTCATATTGCATGAACAGCAGCTTTGTTGTTATAAGAAACTAGCAGACAACTGCTCCTTCTGCGGTTATGTGCTTCTCTGCATGAGACTGCCCTCTCAGCATGACCATGTGCCTGCGCCGGCTATAATGAGACATAGCGCTGTCTGTTTTGTTTATGAATTAAGGGCAAGGTTGGGGGGAAAGATTCCCCTTGCTAGTGGTGAGTAGAATGCTGTTCTGGGCCAATGGGAGGCAGAAGAAAGGGGGATCGAGTTATATGTGCTCCCCAGTTTTTTTAAAACTTTCATTAAAAGAAATTTCTACACATTATATTTGCAAAGAGAACCTTTCAAATGAGACATTGGCACAAAACAATGCAGAAGCTTGTGCCTGAGTCTGCAGGCAGGCAGCTCCTTTATTGCCACTCCTGCTATGGCTCATCCCTTTCCCAATAAGCTGCAAAGAGCGAAGCAGGATGCATATGTGCAACGGCAATATCCAGTTAGAGTAGCGAACACTTAAAAATGAGCAAGAGGCTTGCAAGGGATGTAAATCTTCATGCTTCAGGATATAAGCGAACCTTCAACTCTTGGGAATTAGGAGAGTCTTCCTGGGGCCCATTATCCCATAACTTCCTATTGCAGCTTTTCTTGACACCTCTTCTGAAGCATTTGGTACTAGCCACTGTCACTGACTGGATATGGGACTACATGGATCCCTGGTCTGATCTTTGGCATGTCAAGAGAGACTTGAGTTCAATCTCTGCTCCACCACAAACGTCCTGTGTAACCCTGGCAAGTCACTTAGTCCTGCTGGGCCACAATTCTCCAGCTATAAAATGGGGATTAGAGCACCTTCCTACCTCACATGGGTGTTGTGCAGATAGATGTGTGTCGGTACAGGGTGATAATGGTCTGTGATATTCAGGAGATCAGACTCAATGATCTGGTTGTCCCTTCTGGCCTTAAACTCTGATTCTAAACATGCAGTGAGGTGATCCAATCACTATAGTATTGGGTCATAAAAGTACCTTAGAGACATCCTGGCAGAAATCCCAGCTCGCCTTCCCTTCTCAGCAGATGGCTTAAGGAGGGAGTGCCTGGATCTGAGTGGGGCCCGCTTCCTAATAAAACTGTAATGTAATCTACTGAAAAGCCAAAATGCATTTCTTATTAAACTTAAAATAAAAACAATCCAAGGAACCCATAACTTAAAGATCCTCCGTGCGGCAACTAAGTTTTCTTGCTAAGTGTGTTAACATGAACCTTTCTTTGATGGGTTTTCCAAGTTGCACTTTAATAAAAGTGTAAAGGGATATGAAGAGTCACCATCAATGCTGGTTGCCAGGGGAAATGAATGGATAATGATGATCCATGTAATCAATATTTTAACTATGCTTCTTTAATAATGCCCAGATACCTTTGTCTTGCTGTGTCCAAATAATCTGGTGTAAAGAAACCTCACTGGAAGTCACTGAATTGAAACAAAGGTTCATTTCAGATCCTGGGTGTCGGTTGCACCAACTAAGTGAATCCCTGAAGGACAGCATGTCTGTTGGGTGTTTTTATGCATTGATAGTAGTGTAGGTTGTAGGTCTGGGTGGGCATAGTTTTGGTCACTTTTCTTGTCTGCATTCAGAAAAGTGCAGTTTGGGTGTAAGTTAACAGCACTGGCCCCCATATACTGCCTGAGGTGTGTGTTTCTGAAGGGCATGAAGCTGTAAATCAAAAGCATAGGTAATAAGTATCTTACATTTTTCAGGTGGAAGTTGATACTTATCCAGTTACCTTTGTAGATCATTTTATTATTTAAATATCATAGTTGTTACATTTACACAGAAATATAGGTGTGGTGATGCTAAGTCCATTCTCTCTCCTGCTGGTCCAATGATTCTTTCATTAGTTTGTCCACAGTGGAACAGCTTCAGCATGGAAATGGAGAGAGCAAGCATGAGAGTGACTGATGCTGTAACCTGGTGCTTAGAACACTTTGTGAGGATGTGGGAGATCAGGATCCAGCCCCCCATCCCCACATCTGTTTTTAAAAAGCATTTATCCAGTGAAACAGCTTCAACAGGGGAGACTCAGAGCCTCACATCATAATATTCCAGAGCCCACAAATTCCTTCTCCTGCTCATGTGCAGAGGTGACTAGAGCCAGGTGTCTTTCACATCCCAGGTAATTACCCTAATCCCTGGACTAAAAGTTATGAGGGCATCCCTTCCACCTGTCTATCCCCAGCCATTTTCTATAAGCTCTTCTATAGGGGCCTTGTCCAGTAGGCAAGGTCTGAACACACTTACCGGATTGGGCCCTGCTGATGAGTTAGGGTTAGGCAAAGAAATGGTACATTCCACTGGAGCTGAGACCTGCAGACATGCCTGGCATGGGGCTGCATCATGCGTGCTCAGAAACAGAGGTGCCTAGGAACATTTACTGTATCTAGGTGCTGACTGGTTTTAGGTCCTTCCAGAGCTCAGGGGCAGCTGCGCAGAGATTTTGTGAATCCCCTTTGGGCTTTGTTCTGGGATTTAGGTATTTGAGTCCTTTTGTGAATCCAGCCCATTGTGTTAAAGCTGTGTACTTTCACTTTAACTCCTTTACCTCTTTGAAAAACTTAATTCTGCTCTCTTCCTTCCCCTCTTTTAATATTATGGTTATGTGAGCCACATGGAGAATGTTCTACAGACAGATAATTTGATAGTCTGTTACTATATCCAGTGATCTTGTGAAATTCTGCACAGACCATCTTGAAACCAGTGGATGTTGATGTGAAACTTTGACCTTCTCTGAATTAATAAAATACTTCAAGCTATTTTAGACAGGAAGCTGGAGTCATTTGCACAGTGGGGGTCTGTGCGTTACAGCTGTGTTACTTTTTGGTTTGTGTCTGCAAACTTTATACTAAGTCTCTGCTCTTGATTCGTCTCTTAAACATCTGTGTTAACTCATGGAGTTCTGGGACTTGGGAGAGCTGGTGCAAGTGCGAAATAGAAATGAACTGAAAAAGTTTGCTAAAATGGGGACCCTTCTTTTTGTATAAATCAGGCTATTATAATGACCCAAATAAACAAGGATTTGGATGCATACTTCTCTACAACACTCTGTGATACTATTATACAGCTCTAGGAAGATTAAAAGAGATGGGAACAGGGCAGTGGAAAATGTTTGGAAGATTGTAAATCTGTTTCATATTATAATGGCTTGCCCTGTTTGATACAAAACTTCCTAAATATTGTTACTCATATACAATTGATTAACAGCTAACAATTGTACAGCCCTTAAGACTGTGCGATACTTTTATTTCTACTATGTCTAATTTTTGTTCCTTAGTCCTATATTTATAGAGTTTTGTATACAGTATTTTAAAGTGGTTTGAAGAAACAAAAAACAAGTGATAAAATACAATTAAAATGGAGCGAACTGGAAAAATCGGATTCCTAATCTGAAGAGCCACAATATGCAAGAGTATGATTGGGAGATGTTTTCCCCTCACCCCCTCCTCCTATTTTTACTGTGCTTTGAAGCATATGTTCCAGCAAAACTTATGCTTCAGGCGTAGTTCAAAGTAGCCTGCCTGCCTGCAAGGCAAGAAAGATGGAGGGAGGGAGTTAGCTCTCTGTTCTGCACTCTTGGGCTTGGAGAGAGCTGACAGCCAGGTTTGAAAAATCAGACCGTGTGTAGGCCATTTATTTTTACTCTTGCATTTTTAAAATGAAGTATCACCATTCAGGCTGTTATTTTCTGCTCACTTTTAAAACCATTGAATGTTCTAATTGAAGAAAATACCTAGGGCTCCAGCTGTGTGTAAATTTTAATCTCTTTCTGAGCTGGGTGCAGGATTCTCATCACTTCCTGTCCTAAGCTAGTTGTGTGGTGTTACAGTGCACTCTGCTCCATTCCCCCCATAACTAGCAACACTTCAGCTATTTGAAAGTGAAATCCTGGCCCCCTTAATGGCCATGGGAACTTTGCCATTAAGTTAAATAGCACCAGGATTTCATCAAAAACAGGTGTGAAAGCCTGTGTAAAAGCTTGAACTTTGAAGTTTGCATGCAGTATGAGTCAGGAAGACCTGGGTTCTAATCTTGATGGCCATTGAGTTACTGGGGCTGTGGGCAGGGCACTTTGCATTTCTGTTTTAGTTTCTCCTTCTGTAATATGGGAGTGATGATAAACCTTGCAGGATTGTTGTGAAGACTGACTGCTTTCAGAAACTCTTGGTGGTTGCTTTCCCTTGTTGAGTCTGGGTGAAATATGGAAATCAATAAAGACTTAAACAAAGCCCTCAATGAAACATCTGTCCAAGGCCAATACAAGTGAGGCACAGGCTGGCACAAACTTTCTTTAAACGCTCTAAATGGGCCAAATCCACCTGTCCTTCAGACCAGTTTCCGCCACCTCTTCACAGGGCATTACTATGTGGCTCTAGTCCAAAGGAAGAAGCAGGTTTTGGGGACCTTCCTAGGTAGCCCTGGAACATGGGATTTAATACTTGCAACCTTGTAACTGAAATGAATGTTTGCTAATGTCCCTTAGAAACCCTAGTTAAGCTGTTCTGTAAAGTCCTAAAATAGGTAGGTACTGCAGGTAATAGGGAGTACTGTCTGGCAATCTTCACAGATATTTTTCAATGTGCACTGTGTGTCTTTCAATGCTCCTTAGTGAACAGTAGAGAATAGACTGGGATTACTGCAAGAAAATTGAAACCCTCTGGCACTATGTCAATAGTCACATTGAAATAGGGGGATGGAGAGAAGCAAAGTGCTCTTTAAAAACTTGTAGAGTTTCTTTATGTGCTGTCCAAGATAGCACTAGATAACCTCGATCCGATCCAGACCATGCCTCTCGCTTTCTTTGACATAAATAACGATGTGCTGTTAAAGAGGGCTATACTTTGTGGCCACTGATGGAAAACCTCAGTTATTCAGCCTGCAACACCTATTAGGAAAAGAAGACCTGCAGCATTTTCTTGGGAAAGTCTGATTCATCACTTCTCTGCATGCCCGGACAAGGAAAGGGTCATATTTCTGCTAGACACTGAGGGGGTTTCTAACTTGGATTTTCAACTAGTTGAGATGAATTGAAACCCTCAGGGAGCAACTTCACAGAATGTAAAATACTTTAATATTAGGGAAGATTTTGGCCTCCAGACTTTTTCTTCTATGGTATTGATACAAGCACACATTCCAAAACGAAATTAAAACAACAAACAGTAGAAGTCCCTCAAAGACTCTTAATTAGCCACTCAATGTTGTTCAATACACAATTAGAATACACATGTAGATAAAATATGACTGCAGTGCATAAGCTTTTGTTAGAAGCTGCAGTCTGTAAATAACAACTAGGCATAAATGAAAGAATTTCTCAGTGAATATCTTTTGCTTATGGTGTATTCACCAGCTCTTTGCAGCGCTAACAGTTTCTGTATAACCCTCCCGCCCCCCAGGATAGTCTTGTAGTTTAAAGCACAGGTTTAGGATTCAGAAGATATGGGGAAATTGTGGCTGCTCCAGAGACTTTCTTGTGTGTGTCCTCAGGCAAGTCATTTAACTCCTCTGTAATCTAAGTTTCTATGTCTGTAGAACGGAGATAATGATTTATGGGATGTTCTGAAGCTTAATTTAATGTTAAGAAAATGCAGAGAGATCATCTGATAACAGGCACCATAGAAGCATAAAGTATTAAATTCTAAATTGGTATAGTACTTTTCTTATTTGGACGTTCCTCAGTAAGCCAGACTGTTGTTTTTATTTTATTGCCCATTGTAAATACATAATTAATTGAGAAAATATCTGGGTATGTCTGACATGGCAGGGAGTACTTTTTGTAGGGATTGGCCAGAACAAAATCCCTGGATCCAAACACTTGAACATTTAAGGGGTATAGAAGGATATAAACATTTAAAAAATATTCTGTAGTTCATTAACTTGATCCTGCATTTATGCACATATTTTAATCTTCTGCATGTGTCCATAGCTGCATATTTATTTGCAGTATTGAGGCCAATAAGGCTAAAATACTGGTCTTCAGAGGAAATTTGCATTAATACAAGATAGAACATAGAACGACTGAGATTACGGCATTTATTGCAAAATAAGAATATTTCATAAGTAAGCATTTGGCCTTTTCCAAAAGTGATTAGTGATTTGTCCCCAACTTCAGACATTTTTAATAGACCTGCTTTTTGGAAGGTATGTGCTGATCACTCTTGAAAATCAGCCTGCCTTAAAATATCTGAGTTGGGCATCCAAAGATGGCAGCAACCGAAACCACTAGCCGTTTTTAAAAATATAGATCTTTTTGCTTAAGAACAAAATGGAACAGAAAAAATATTTTTGAAGAATTTGTATCAAAACAAATTATTTTGTACTTTGCATACATCGATTTGTAAAATTCATATAAGATACCCAATAGAGACATTGAAATAAGTTATACAATATCATTGTACTCCATCCTTGTATTTATAATTGAATTATATAAATTTTTGTTCA
>CM057846.1:21050837-21082594 GCA_030068395.1 Apalone spinifera
TGAACAAAAATTTATATAATTCAATTATAAATACAAGGATGGAGTACAATGATAAGTTTTTTTTAAATTTGCCACCTTAGACTAGGAACTTCACTGCAACTAGCAAGCCAATTTTCTGTCAAGACATTGCAATATCATCTGAAAATGTAGATATTTAAGCTGTAGGATTTTTTTTTATTTCATGCATAAATATTACACACCTTGTCGTGTTTAGATACTAATGTTACTATATACTTTTGAAACAAATCGTCGGTGGGCCTAAATGAAAAATACTTGCTTTTTTCAGTTGTACTTGTGCATCAATGATCATTAGCACATCTTGGGAAGTTCAGAGTATATCTGATGAATCATAGCATACCATATTTCATAAATAATCCGTTCAAGAATTCAGCTCAGAGAACTAATAAAAGAAAATTACAAAAGCAGACTCCTTAACAGCCAAAGTGACTTGCAAATAGTAAAATAATAAGGGCCAGATCCTCTGGCCCACTCCTTTGCCTTTGTCCCACTCCACCCAGACAAAGAAAGTGTAAATCAATATGTTCATTTTGTGGTTGTTATTTACATTGTGATCACATCTAGATGCTCCAGTCTTGGACCTGAACCCCATTGTACTAGACACAGTGCAAGCACTCCACAAAAGGACAGTCCCTGCCCTGAAAACCTTATCAGTCCAATTAATGGCTTCCCTAGTGGAGGAAGTCACCAGCAGGTACAGCTGACTTCTATGCCAGTCTTTTTTCATCAGACAGCATAAGGGTTTGTCAAGGAAAGACAGAAAGGGCAAATGGACATGCTACTCTCTGGCTATCCCTGGCTTGGTGGATGGGTCCCTTGAGATCCATAGCCAGCCAACACATCTTAAAACAGCACACAGGAGCAGTAAGATTTAACTTACAGCTTTCTCCTATGGGCTGTACACAGGATAAATGCGGGGAAGGGAGAGATAAGAATCTGCAACCAAACTTGCAAATGCTGTTTGCAATCCAGATAAGAAAATTCAGTTTGTTTTTAAATTAAATATTTTAACCCATCTGTCTCCCTGCATTAGGGATTAAGTAAGTCCCACTGATAGGACTGAGATGCGATTTTACAGAAACACAGTCATTTCAAAAATCACACGCCTGTGTTTTGGGAATATAATTAATTTTTCTACCATTATTACAGTAATGTTTAAGGTACTGTAACGAAAAGGGATTAGACAAAGAAATTCTCTTTCTTGTGCTGTTTACTTTATTCATCTGTCAGTCATTTCTCTTTTCCCCCCCTCTCTAATCAGTTTCCCTTGTTTGCCTGGGTCTTGCACACAGCAACAGGAAGCAAGTTCTCAAAAATAGGAAAATGTGATAGTAAAACTAAAAAAATTGGCAAGAAGACTCAGACAAGAGAAACTGACTAGATTTTAAAGTTGACTGTGTCCCTTGAATTGTATAAAGTTTATATATAGTTTGATATATATATATATGAAACTATATGTACTTAGCGTTTGAATGGATTTTAACTACACAGTGACCTTAAACACCATGTCAGTTGCTAAATCTCATTTCCTGTATGTGTTTGGGCATGCAAACACTCCTCTGAAGGTTTATTAGTAAAAGATTATACACATAAAAGAGGTTCTCAATTCCTGTATTAGATGAGGGAGTGGCCCAGTTACCTCTGCAACTGCCCATGGCCACCAATCTAAAGCAAATTACTTCACTTCTCAAACAGCATAACCAACAAATATTAGAACAAACTCCCTCCCTACAGAAACATTGTACAAAGTAGAGTCTGCCCTGCCATCTGTGATGGATTATGGGTGAATACATGTATTTTGAGGACTCTGTGAAGCAGTTTTTATTGGTGAGAACACTAAAATTCTAATAGCAAAAATCCTCAGAGGCCGATGGTCCTTGGCTTCTGGACTCAATATCAGATTTTTTTTATCCCCAATGGTTGGGAGTCTACAGCCTCCATAAGTGATCTGTTCCAGTGTTTAACTATCCTTATAATTAGAAACTGTTTCCAAATGCCAAACCTAAACCTAAAGATGCCATAGGGCGAATTAGCTAAAGCTGACATTGTCTCAACTTGCATCACTCAAGTCAGTGAGTGCAAAGTCCCTCCTGAACATTACAGCTCCATGATAGAGGAAGGGAAAGGAAGATGTCCAAACACCCCTGAAAAGTAGAAGTGACATATAGGGGAACTGCCCTCAAATTTGCATTTTCCACATGGAACCATCTCAGACGTGCTGACTGTGTTCCAAATATTATTCTATAAATATCCTGAATATTTGGGAAAATATTTGAGAACTCAGATAATGCCAAGCTTCATTTTTATCCTACAGCATTTAAAGCCATGCAAAAGCAATTTTCAGGGTTGTCAGGCTATCAAATGTCTTCACACTTTGATTGCGGTTAAATGGCAATCGTGAACAGGTTGTGAACTTTAATTTTAGTCTTGACTATTATATGTGTACATTAGGGATGTTGTAGTGTCAACAGTTAACCAATGAGCCTGGGTTCATCAACAAATATTCACGGTTACACGCAGCCACCCCACCCACCCACTGCCTCTGTATCAGAGGCAGCAGAGTGGGGGAGGGACAGGAGGGAGCCCCACACATACCAGTTCCCACAGAGCTCCTCCCACATGTAATTGTGTACCCACTGAAAATTTCAGCAGGTATATGTTTACCAAAATAAACAAATTTTAACATCCCCAGTGTACACAGAATATCATTTTTTAAAAGTCACCAGCATACAGAAAGGAAGCTTTTCTTCAATAAATATCTAGAGAGAGGTTCCATATTTCCTAGAAATGTAGTTTATTTTCTTGTTCCATGGTATAGGCCTATCTTTCATCTGACATGCATATTAAATAGAGCTTTTAAGTTGTTCTGGACTTATTCCATACACCTGAATGAATGATTTAGGTATTCTTGAATTTCTGTCTATCTCCCTTGTGTTTAATTCCTAAACTTTTTTTCCAGGCTAGCCTTTTCACTGCCAGGAATTGAGCCTTTTATATGGACACCAGGGGGAACATCAGGTACTGCAAGAAGTGGTGTTCATGATTCACTAGCTGGCACTGTTCCCTCAAGCCACTGCTGAATCAATGCCCTTGTATAGTGCCAGTTTGGTTGATGTACTGCTAGCTTTGAATGCAATACAGAACTAGCATCCATTATAAAAGTTAACCGGTTAACCTTTTACATCCCTTCTTCGGACAAGGCCGCAGGGGAGCTGGAACAGTTTTTATAGTGCTGGTGCAGGGAGCAACTGAATCAAATTGTAAATCCTGCATATAAAGGAGACCCTTTCAAGCCAGAAAATGCTATAGCTCACACACACACTTAGTTTCAGCACCTAAGCCAGGCCTGTCAACATGGAGGAGCTGGGGGGGCAAAGGAACTGGCGATTCAAAAGAGCTGGGGGTTCCCAGCTGCTACCGTGTGCTCTGGGCGGCTCTGAGGGCTGGTTGGGGGCGGGGTTTTATGGTGCAATCTGGGCAGTATTGAGGGCTGGTTGCCCCCAGGCCTGTCCCTTCTTCCTGGAGGCATGTCTCTTTCTGGAAGCACGGAGCTGACTCCATCTGCCTCCTCTTGCCCAGGGCCCGGCAATTTTGTCAGCCCCTCTGGTTTGGACCAAATAGATATTTGGGAGCAAAATATGTGAATCAGGGTTCATTGCTCTTCCAAGCCCACTAGTATAAGGGAAGATGAGGCACAAGATCTTAGATCAGAATTTTCCAGGTGTTGCTCCAATACATTTACCTAAGTATCTGGACAAATGTCTTCTACAGCAGGTATAGGGAACCTAAGGTCTAAGGGCTGGATGTGGCCCCTGGCTTGCCTGGATCTGACCCCCAAATCTCAGGGCTCCCCCGCAGCATTGGAGATCTTGTGCTGTTGCTCCAACCCCCTTCCCTCACCTCCCTGCGGGGCTGGAGCACACAAAATCTACTGGGCTGGGCCCCCCCTAGGCTCTGGTGTGCAAGGGGAAAGTGGGGAGTGTCTTTCTCCTCAGGGGCCCACATCAGTGAAGGTTTTGTTTGTTTGTTTTTAAATTTGCTTCTCATTTATATGTGGCCCTTGACTAATTTTTCTGTGGGTCAGTGGCCCCTGACCCCAAAAAAGGTTCCCCACCCCTGTTCTACAGGAAAAGAAAATTAGTATCAAGAACCTTGACAACAAATAAAATGAGTAAATAATAAGTAGATGCAGTGAAGGCCTATTGTGAACTATATGAGCCATTATCTTGTATGCAATATGAAGAGGCATCAAGTGTGTTATTCATCTCACTGAGTTTATTATGACTGGTTATTTGTATTGTGGTAGCACTTACAGTCCTCAGCCATGGGTCAGGATCCCCACTGTGCTAGGACTTTGTATACACATAATAAACACACAGGCTGTATAAATTGCTCATCCTTTTTTTGTTTCATGGAAGCAGCAGTATCTCTTTTGGTAGAACATGTGATGTCTGATCATAATTAATCTCTGATGCAGTGTATATCCAGTCTTGAGGTGGGTGAACTGATTTGAACAAAATGAAAACTGCCCTAAAAATAAATATTTCTGAAATTTTCTAAAGTCTGCTTTATAAAACCCACCCTTTTGAATATTTCTTGACTTACTATTTCTTAGCAGCTCAATATGGTTCAATTCAGGTTCGTCTGACTTCAGAGAGTTAAGATGATTTGGGGAGTTCAGGAAGTAGCTGAACTTTCCTGTGCATAACAGGATTGAAACTTTTGGAGGTCTGACACATCCCAGCATGCAGTCTGCTAGTAATGTCATCCATAACTGTTAAGTGGTGAAGAAGAATAGCATTTTAAATCATAAACTTCTAAGGAGCAGTGCTGTCTCTTCTTATGTAATTGAATATTGCCTAGGACAACATGGTCCTGATCCTGACTGAAGTCTCTGAATTTTATTGCAATGTAAATATTTAAATATAAACAAACTGGGGAGGCATCACGGGCCAATGGCTGTGAATCTTGAATAAGAATCGAGCAATCTGGATTCTGATCTGAGATGAATTCCTTAGTTAGCTCTTTCAATGGACTATGTTCCTGTAGCTAAGAGTAGATCATATTTTCCTCTGTGAGGATTTACACCTCTTGTTCTCTTGTTTCTATATGAAAGGAGTGCAACAGGGGAGAAAAATTGACTGACTATGTAAGTGAATCAGTGAAACTGACCATACACAAAGTTAACAGGGAAATAGAGATTTCTTTTAATTTCATTCAGTTGTAGTAACTGCAGTTGTAGTTCTTAGAAAAGCCATTTATAGATATTAAAAAAAAAGCAGAAGTGCAATTCTTAAGAAGTGACTTAAGTTGATTGCACCTAAAAAGGAAAAAGAAATTGGATAAGACAAGGAATTATTGAATGTAGTACATACCAATATTGGGAACAGTCCTACATAGCTATTTTAAATAGATATTATATATCATAGAATAAATTATAGCCCATATGTATTTTTTTACCGTAAACATATTTTGTGTGTGAATTTCAGTTTGGTTTGGGTAATGTTATTTTATTGAGTAAATGATCAGAGTAGTGCAATACGTTATAATCACATCTTTTATTTTAAATGGGACTTGTGTGGCTAAAGTTTTCTAAATGTTGACATTTCATAATTTTGATTGCCTATTGGACCAGGAAATGAAGAGTTACAACAGATTGCTAGTTTTTTAATTCCACAAAGAAAGAAAAGTATTTGGGTAGAAGGAATTAATTCCATGCAAATGTTTAATTGGATAGTAATCTGTCTATACAATCTGTTATTACTATACCAGTGTTGGCCAATGCTCAATGCTATACCATTTTGAATCCATGAATACATTATTTTTACTGTGTAGGTTTCAATAAAATACAGCTTTTATCTTTTATGCCAAAATACACGTTAGCCTTTATTCTAAAGGTGAGATGGGCATGTTTGCAGTGTTCATTTATGTCTAAGTGTAACTTATAAACACTGAATTTCCCTCTAAAAATAAAACCCTTAATGATGTTCAAGCTTGGATGGAGTACTTGAGCCTCTTAGTCAAATGCTGCTAAATGAGAATTAAATTTTATAGACAAGTATGCAACTAAAGTTTTTTCCATGAGTGAGTAGAACTGGAAATATACTTTAGCCATGGCTTTCTCTCCACCTCCTTCCCTTGCAACTCTTCTCTCTAGTCCAGAGGTTCTCAAACTCCACTGCATTGCCAGCCATTTCTGACAACAAAAATTATTACACAAACAGCAGGAGGGAGGGCCAAAGCCAGAGCCTGCCCAAGGCCTCTTCAGGTCCAAAGGCTTGAGACCCAGGTAGGGAGCCTATAACCTGAGTCCTGCTACCATGGGCTGAAGCCCTTGGACTTGGGATTTGGCCCTGGACAGTTGGGTTTTTGGCTCCGGGCAGCAGTGTTACCTCTAAGTTGCAGGGCAGCACAGCTTAGGGGAAACGCTAAGCCAGGGGGAGGAACTTAGGCTTTGGCTTTCGCACTGGGCCCCAGCAAAACGAACACCAGCTCTGGTGACCTCATTAAAATGGAGTTGTTCCATTTTGGAGTACAACCCTAAGTTTGAGAACAGTTGCGCTAGTCCTTTATTTGCCTTACTCTAGGGCATGGGTGAGCACAATACAACTAGAACAAATATGTCAGAGGTGAATGTATAGCAGCCTGTGGTTGTCGTAATTGTGGTGGACTGTAAACCAGTGGGGCTTACAGAAGCTTCTAAGTGAGCTGGGATTGATTGCTAGGTTTAGTGATACTCAGGAGATCAGACTAAATCATCTAATGATTCCTTCTGGACTTAAATTCTATAGTATATGTTGAGAAAAATTGAGTTTGCCCAGAAGAGAGAAAAATATTAGATTAAGGGCCAGCTGCTTGTATTTAGTTCTTATACATTCAACCAGTCTTTTCCCATTTATTCAGGCAGTAGGGTGCTACCAAGCAAAGCTTATGTTTTACCTCTAAGCTGCCATTTTAGTTCACCACTTTGTACCCATCATCCTTTCTTTTTTTGGGGAGGAAAGAATTTATGGATGCCAATGGACTGCTAAGGCCAGCATCAGTGAGAGAAGTCACCCAAAGTTTGGAGGGTTGCTAATTAGGTTTTTTCCTTCATGAATTAGTCAAAGCTAATTAGTGTCTTTCTCTGAAGAGCTTCTGATGCAAACTTAAGTACAGCGCAGTTAAGGCAGAATTCTTGAAGGCAGCATTTTATTATTAACAACCAGAAGAACTCAACTAACCCCTTTTCTCTGTTGCTCTTGGCTGTCCATAAAGATGGAAGTGTATGTCTGTTTCTAGATGGTGCAGCTTTGGTGCACTGAAGTAAATAAACTTGCCCTAGGGCATACCGCCTCTTTCTTAGGAAAAGAACTTGCTGACCACCATTTCTTACTCCTGGGGGAATTCTGTATTAAAAAATTAGAATTCTTGTGCACAATATTGCAAAATACTACATATTTTATTTGTCAAACTAAAGCATTGTAATTACGCTGGTTTCATTTATTTAGGTAATTTATTTAAATACGTGACGATGGATGGAGAATGGGAGTGGGGAGCACAGGAGGAAATCCCCCACTAGGGATGAGAAAGCATAACTGTGTAAATGGTTAACTGATAAGCTACCTGGGAGCTGGCTGCTGCCCACACTGCAGGTGCAGGTAACCATGTAACCGCTGAAATTCTCCGCAGTTACACGGTAACCCACATCCGCAGCACGGGGTGGGAGCCAGCTCCCAGGGTTTTTCATTGGTTACATGTTTATCCAGTTAACCACTTTTTAACATCCCTATCCCCAACCCCTCTTGCCTAGCAATGTAGCTAGGTTTGACTCTATTTCTAGTTATTAGTCCATTAATGTGTGCAGTAATATGCTCACTGTTACATCAAAGGCAACTGAAGAGCAAGTGAGGGCTAGGGAATCAAACTCACAATTTATATTGGCTAGTAACCATCAGCAGAAAGGTCAATAACGAACAGTTCCTGGAACACATGTCTAAACATTTAGACCACTTCTAACCACTAAAGCACCACAAGCATTTCTATGGCCATTCTGTCATTTATACCACTCTGGCAATGCAAAGGAGCCTTAAAACTTTTATACTTGTTTTATACTGTTGGGGGAATTCATAAAGAAAATGGGGACAATTTACTAAGCAAGCAAGCTGCTGCTATATTCTGCTCTGCCAGAGAAGAGAGATTCTGCCCCATGCCTACCTCCTCAGAAACACCACAAAGTCCTGCCCTTTCATGTGCTGAAATTGTGTGCAAGAGGGACAGAATGCATGTGTGTCTCACATGTATGACTGCCCAGCCCCCCTCCCTGCCATGATTTACATCTCAGTTGGCTGCTCCCAAACTGACCTGCCTGCGCTCCAAAGAGGGGCATGTGACTTCTCTTGTAGCTTCCCATTGCTTCCCTGTCAGAAATCTTTTTTTTTCCCTGTAGGAGAGCAAAGAAATCTGAGGGGGACATGATTTTGGGACATGCAGTGATGAAAATTCCCCCAGGAGTAATTTCTGGAAGTGGATGAGTCAAGTTCAAGACACTCTTATTCTGTAAGGTTCTGTCATTGTTTATTAGTACAGAATTAAAAGAATAATGGATGACAACAAGAAGCAATGGTCTCAAGTTGCAGTGGGGGAGGTCTAGGTTGGATATTAAGAAAAAATATTTCACTAGGAGGCGTAGTGAAGCACTGGAATGGGCTACCTAGGGAGGTGGTGGAATCTCCATCCCTAGAGGTTTTTAACTCCTGGCTTGACAAAGCCCTGGCTGGGATATTTAATTGGGATTGGTTCTGCTTTTAGCGGGAAGTTGGACTTGATGACCTCTATGATTCTGTGATTCTAATTGGATCTATGGATTTTACCTGTTTAAATAACAAAAGGGAAAATGTGTTTACAATAATTTAATGGGCATATTTTTCCATTGTAATATACAGTGATAATGAATTAAAGCCACTTTGGTAATAAATCTGTTCATTGTAAATTACGGTGTTTAGGTCATCAGAATAGATTACTCTAGGCTTCTGGGGTTTTTGGAATAATAGAGGTTGTATGCTTCTTTAAATGAGGGAAGTAGTGTGTAAAAAATGGCTTGTATTTGACAGAAGAGGAAACCACAGTTCTTCAAAATTCTTCCAAGAACTGCAGAAGTGGAAAGAGAGTTTCAGTACTGCACATCTAACACTCCGGTCATCTGAAGAAGTGGGCTGTGCCCACAAAAGCTCATGCTGAATGTTTTGTTAGTCTTTAAAGTGCTACCAGACTTTTTGTTGTTTTTCAAGTTTATCCTGTACAGACTAACTCTGCTACCCCTCTGAAGTACTGAGCTTGTTCATGTTTGGGAAGGCTTGTAACATAAGCAAGTGTCCTTTGCATGTTGTTATTTGGGTAAAGTGCCTTCAGATTTGATCCACTGCTATAGATCTAGTGAGTTATGCCAGAACAGTCTACTCTGCCACTGTCAGCATCAGTAGGGAATCATTATGTGCTGCAAGCCGCTACCACCATGTCTGATGGGGATTCCATGCTCATTCACTAGAGGAGTCTGCGGCACTTACACATGGATGCTGATTAACCTCCAGGTATCTAACATGAGGCTAACTATGTGATGAGGAAAATTACTGTGCATTTCTATATGAAACAGAGAAACAATGTGGTCTAGCAGACTGAGCCTTAAAGCCATGAATTCTTGCTTCCAATTTGCTGTCTCTCCTTGGATAATTCACTTAAACTTCCTTTTGTACAGCTGTAAATCTTGACTAACTTCACTGCAATCACTAGACATGCTATGGATTTACATCAGTGTAAATCAAACAGGTGTCTGTTTTCCCTAGTTACAAAACGGGTAACATCCTTATTTTCCTCTCAGGGGCATTTTGAGGATTAATTAGTTAATGTTCGTGAAAGGCTTTGCAGATGTAAAGCATACAATTATTATTGCTTTATCCTGTCTTTCTCTTGGCTCTCATACTACTTCTGTTGCAAAGGTTGTCACTTAAGCAAGATGGCTGTCTATAGCAGTCAGCTCGGAGGTGTCAATTTTAATTAAAATCTTTAGTTTCAAATTCAAGTCACAGGATTAGACATGCTGAGATGTGTTTCATAATGTGAACATTGCTGATGCACTGCTGACTAGAATGAGGAGAGCTTTCAGGGTTTCTGAAATTCCCTCATTTTTTGTTTCTATTGGCATTAAATTGCTACATAAAATCAATAGAATTATTTTGATGTATGTGATATTAAAAGTTAGCTTTCAGTCCTGAAAACCAAGTGTTCCTGAAACTTCCTGATTGCTCCTTACTATCTGGCTATGTGTTTTCAGTTGTTCTTATCGCTAAAAGGTCTTTTCTGTGTTGAGAACAACCGATTTATAATGAGCAAAAATTTTAGAAACATGTACTAGAATTATCAGGAATATTAGCCTTTAAAGTTCCAGCAATATTCTGGCTGAATATGTATGACAATCTCTTAGAAACGGCATTGAGGTTAATTCATTTAATTATGTAGTTTCTTCTTGGAAAAATACTCAATGTAAAGAGGATTGGATTGGATTTGAAATGTCCCATATACTGTGCTAGAACTTTATCTCATACAGAAATGAATGTCAGGCTCTGGAGAATCCAGAATATTTTTAAAAAGAGTCCCATCCTAAAAATGGGCTGTTTTAGAATTTGCTCATGACTGTGTACTAGCAGCGCTACCCAGTTGAATGTCCATAGGTGCTCACACTGCAGAGACTGTGCTCAGTTTCACTTGAAACACTGTTCTTTTATCTTGATATGGTTTTCCTTGGTTGATGGGCTTTCCCCTGAGACTAGTTCTTTCCAGTTCTCTTTTAACATGTCTCTCTCACACATTCAGCTGGAGATAAGAGCTCAGATTCTAATCTGTTACACTTGGGTTCCTTCTCTGAAGGCAGTGGTGAATAAGGAAAAGTCATTTACTTGTTCCTATAATATAACTAGGGGCCACCAAATGAAACTAATGGGCAGCAGGTTTAAAACAAATAAAAGGAAATTCTTCACACAGCACATAGTCAATCTGTGGAACTCCTTGCCTTGAGGAGGTTGTGAAGGATAGGTCTATAACAGAGTTTAAAAGAGAACTAGATAAATTCATGGAGGTTAAGTCCATTAATGGCTATTAGCCAGTATGGGTAAGGAATGGTGTCCGTAGCCTCTGTTTGTCAGAGTGTGGAGATGGATGGCAGGAGAGAGATCACTTGATCATTACCTGTTCAGTTCACTCCCTCAGGGACACCTGTTATTGGCCACTTTCGGCAAACAGGGTACTGGGCTGGATGGACCTTTGGTCTGACCCAGTATGGCTGCTCTTATGTTCTTTCCTCTACTTTTATGCCTGTGCAACTCAGATCAGAGTCCAATCCAAGGTGTCAGGTTTTCCCCCCCTGCTTTCTTGTGGTTTTGTTTCTGGAACGCTGCTACTTAGAAAAGACATTTATTTTCACAGATACCTAAATCAACACAGATGTTTTACAGTTCTGAGGTTTCCATTATAGGCTAAAGTTAACATGATTTCGTGAGTCAACTATCTCAGAATATTCAGGAGGTAGCCGCGTTAGTCTGTATAGGATAAATGTAAAAAACAGCAAATGGTCTGGTAGCACTTTATAGACTAACAAAACATGTAGATGATTTGACTAACATCTATGTTTTGTTAGTCTATAAAGTGCTACCAGACCATTTGTTATATTTTGTTTATCCCAGAATAGTTTTGATTTTTCTGTTTACAAGGGATTCTTATACAATTTTTAAAAATTGCTTTAGTGTAATGGCTCTCTGATGTGTTGCTGTACCCTCCCACCTCCTGCCTTTCCTTCTTAAGTACCTGTATCTTAGGAAATTTGGATACTTATAGGGTTAAGATTAGAAGAGAGGTACTTGAAAGCAAGGTTACAGTGGTAAATTTATTTTAAGTGTGCATGTGTTTTCTCTCTCACCTTTTGTACTGATTCTGTTCAGTTTCTTAAGTGTTTAAAAGGAACAAACATGTGAAGGAATGTACAGGCTTATGTAGTGTACAGTAAGTCCAACAAAAAATGATCACTTTCTCTGCCTGAGTAGAATCCTGCATTGGCTTTGATAGTCTTGTCGCTGGCTAGCACTAATGACTGGTTAAATGTGATAAGATCACTTCTGTATCTTATTCTGATAGATTTATCTAACTGAATTCTGTTTGTAATTATAAAGAAACATGTTTCAACGGAAACACAGTTAAGTATCTTCAACTGTTCAGATGAGTTTGTTCTTCCTATTGTTGGTGTCTATATTATAGTTATGTATAACAGCCCCTCAGACTGCCTGTCAGTGCTCAGACATATGCAGGCATTCTACTGTACAGTATTGTACTGTTTGACCTTGGCTTCTGGGAGTGACCTTGTAATTCAATGATCACATAAGGGGAAGATTTGTCCTAATCAAATGAAATGCATTGGTCATGTCAAGGGGTTGTCAGCTTTCTTGTTATGAATACAGGTTTTGATTTTCATTCTGTAACTCAACTGCTCTACGATAAATACCTACACCAAAAAATATGGCTAGTACATAGTCTTGGGAGTGAGTATGAAAGCCTTACAGGTGCCTTTGTTAGGAGCTAAAATAAAATTGTGAAATGTATCCATACAAGGAATTATTAGCTGTTTTAAATATGTCTCAGTGGAAACTCACCGCTGCAAAGTAAAAACATATGTTGTATTTAGACCACTTAATTAATCAGTGGCAGTGTTTTGCTGGTTGGAATGGTTCACAGCTTAGTCAAAAACAGTTGATTAATCCATTCATCTACTTAGGTCTAGACAGGAACAGAACAATCATTTCCTACTGTTCTGTATTTATTTAATTTTTGGGTGGGGTGGAATGAGCTTGAGTTTCTTGGTATAAATAGTAATTTTGTTCCTATTCAAAACAAGGCCTTAAGGGAATTCCCGTCTCATCCTTTCAGCTTATACCTCTTGTCTCTAGTTGGCCCATGAGGACCCAGTAGTGAGTGGCTTCTTGGCAGCAAAAGTAAGTTTGCTTCAAGAAGCACACACCTGGTCCCACTAGTATTTCTTTTACATACTCTTCTTAGAATATAAATATTTAATTGCTTTTGTCTGTTGCACACACAACACAATTTACACTTAAATATCAGCTGTGGCCTTAAGGACTTTGAAATGTGTCATAAAATATACATACGTCATTGAATGCAAATATCTCTGGGTTAAAGAGCCAGTGGTATAGAAGGAAAACTTAGGCCAAGGACATCCAGCTAAATCTCAGTTCTTACAAAAAGTACTGGAGAAGCATGGCTTTAACATTTATTAGCTGAGATTTTACAGAAAAATCATTCCACTTCAAAATAGATTATAAGAGGTATGGGAAGGCTATGCACGACTGCATTTGGTATGTTATGCTTACAACACCTATAGAATCCAAATTCTCCTACTTCAAAAGGACCGGCTTCTATTGCTTGAGCTGAAGAATCACCTTCTTTAGTTGTTGACTGTGTGGGGCCCATGATACAAGTAAGTAGTTCTGATTCCATCCAGCAGAGAGCAGGGGTGCATTTTTCATTTGCTCACACATGTTCTCTCTCTCCCACATACACACACGCACACACACATACTCTCATGCGTACATACACACACTTGCGCACGCACAGTATGTTGCATTATATCTTACAACATTTTTATTCCTCAAACCTCATTTGCTATGTTCATATTTAACTTTGAAATCCGTGAGGGGTGCAGGACAAATAAGAGAGATTTCAGCAGTAGAACTGTAAGATAGCTCCACATTCCCGTTGCTTTTTTTCCAGTGGGAATTGGCTTCTTAAGTGTCCTTTGTGCTTTTGAAAATCTACCTCTGCAAAAGTATTATTTTTAAGAGGGCTAATTCTTAGATTTGAAAGGCAAATAAGTACTTCTTTTAAAATAACTTCCATTTCTTAAAAATCATCTGCTTGTGTGCATAGAAGAAATCACAGTGCAGCCTGCCTTGCACTGTTTATACAATCCAATCTTAGATTTATCCACGAACCAAGAAATTCTCAGTAACCATAAATAGGAAAGCCCAATGGCACAGCTGTTTTATCTGGGGTATGTTAAAGCAGAGATCAGTGAAATGAGTCTCATAATCCTCTCAGAACTGAAGGGTCAGCAGCAGCCCAAAGCATTATTCTTGCTCATAATGAAAATACCCTTAAAGTTAGTTACTCTGTTTGGGGAAGACAAAGCAAAAACTGCAGAAAAATCGAAGGGCAGGAAGGAGATCTGGTGCATTAGTTTCTTCTCAGAAGGTTTAATTGAAGCCTGGCTTGATAACTTAAAAAAATTCAATCTTTATGGAGCATTTATCTTTCTTACTGGCGCTATGTGCAGCAGCTGCTTTGAGGGCGGCCCATACTGAGAGCTCAGGGACTTTGACCATACGCAAAGGGTGAAAATAGGGCCCAGTCCAATGTCACCTGGTCCATATCTGAGCACATCACAGTCTTCAGTATATTTGTCCCACCCGAATCCTTGTGAGGCAGCGAAGCACTAACCATAAATGAGCTATGGAGAACTAAGGCACAGAGAAGCTCAGTCAGTTGCTCGAGGTGACACAAAGTCCTTGGTGGAACTGAGAATTGAACTCAGATTTCCTGCATCCCAGGCTAACCACTTAAATACTCTTTTTCTTTACTTTGCAGTCCATGGCAAAACTCCCACTGCTTTTCATGGGAGCAGAGCCAGCCTTTCCTTCTTACTGGTCCTGTTTTAATGAATCCTATCTCACTTTCTGTTAACTCCAATGGAAATTCCTAATGGGAAAGAAATGCAACTAGTAGGCTTCTGTAGAAATTTCAGAAGGTTCTATAGAAAATAACTTAGAGAATTTGATAGAAAATGGTAACCTTTATGTGGCTTGTTTGTAGCTCTATAGCCAAACACCCTGTTATTCTATAGGCTGGCCCAAAATTCTATAGGAAGACCATCCCTTTCTATTAAACCTTATCAGACTTTTCCATAAGATAATAACCTCTCTGTGTGTGTAAACTTTTGTTTGGTTTTAATGTAAAAATAAGAAGACTTTAAAGATCAATTAACATAGTCATAAAAAAGTGTTAAAGCATTCATTCTCTGCAGTTTTGTGTATGTACATGCCTGTGTGTGTGTGTGTGTGTGTGTGTGTGTGTGTGTGTGTGTGTGTGTGTGTGTGTGTGTGTGTGTGTGTGTGTGTGTGTGTGTGTGTGTGTGTGTTTCTTTCTTTCTTTCTTTCTTTCTTTCTTTCTTTCTTTCTTTCTTTCTCATATTGGGCTGGCAGTGTCTTTATTGCGGAACACAAACAATCCCCTAAACTTCTTCAGTCAGCCCCTTTTCTCCCTCACAATGAAAATTCTGAAGGAGCACTTGATTCTTCTAGAGATGTGGCAGCTGTAGGATGTCTAATGGGGAAACTGTGCTGAACATAACTTAACCAAATTAAAAAATAAGCTTTACTTAAGAATGAGTGACTGACAGAGGGTTTGATTCTCCTTTTGCTCATGCTGGCATAAATTGGGAGTTAAGTTCATTGAAGCCCATGAAGTTTTAGTGGCATAAAAAACAGCATAAAATGAAAGGTGAATTGTGCCCAGAAGGTCCCACGCAGAGATGCCAAATGGCAGCACAGGATCGTCAGAAAATCCTGCAGAGAAGCTTGAAAAGTTAATTATTAAGGACATTTTTTCTCTTCTGGAACAACGTCTGTTGTTTACCAAAACAAGTTACAAGTCTGCACAAAGCCTGTTATGCATGTTGTTGGTCAGGATCATACCAGCTTATGGAAAATCCATTTGTCTCTTCCTGTTTGCTAGTCTTACATGCTGTCCTATTTTGTGACCTCCATTTCACCACCCTATATCATCAGCTCCCTGCTCCCCATCCTGTTCTCCCTGAGAAAGAAGGGTTTCTGTGGCTAGAAGTAAAATAGATAGCAAAGAGGAGTAGAGTTTAGCTTTCTCTCTCTGATGTGAATAAATGAACAAAGAAGAGTTATATTTACTTCTTTCCATAACACAAGAACTAGGGGTCACCAAATAAAATTAATAGGTAGCAGGTTTAAAATAAACAAAACGAAGTACTTCTTTACACAGCACAGTCAACCTGTGGAACTCCTTGCCAGAGTGTTTTGGGAAGTCCAACGCTATAACAGGGTTCCAAAAAAAGCTAGATAAACTCATGGAGGATAGGTCCATCAATGGCTATTAGCCAGGATGGGCAGCAGTGATGTCCCTATCCTCTGTTTGTCAGAAGCTGGGAATGGGTGACAGTGGATGGACCACTTGATGATTACCTGTTCTGTTCATTCCCTCTGGGGCACCTGGCATTGGTCACTATTGGAAGACAGGATACTTAGCAAGATGGACCTTTGGTCTGACCCGTTTTCATTTTCTTATGGGTACTCAGGAAGGAGGAGCTTCTCCTGGCATCTGTAGTAGAATTCTTGGGTTTTGTAGGACCAATGCAGTTTGCTTTCATGAACTGCAAATGGTTTCCTTTGTGTTAGTTTTAATGGGAAGAAAGATACCATACAGAGAATGCTATGCAAACTGCTCTTATCTGGCCTCCACAGGAGTATCAGACTTGACCTTGAGGAGCTTTCCCATTTTGAGGGCCGGGAGAATGCTCCAATTGAACATCATTTCTAATCCTAGGGTAATTAATAGGCGTAATCATGCCCAAGGGAGACAGTCCAGAATTTTCTCTGTGAATTTACACTTTAATAATAGCTAGTCAAATGGCCATTTTGGAAAGCGATATTTTTTGTAGCTGTGTTCTAGAATGTCAGGGAAGGGAGGAGGTTGCTTATGTGGTTGAGATTTACTATTGAGGAAGTAAATATAGAGTGCTAGATTGTGCCTATAATCCAGGCGTGTGGTATAAATTTACATCAGTATAAATGTTGCTCACAGCTGTGAAAAATCCATCCCCCTGAGCATTGCAGTTACACTGAACTGACATGCAGTGTAGACAGCGCTATGTCGATTTGAGGGCTTCTCCCTCCCGGCGTAGCTACCGTCTCTCATGACGGAAGAAGCTCTTCACCAAAGCACTGCAGTCAGTATAGCATGGCGCTTCTGCGTTTTCAGGGTAGATCTGTCCGTTAGGCACAGCCCAAGGTAAGAAGAGAGATGGTGCAGAGCTCTCCTGACCCCGGGATGAGCCTCGCTCACTAGTGAGCACGGAGAGCAAGTTCACTGCTATGGGACGCAGCCTGCTCCCATCCTACTCACTATGCAGTGGGGTCTGGAGGGAGCATTCTCTGCTTTCTCTCCAGCCAGCATGGGGTGCAGTGTGTCTCCTAAGAGATTAAAGGGAAAGTTGAACCCCCATGTGCAGGGACTGAAACTCTCCCTGCCTACAGGAGCGTCACATGATGGTAGCAGAAATGAGCCCATGCCAGGGCTAGGCACTACTTGGTCACAGTGACTTTAGGCATAGCATATGAAACAGTGAAATGGTTAAAGAGAAAATGTATGCCAACCTGGGCCCATTATAACAAGCTGCTGCTGGGATAGAGGACAAACATGATCTTCTACTTATGTTGGTTTTTTACAGTGAAATATGAGGGCTGCTATCAGAGGAGCAGCAGCTAAATTTCACATGGCTATAGCTCTCAGAAAATCAGAGGGAGAGCAGATAGCTGAATACATAAATACATAAATTTATGTATGATGGCAACACCAAGAGGCGCCATTGTGCTTGGTGCTATATTAACAAAGGCAGAGCTGGAAATTGAATCTGGGTCTCTGGACCCTCTGTTTAGGACTCTAGCTCTGTTTACTAGACCTGCGCAGTTAAGTGAAAGGCAGCATGTCCAGGATTGGGGGGTGGCGGGGAGGAACCAGCATGTGCTTGCTTGTCTCCTTGCATTGAAGTTCTCTTTAACAATGCGGAAAAAAAATTGTAAAGCCCCCCTTGATCTCCTGCCTTCTCCAAGGAAATAGGAGTTCATTGCATTGTGTGAACAGAATTACAGAGGAGAACAATTGCTTGTCATGTAGCAATTAAGCTCTTTGTCCCAGTAGATTCAGGTCTGGAATCTATATACATGTTTTAAGAGGGGGCAAGGAGGTTGCCATCTGAGTCAGATTTAATGTATTTCAAGTAGTAAAAGCCACATAGTTCCCATGAACTTGTTAACTAGCTGTTCATATTTTCAGCATTACCTCTTTAAGAGCAATCTCAGCAATCTCTGGCTGTGGGTATCACAGTCATTACAGAGTGACTTCAGAAATGTTAGTCAGATTATGACACCAACTTCCTGCTTGCTGAGTAATCAGTCTGTCCCCTGTTTTGCGGTTAATTCTGTTTGCTAACACCACTCTGTCCCTTTCCCACATAGCTGCACATTACACGTTTGGTGTTTTTTGTGTTTTTTTTTAAATCAGATCTCAACAAATTCCACAAAATGGCCTAAAGACTGTTGAAACTTGAAGTTTTTTTTTTAAACAATTATTGTTTATGCGCATCTAACGGGGAAATGGTTTGACAAGAGCCTGTTTTGTGCTGCAGTATCTGGCCATGTGCCCGTTTATACGTTTTCTGAGACTGTATGCAAGCAGACAGCATTGAAAAATGAGGAAGGGGGTACTGTGGGGAAACAAGCCAGTCAGACTTAATAAATCAGGGAGATTCAGTAAGATTCCATTTGAATTGACTCTGTGCCAGCCATACGCTGTACATCATAGATCTGGGTTGAAGCTGACGTTTTAATGGTTTTATTAGTTTAGGAAGAATACTTTTATTGTGTGTGTGTCTTCAATTATATTAAGTACTGCATGAAGCTCTGATGAGCTTATATTGCCTTTCTGTGTATAGTATGCTGTGTGCCTTCTATCCAAGATCCTAACAGTAATCTGGTAGAATCCTCTTAAATAAGGAGCTGTTACATTAATAAAGCTGTTAATCATATAACAAAAATCTTGTGTGGAAATACCAAATCATAGCATAAAGGTTTTTGAATCAGAAGAGTCCTGTA
This sequence comes from Apalone spinifera, assembly GCA_030068395.1. Classification (NCBI taxonomy): domain Eukaryota; kingdom Metazoa; phylum Chordata; order Testudines; family Trionychidae; genus Apalone; species Apalone spinifera. The sequence goes on from CM057846.1 coordinate 21,069,848, forward strand.
GGGGCAGGTAAAATGGTTGTTTACTTTACAAAGATCCATTTCAAATTATGATTTTACACACACCAACTCACTGTCATCCTTTTTAAGGCATTCTCCATTGTATGGTTTCAATTATAATCACTTAGACTGAACTTTTTATCTAAATTCTTAATTCTCTCAGTATTCCTGGGTACTATTATGATGATCCCCTTTACACAGATGGAGAGGATAAATGATTTGCCCATGGCCTCTGAGGAAGTCGATCTCAGAACTAGGATTTCGTTCCTAGGTGGCATTTCTGGCCTTAGTTCTTGAGATTGTCATTCCATTTAAGGTATTATTCTATAGACTGAATATAAATTATGGGGTAATTTTCAAAAGTGATTTAGACAAACCCGAAGCCATGGGCTCTTGAGTTGCCTACACCTACAGTGCTGCAGCTGCTTGTGCTGACACTGCTTGTGCTGACAAGAATTTATCCTATTCCCATAGGGACACAAATTTCCCAGAGGTGGTAGTTAATGTTGATAAGAGTAGTCCTCCCATCAGATTAGAGTAGTCTACACTGGGAGTTGGGTAGACGATAGGGCCCAAAAGATAGTGATAGATAACTCATGGTGAAACATAATATTCAACCACACACTTTTGTATATAATTAACCATTTATTGCTTACAGGTACATCGATCTCTCTATGCATGCTTATGACCAGGGCTCGACAAATAATGCAGTCTACTCGCCCGTGGCAAGTAGATTGCAACCCGGAAGAGCCGGGTTTGGGCGATCTGCGCATGCAGTTCGGCGAGCCCTGCTTATGACATAATTTGTAACAGCGTCTGTGCGTGGCTCAACCTATATTTTAAGCCAACATGGTTCTAGCCAGACCATTCAGAGGCAGAGTGGATGTAGTTTTCATTTTCTTTTCAGGAAGGCAATGTTCACCGTGGCTCAGCCTTCCAGCACAGGATGCTCCTGTTTGAAGTACCAGGTTCCTTTTAAATGCAGTTCTTATATGTTTCAAGAAGGAATCATAATGTTATTGCACTGGTCTAGTGAAGTTTGTGCCTGTCAGCAGCGCTGTCCCTAAGGTGGGGCTGGGCCCGCGACAATAACCCCTCCTCTGCCCCAGGCGCACCCCCAGCCGTACCTCTTCCCACTCCTGCTCCATCCCTGCCCCACCCCCATTAAGTCCCTTTCCCTGAGAACCCTGCCCGAGGCAACACAACCCGGGAGATTAGGAGAGGGCCTGGTGCCAGCAGCGGGGGTTTCTCTCCTGCACTCACGGCAGTGATGGGAAGCAGAGCAACTCGGCCCCTTCCTTTTGTGCTCCCCCACGCCATGCTCCCAGCCACATCACTCAGGGGAGTGGAGTGGATTGGGGCCAGTGCACTCTACTTCCCACTGCTGCAGTGAAGCAGAGTAACCTGGCTGGAAGATGGCTGAGTAGAGCAGGATGAGCTGGTCTGCTCCACTTTCCAAAGCTCCTGCTGCCGCTGTTGAATGTGGGGACTGGTCCAACCTTTGCAACCTGTGCTAGGCCTCCTGGTAATCCCCCAGGCTTCCCTGGGCTCTCTGCGGCCCCCCAAAGCATGAGGCCCGGGGTGGCGGCCCCAAAACCATCCTATGAACAGAATGGCTGTGCCTGTCGAGCTCAGTGTTACCAGAAATTGCAGTTAAAAAATAAATTAATTAATTAATAATAATAATAAAAAACCCCAGTGAAGAGGTGTAAGGGCAAAGCCACTCTGTGGAAAATCTATGGAAATCACAGCTTCAGGGCCCAATTTTACACAGTTCTTACTGGACTCATTTATAGTTGTGTTTAAGTAATCGGTAATCAAACATAAAACATCAATCATAGAATCATAGGGCTGGAAGAGACCTCAGGAGGTCATTGAGTCCAGCCCCTTGTCCAAAGCAGGACCAACCCCAACTAAATCATCCCAGCCAGAGTTGTGTGAAATTGGGACTTAAAAATCAGTAGGGATGGAGATTCCATCACCTCCTTAGATAACCCATTCCAGCACTTCACCACCCTCCTAGTAAAATAGTTTTTCCTAATATCCAACCTAGACCTCCCCCACTGTAACTTGAGACCATTGCTCCTTGTTCTGCCATCTGTCACTACTGAGAATAGCGTCTCTCCATGTTCTTTGGAACCAGGTAGTTGAAGGCTGCTATGAAATGCCCCTCTCATGCTTCTCTTCTCTTCTCTTCTCTTCTCTTCTCTTCGCTAGACTAAAAAAGCCAAAATCCCTCAGCCTCTCCTCACAAGTCAAAACAAAAAACAGGACTGTGTAGCACTTTAAAGACTAACAAGATGATTTAATAGGTGATGAGCTTTCTTGGGCCAGACCCACTTCCTCAGATCTGGCCTACGAAAGCTCATCACCTATTAAACCATCTTGTTAGTCTTTAAAGTGCTACACAGTCCTGTTTTTTGTTTCAGCTACACCAGACTAACACGGCTACATTTCTATCACTATCTCACAAGTCAAGTGCTTCAGCCCCCTAATAATTTTGGTTGCCCTCTGCTGGACTTTTTCCCATGCATCCACATCCTCTCTCTAATGCAGGGGTGGGGAACCAGAATTGGATGCATTACTCCAGATGTGGCTTCACCAATGCCAAATAAAGAGGAATAATAATTTCTCTAGATCGGCTGGCAATGCTCATCCTAATGCAACCTAATATACCTTAGTATCTTTCCTTGCACATTTTGTATTGATGAACATCTAATTTTTCACTAGCAAAGCATAAAACTTATAGCCTCTCTGTTTACAAAAAGCAAACTTGTGCATAGATTGTCTGCTTGGGAATGCAGCAAGAAAGACTGAAACAAGAGCACTAAAAAGATTTTAACCATAGACATCTAGTCAGATTCATCTTAATGGGGAGTTAATGGCAACAGCAGCTCTTTCTGCCTAACTTAAAGTTTGTACTGGTTCTCATCATTGCAAACATTGCTGAGTTCCATGCTGTTGGTTTTGCTGCACATTCAGATTAGGGATGTCGATGTGCAGTTGACTATACGATTAAGCAAAAAAACCGAGGCTTACCAGGTAAGCTTCTGTCGACAAAAGCATGTAGTCTAAACGTACCCCCTTCTGTCCATGGCGAGCCTGTGCCTTCAGTGGATAGAGGCTGATCCCTGCTGCAGCCCCTGTCCGTGGGAGGTCCGAGTTTCTCATGGTCAGGGGTTGGCCTCTGTCTGTGGGGAGCTCAGACCCCCTACTGACAGGAGTTGCTGCCAGACCAGTCTTGGTACACAGCCAGCTCAGGCCCCCGCAGACAGAGGACACTTCGCGGCAGCCTCAATTCAGCCCCGCAACTGAATGAGTATGGTGACCCATGTGCCTTCTGATGCCTCGACTATTCCTGTGTCATTCCCCACTTGATACTTTCTCTTTTCAATGCAATAAGTTCACCTCTACAACTGGACATGCCTGGCATGCTCTAATGTCCCTTCAATGGCAGTTTCTGGTCCTTCTGCCTGAAAGTAGTCACATCTGGAATAGCTCTGTCGGATTTGATTTGTTTTCATTTTTGAGTCTGAAGACTTATGCCAGTAATAATAATAATAATATAAAGAGCCAAAAACTGGAAAACACCCACACACAAACTTGGTGCTCCGTGTCAGCTCTTTTAAGTCAAGCAAAAAATCTTGAAATATCCTCTTTAAAAACTTAAGAAACACAGTTATGCCCATGTACACAGTGAGCAATCAACAAGAGTAAGTGATGTTGACCTCAGACCCCAGGCAGAAGCAATATCTTTAATCTCCTGTTGTACTGGATTCTTAATCTCCTTTACATTGCTATATCTCATTTGCACATATTTCCCTGTGTATGTACAGATAGGGGATTCATTCAAATATTAATCATCTTGACTGATGGAGGAGATTTGTGCATCTGACAAGTTGACATCCCAGCTCTGCAAGTCTTAAAATTTACAGAGAGACAGCCATTATAGACAATCTTATCCAAAGAGCATTTTTAAAGTGAATATATGGTAAGAAAACTTGACATTTTAGATAGGAGTTTGCCAACTTTTTTCTTAAGTAAAAGTATGGGGGTGGGTCTTTGGCATGCTCATTATATTTTCTTGTGTGTTGACATCTTGGATTTTGTTAGGTGCTAATTAAGGTTTTAAAATCCAATTGGCATTATATTGCCAAAAGCTGTTAGCATTGCCTTGGGGACAAGTGACGTTTGAGTCCCACTTTCTATTTCTGTACAGAACATTATCTCCTGCATTACCTTCATGGGCAGCCAAAAATGGCTGGATTGATCATCTTGTAGGACTGGCAATAAATGACATCTCTCTCTGTATTGTCAGAATAAATCACATTGCTGGTTGCCTTTCTGCTTCCTCTAAGACTGGGGTTTGGTTTTCTATTAATTTTGAAATAATGCATTGGTTATTTTAATCCCAAACTCCTGACAGAATTCACATGGATTTTTAGCTGGTCAGACTAGCCTAATTTTAGGATGTTCTATGACAACTGCAAACAAAGTATGGTAGGTCTGCCTGAGATTTTGGGCAAGATTCCATCCCCTGCTGAAGTCCATTTTGTGATACTATAGGAGTGTGAAGGAGATGGAAACAGTGGTCTGAAAATTCACACAGCACAAGGGTGGTGCAGGGAACTGTAGGGCACCCTATACCGAACTCCTGCACAGCCTCTGCTGTGCATGTATCCAAGGGAGTACCGTGTGGCTGAAAAGGACATGGAGGAGGCAAAGTGAGGAGTTGCTGGAGTGCTTTCAATTGGAGGCTACTCTGACTTTGTCAGTAGTCCACATTGGCCCCTAGAGCAGCCCAGAATGTGGAAAGCGTGGAGATGGCTTACAGCCACCTTTTTGTCTTCCACCTCTCTTGGACTATCCCTTCTTCGATAAAGATATTTTATTTGGGGTCTCCGTTTGAGTTTATTCTACCGTTCCAGAAACTATTGTTAAAGAAATCTGTTCTGAGTGTAATCAACACCATGTTCTTCAGACCTCACCACTCTGTCAGAGAAAAGATACTAACGGAGCTAAAAGCTAAAATAGAATATCCACTGAATTGTGAGACTTGACTATATAAACCTCCTCTGTAAACAGAAAGCACCAATTTGTAAAGCTCCGTGGTTAAATGGTGCAGATTAATTTTTTCCAAATGTCAAATGTCTATATTTAAATTTAATATGTATGTTAAGAACCTTTTCTCCCCTTCATTAGCTGTTGATTTGTAATAGGATTCTCTCCCATGGAGTCAGCTAGAATTACTACTAAAAACCTTATTTCTATGAAACATTGTAGGAGCTGGTGAAAAGTTTGTTCCCTAACCAGGACATACTCCCCAGCCACCCTCATACTGCATTCCAGACTCTATAAAGGCCTTTCAGCTGGCATTCAGTGATGTCTCTGCAGAATATATTTCTTAGTTGACAGAACCATGTTCAGATGAAAGCATTAGGGGGATTTCTGACACAGAAGAACTGTCTGTACTTTTGTCTGTCTGTACAGCATCAGCAGGTCTTGGCTAACAGCACAAATCTTACACGCTTCATCTCTCCTCCCCGCTCATTATTTCAGTTGCCTCTCTTCAGCAGGGCCTGTATGCTTTTTGTTGCAACACAGGCATAAAGGCTAAAGCTCTGCCCTTTGTCTCTCTTGTGTTCTTTCCTTCTGCTTGTCCCAGGTGCATCTAAGAAATGTTCCCAACTTCCCTCTGTAAGGCTATTGTTTTAACTTGGATACTGTGATTCAATGACTTAATTATTTGAAACATTGACAGACCTGTCAAGAGACTTGGATGCTCTGATCATATGGATTTCCAGTGATGTCAGAGTGGAAATCAGGTGCTTACACAGTAACTCCAGTGATAGGAAATATTCTAGTAATAGGCTTCTTTAGAAATGCAGATGGAGGGACAGACTCTCCCCATGGGGTAACTGTTAAATGAATGATTGCATGACCATCTCCTAGATTTCCATGTGTGGACAGGCACCTTAAATACATGTGCATGACTTCCCTCTTTCCAGTACTGGGTTCTATTGCTGCTTTTTCCCGTAATTCACATAGATATCAACATGAAGACATATTGTTTCTAAATCTCCTGGAAAAAGTCCAAATTCTTGGTTTTATAGGCCATTTAGACAAGAGGAACTTTAGGAGGTATTCACAGTCCAGTTGTACTGTGGGTGGTGACTGGGAAAAATGTAAATAGTGTCTTCAGCTATATTTAGTTTTGTGGTTCACTTTCTGTCCCAAGAATAAATTAATTAATAAGTTTTAAAACTCATGCAGTGTCATACGTAACAGATACAACTTAATACATAGCGCTTCCTTCTTTGCCACCATGCTTAATGCAAATAAATTGGGCAGACTAACCCAGGAGGATTATTCTTTTGCTATGCCGTTACCCTACAAATATTTACCTTTTGTGCATGAGTCCACATATGTTAATTGAACTGCAGTGTACAGATGTGCGCAAGTATTTGCAGGATTGGGTCCTTAGTCAGAAATTAACATTGAAAGTGCTGCTGTTCATTACTAGGTCAGCCAAGAAAAGAGGGCGATGGAGTTGGGGAAACCATTGAAATCTACAAGTAACTTTTTGTTGTAGGATCAAAATAAAAAAGACTGTTTAAAAAAGAAATAAGACAGTGAAACCGAACCAACTTGTAATCACTCCCCAAGGTTTCAATCTCATCACAAACCATTTGAGCTTCAGTCTTCTAGTTTATATGATGCCAGCTGAACCCCAAGATGTATTTGACAGCCTTGTAATTCTCCTACGGATCATTTATTCTCTGTTTACATTTGTATGTTATGACCTCGTTCCCTGGACTGTCGAAGATAAATGTTCTATCAAAACTAAACCCATTGTACATGCCCTCTCTGGGTAACATTTAGCATTTGGAAGGGGGACGCTATATTTTTCTTGGCTGTACTATGGTTATAACTTATGAGAACCAGGCTTATCCTTGGAGGATATGAAGTTTCCACCCTCATGAATGAGCAGTAGCATTTCATAGTGCCCCATTATTTATTTCCCTTATTAGTTTTTAGTTGTAATAAAATAAACAAAACTGTACAGAACCATAATTTAGTGCTGACAGGCCGAGAAGACTGGCTAGGTTTTCTGTTAATGGCCTTCGTATTTCTCCTCCTCTTCCTCCCTCCTCCCCCGCTTCTCACTTTATCAACTGAGGGCGGAGGTGGAATCTTTCTGAGAGGTGTAATAGAAACTGAGGCAGCAGCTGTAGCTGTAGTTTCAGAGAAGAATTCTGAGCCAGAGAGAGAGAGAACTGAGTGAATAGAATAACCCAAAGATGATTTCACCAGGTGAACTGGTTTCATATGCCTAAAGATTTTGCTTGACATGTAAATGAAGGATAATTTGAGAGAAATGGCTCTGTTGGTTTTTCTCTGAAGCACACGCTAATTTTGATCATGCAACAGCAGTATTTTAGTTAGGCTGGATACTTTGGGCAGTAATTTTCACAGGGGAGCCTCTGCATGAATTTTGTTAAATTGTCACAGGCCTCACATTTCTACTATATTAACAAAGGGGGTGCGGTGTCTGGGAGGGAGTTTTGGTACAGGAGGAACCTCTGAGCTAAGGCAGGGGATTGTGGTGCAGTAGAGGGTGTGGGGTTGGCAGGGAGTTTGCTGCAAAATGGGATTCTGACCTGGGACAGGGTATTGGAGTTTGGAAGGAGGTGTAGGCTCTGGCTGTAGGAGGTGCTTATCATAGTCAGTTCCCAACCAGCCACACACTGGGGCTCAGGCATGCTGCCTGCCTGACATGGCCCCACATAGTTCCTGAAAGCAGTCACCTACAGCTGGCATGCTCTGCACACCCCTGGGAGAGAGGAGAACAGCAGGTCTCAGTATGCTGCCCCCTCCCCCCCCAATCCCATTGGCTAGAAACCAACCAATGGGAGCAGTGAGGACAGTGCCTCTGCCTCTCTCCCCCCCATACCAAGGTTGTAAAGAGACATGCCAGCAGGAGCCAGCCATTTCTGGGGGCGGCGTGGGGTCACAAGAGACAGGCATCCTCCCTGAGCACCCTGCTGAGTGATAGGACTTTTAGTGGCTAGCGACCGCAAGGGGCAGCCAAGAAGCCACATGTGGCTCCGGAACCACAGGTTGCGAATCTCTGTTCTACTAGTTTCTTCAATTGCCAGGACTCAATTGTGGGCTAGACAGAAATGTTAGATGGACCACATCTGGCCTTCGGGCCGTATTTTGCCCACTCTTGCGTTTGACTTTAATGATATGGCTATGGTGTGTGCAGCAGGTTTTGGACTGCTAAGTTCAGGAGTAGTGGTACATCGTTTTCATAAGGTCACAAGAAATTATGATTGTATTTAACTTCACATTATTACATTTCAATGGACAGTGAACCTGGAAGTGGAAATAAGAGTTAATGAAAGGATTTATGAGTCTGCATCAGTGCTGTACATATTAATGGAGACAAATGCCTTCAAAAATAAATAAATGGGGTATTTTGTAAATAAATACTCTAGTATTATAAATTGCAACCATGTTTATAAACCAGTATATGTGTACTTAGCACACTGAGAGAGTTCCTTTCTGGGGCAAGAGAAAATAAAGGTTCTAGAGCTATTCTCTATACTTAAAAATGGTGAATGCCACTGGACCTGGTAATATCTCTAGGACCAAAAGGAACTTAAGGTCCATCCACTATATGTACACAAAATGAGATTTATGTATAAAATGAATATGGGCATCAGGAGCGTGTGTGTGTGTGTGTGTGTGTGTGTGTGTGTGTGTACATATGTCCATGCAAAATATATGTGCATGAGTTTATACACATAAGTACAGTGTTAACTATAAATTGCAGGTGTAACTCTAAAACACATAGCTCAAAAATAACTTCAGTTCTGTGCTTTGAGAGAAGTAGCATGACGTGTGTAGCCCCAGACGCTATTTTACTTCTGGGATTTTAAAACATCCATTAACAGACCTATATTTTTTGGTAGTTGTTTTCAATTGCCTTTAGTCTCATGGGAAATTCAGAAAAATCTTCAAATATTTGGTAAGGTTGTGTACTATATAAAATCTTATGCAATAAATTGAGTTTCGTGAATTGATTTGATGTTTTGAATAATAAACAAAATGGGAAGAATGTGATCTATAAATATTGATTAGTATTTCATATACTATTCTGAAATATCCTAAAACTCTTGTAATTTAGCAGTGTCTCACACAAAGTCTTGGTATGTCTATTTACCCAGTACTGAAATGCAGCCGGCTGTAGGAAGAAACACATCAGCCATTTAATAGCAGGCAGCCACATTACTTACAAGAACAAAAGAAGTCAGCGCAGAATCCAGTTGAAACAATGGTGCAAAATTTCTGTAGGCATAATGTCAATAGCTGAGTTGAAATTTGCCTGGAATACTGGAAATAATTTGGATTTCTGGAAAGGGCTCTTCACTGACTAGGGATGTAAAATCCCATTCAATTGGTTAACCGGTTAAACATGTTGTTTAACCTGCTAACTGATTAAAGAGAGGAGGGCCGGGGGGAGGGGATGCCTGAAGGGATGCTCCAGCCCATATGGGCTGGAGCGGCTTCTCTGCCTGCCACAGGGCTAGAGCAGCTCCCTGCCTGCAGCAGTAGGGAGCTGCTTCAGCCCTCACCAGTTAACTTTAATTGGTAAGCCTCAACCTTAATGGATGAGGCTTATCAGTTAACCGGTTAAACATTCAAATCCCTATCACTGGCCACTGACTATCCAGGCATAGAATTATACATTATAACAAAAGTAAAGAAAGGGAAATAAAATATATGCAGAAATCTGTGAGATAGAGATGAACCTGAGCTGCAAAATCCAGATGTGGATTTCAAACTAGGTCATTTTTGGTTTATAAAAAAGTCATGAAATATTTTCCATGTTTCATTCCAACTGGCTCTTGCTTGGGCCCTTTTTCTCATATACACTACGTAAGAAAAGTGTTTCTCCAATTCCATCTAGTATTATATACAATTTATATTAGATTATTAATAACCTATGGGGAAATGAGAGTAAAGATTGTAGGAGCAAGAACCCTTAGAAGTGGCCTCTCCTTCATGGGGTTTTCTATTCTAAGAGAAGGATATTTACAATTTTTTTCATTTACCGCTCATCTTCACTTGATGGATTTTTTTTTTGACTGCTCTCTGAGCTTCTTATTTTCTCTCTCCCCTGTTTTTATAGTTGCAAAAGTAAAGTGTATTGTGAGTCTGACATACGCCATCACCACCGATAACCTGAAAACAAATTGCCTCCATAAACCGAATCATGCCAATCCTATGAATATCCCCAGCATCTATTGCTATTAATGATCTTTTCTGTTCAGTCCCCCAGACACTGGTCTTAACATCCCTGTGCCTAGACATGACTCACGGGATAGATGTTCAAGCATGAATGACAAATTAGTTTAGCACAAATATAGGAAAAAAGAAATGAGGTGCAACGAGCTTGAGGCTAGCTAGGCATCTACAAAGTAAGTGTGACCTTGTGCGGAGTGTGTGCCAAGATGTGTAAGAATGTGCTAATGCTTCCTGTCTAGGAGGGAAATGGGCTTTTTTGGTTCCCTGGGAATCTGACCTTTTTAGATGCAAATGCTGAATAGCTAGTAAGTTCTGACCCACTTCTATTTACAAGTCTTCTAGCTGCTCCCAAGGAAATATTTCAGGGAACAAGAGAAGGAAGAGACCAAAGAACAAACATAGTCACGAGAATTCAGGCTTTTCCCCTTCCTTTCCATTAAATTTTTCCTTTCTTTTAGGCAACAGGTTTTAGGGTTGCCAAGTGTCCGGTTTTGAACCGGACAGTCCAGTATTTGAGCTTTCTGTTCGGGAAACAAATTGAGAAAATATAAATGTCTGGTATTTTCTAAATAAGATGCACTGTAGATTGTGATGTCATGTCAAGTGTGTCCAATATTTTTGTTGAAACCATCTAGCAACCCTAAACAGGTTTCATATTCTCAAGAAGTGAGGAAAAATATTTTGTCCATGAGTGTTCTACTTGTAGAAGCTTAACAGCCACTTCATTCCACCACCATGCCAAGGTGAGCAAGCAAGGAAGCTCTCTAGATCAAGGACTGTTTCTTGTTATATATGTGCACAGTCCAGTTACAAACATGATATGACCTTGATGGGTCCTTTAATAGTCTTTATAATAAAAATAATAATAATTGATTATAACTTTCCAGAGCTCTGACCCTACCTGCCATTAAGGACTGTGGCCTCTGTTATCCCATCTTTTTTCATCAACATTTGTTGTCTTCTGCAAGGCTCAAAGAACCTCTGCCCCAACAGAATCAATCTCTGTATGGAGTCCATTAGCCTCTTTTAATTGGGTTGAAGGGTACCATATTGCAGGAACACCACTTATTCTGGATGGGCAACACATACTTTAAAAGGTTAAATTAAAGAACAGTGCAAGTGTGCAAATTTTCCATCAGTAATTCTCAAAAGAGCTTTAACTATGAAATACATAGCATCACCCCCGTTTTACATGTTGGGATATTGATAGTCTTAACAGGGTAAGGAACAGAATGCAGCTCTCCCGAGTCCTAATCTGTTAGGTCACACTGCCCCGTCAACCCTATCCCAGCGGCCTGTTTGTATCATTTACATGGTACATCTTACCTTTCAAACATTAAACTCCTGGGGCAGGGATTCTCATGTATTGTATGATTGCACAGTGTCTAGTACACTGGCTCCCAACCTGCTCTATGACAGTATAAATGTTAAATAATCATATATGTACATATACATTTCTTCAGTGCCAGTGCTCCTTCATCGGTTTTTATCATAACAGGCATTGGAGAAGGTTAATAAGCACAGTAGGACTATTACTTTGCAACCATTGCAGTCTGTAAAAGATTCTTAATTCCTTTTTGAATTGTTTATTGCCAATCTGCTTAGCATATGCAAAAACAATTCGTCATCTCATACTGTGCAGGTTTGTGCAGCATGGTCTTGTTTCTCAGTTGCATCTTCAATTTATCCTGGGAACTATTCCGCCTTTCTCAGTCCAGCTGGACAGACCTGCATTTGCTTGGTTAGATCTCCTATTTATTCTACCCATTTAGGGCTGCATGGACAATTATTTTTTCTCTGAAGTGCATGATATAACCCATGAGGCCAACATAAGGTCACTGTAAGCCATACAACACAGTAATTACTGGCAAATGCTGATTGCCTTTGTTCTCAGATGATTTGAGAGGATGTTGCATGAAGGTGTAAACAGATAATTTTCTTTTTAGCTTCTGTTAGCAATGCAACCAAAGGGATTCCCCCTCATTTAGCATCATTCCAGTTCACTTTGCAACAGCCTTGTCAGCCAAGAAATACCCAGGTGAGCTTGTGGTCAAAAGAGGACTAGAGAGACTTTTTCCCCTAAGTAGTAAACAAAAAATAGGCTCCCCCAATCCCAAAGAAAATTTCTCTTGTTTTATACTTTCTTTTTTAATGGCTAGCTGTGGAGTTTCTTGTTACATAGTTATAGTACCGGGAAGCGAAAGCTTTAAAGTAAATTGCCAGATTTCTTTTACATTAGTTCACAGAAATTAAAATTAATAGAGCTCTTCAGAGGGATTTTCCTTCTTCCTTGTCCCCCTTTCTCTCTTCTAGATTATAAAGCAAGACCCAGGGTAGTTGCAAGGAAAGAGAATGATTCATAGAGGGTGGGGAATGTAATTTCTAAAGGCTTTGAGTTTGGACAGCATGGGAAAGACTGAAGATGTTCATATTCTT
>CM057846.1:21082694-21107099 GCA_030068395.1 Apalone spinifera
TAAAGTCATACCAAAATGGATTATTGTCTTCAGTGGAAAATCTCATTCATGGCAGTTTAGGGTATTCATTTCTTTTATGGATTTAAGTGAAGTTTAACAATTTTGGGGGGAAATCGTTGGTGTCTTTTTAAGTGTTGATATAGTAGAATGTCTTTAATTAATTTACTCTGTGTGGGGAAATTAATTGTGAATTGCCAATTTTAGTACATTAGCAGGCATTGTTCACGTCTGGCATTGTCCTTCTCATTCTACTCCCAGGTGAATCACCTTGACCCTAATACACCATCTAATGCAGTTCTTGTTGCCAGCCAAACAGAACCGTGTTTCAAGATAATGTTAATGAGAATTTTAGGTTTCGATCTCCATCGTGTGCTCAAGTCAGATTCAGCTGTGTTGCCAAAAGGGAGAGCAGGGGAAGAGAGAGGGAGAGGGAGAAGGAAAGTATGTGCAAGTTAAGGTTGGCCTTTTAACTAAACACACACGGAAACACGTCTGAGTTATTCTTGTGTAAGTATGTGTTCCATATTGAAGTTAAGACATAATAGGTATTTTGACAAATCAGCAGCATTAACTGTATTTGAGATCAAATTAATATGTCATCCTGCTTGGACATAAACTTTTGATCTGGACATTATACCAGTCCTCAGAAAGGAAGGTATCTTTTTCCCAGCTCTCAAATCTCAAAATTACCTGAAATGACTAGGACTGGTCAGAAATTCACATTTCGACTGAAATCAAGTAGAAAGAAATGCTGAGGCATTTGTGAGGAAATTAAAGAAATTACTTCTAATGGAAAACCCTTCTCACCTTGCACAGAGCTGTTTTCAGGACCGGGATTTTTATCAATACGATGTCCTGATAACACTGTCCACGGCCAAAGTCTGGCCACCTGTTTTAAAATACCACCTTCATCAGAGCCACCTTTTATGACTTCATAGCCCACAGGATTGTAAAGATATGGACCACTAACTGCAGAGGCTGTTCTGTTTGAAAGAGGCCCATAATTTCATTTTTCATGGTCTTTCCCTTATTGTCTTCGGCACACTTTGTTTCATGTGAAATACAGGAAGGTACCAGTATTTGGATGATATTAACTTCTGTGATTTCCAGAATTTTGATTGTTGGGGGGGAGATGTTTGCAGGGAGAGTGGTTGCTGATGATTTTTAAAATCTAAATAATCCACCCACCCTCTCACAGAAAGCTTTCTTTTAATCAAGGATTATTTTTCTAACATTGTAGCTTGAATTAACTATGATTAAACTTATATATAACAGAAACAAAATTGTGTTATCTATCTATCTATCTATCTATCTATCTAATATATAAAATTCTGTTTCTACTCAGTTTTAATTTGCCTGGTCAGTTTCAGCTATAAATTGGGTCACCTTTATATTAATTATTCATATATTAATGTAATTTCCCCAAAATCTACTGCTAAGTAAGGACAGGCATCTTTACTTGTAAATGTATAAAGGAAGACATTGGCTTAGCCAGGCATCTTGGATAAATAATGTGTGCGTGTGGCAGCCTCTCTAGGCTCGGGAGACAGGTCTCAGAATTACTGTGACCTGCAAATGCACTCTAGATTTTAAAACACCTCTAGTAAGCGAAAGGAGGAAACATTTGCAGTGATGGAATTATCGGTCCCATTACCACTCAGGTGTCAAGGAAATGAAGCTTTTCCATTATAAGATCACAGTAAATCACGTGTGTGGGGGTAGGGGAGGGAAGGGTGTGACAGGCTCGTTAACATGGGCAAAGTTACTGTAATTTATGTATAAATACTTCTCTGTCAAGATATGATATCATTCAGCTGCTCTGAAGTGGCTTTAAATACATATGAGTGCACACAATAATTTTGTGTGTATATGAATAAGCAAAGTCCGTAACATCCAGTAAACATAAAATATTGGTACAAATTGGGACTTTTTGCGATATTAAATGGCATTCAAACTTGATTAAAAATCAGTCTGCTTAAGCCTGTTGATAGATTTTGATTTTAGCCTGATCTTCAGTTAGAATAAGATCAGGGTGCCACAGATGCAGGCCTCAAGTCCAGCTATGTGATAAACAAACATTTCTCAGTCTTCCCTACCACGATCCCAGCTTCTGGAACACAATCCTTTTGCATGCAATGTGCAGAAAATGTTTGTGTAACCCCATGTTGGCCTTGAGAAATAAATGTAGAAGGCACACAATTTGATGCCTCTTTGACCAATAAATAGTCCTACACAATTTCCTTTCCTTCACGTGCTGCATATTGAGCTGTGAAAGAAAAAAATATGGCTCTAACTCCACTCTCCCATTTCTTGTCTGCTATAGCAGAGTGTCACAGGTGTACTTGGCTGTACTGTGCCTAATGCTTTGCAGATTATATTATGTCTCAGATGATTACAGGCTGTGCCATCAGTTTCCATAAATTCTCCATATCTTACTTCTGGGAAGGAATTTTTCTTATGATTAGGCTTGGCTTTAGAAATGAGTAACCATTTCAGTGCTTCCCTGTGACCCTTTCCTTCCCTGATGGATGAAGGGACTGATGGTTCTCAAATTGGATTGTGTGTCCAGATTAACCCATTCAGGTTTGCCTGACTCATGGTGGCCAAGTACAGATTTGCTTTAGGAAATTTCATTTTTTTAGTTCCCTCTTTAAGTTTCTGTTTTCAAGTAAAGATCTCACAGTATTGCCATTTTCAGCTCAGGGGAGCTGCGGGAAATGGCAGCCCAGCCCACACTGTTTCTCTTGGCTGCAAATGGCGAAATGGAGCCAATGGGAGCCGCAAGGCTCCGTGGCTGCAGCGCTGGTAAGTAAACACACCGGAGTGGCCAGTTAACAGGTTTCTCAAGTGATTTCGTGGACCACTCTGAGAAACACTGGGCTACAGACTTTGTTTTCTTAGGGTTGTCTCTGGGACAGTGTTCCCTGTAAGCAGTGCACTTGTGTGGTCTCTTATGTAAGATTCCAATGCCGCCCAGCTGATTAGCAGAGTGCCCATGGCTAGGGTTTGTGTTTCTTTTTGTGGTGCAAATCCGCGCACACCCCGCTGCACATAAAATTATTCCGTACATGAGTGGTAAAGATTAGAGGGAATATTGCTCTGGGAGGGAATCTATTTACATGTAAACTTTTGCCTCTCTGCTTAAATCTCAAGAGTAGCAGGACAGTGTCTTTTATGATTTTAAAAAGAGTTTTGAAATAGCAGCTGTTTTTCTTGAAGTCTCAGCTTCTGCACTTCTGTGATAGCTTGAGAATCTTAGATCTTATTAGCAAAACAAAAACAAGCCTCCCTACAAATATTCTGGCCTTCATGACTGTAGAGAGAAGTTTGGAAAGGTGACCTCCAAAAGCTCTGAAAGTAAAAGAAAATAATAAAATGTTGGATTTAGTTTTATCTTTTGAATCAGTCTCATTATTTTAAAACTAGTCTCATGATTCTGCAAGACTGACAATTACGTGACAAATCTGCAGCTCCTCTTCTGGAGAAGAAATGTTTTTCTTCTTTCAGTCCACCCCAGAACCTCCTAGCTTCTAGTGGTGGTGGTGCCTGAAAGACTCCCATTACCTGGGTACGTCTGCAGTACCGCTAAAAATAATTTTCAGATCGCGTAGTGTATAGGCATTAGCTGTGATAGCTATGTTAGCACGTTAGCTCAGTGTAGTCACAGAAACTTGGAGGGTGGTTTGAGCTGCTGCAGCTACACTACTAATTTAAGGATATTAGCTCCAGCAAAGCTAGCATGTGCACATTTACCTGAGCTGGAAAATATACCTCCAACTGCTATATTGTCATATCCATACAGTGCACCAACCACAAAATCAATTTTTTAGTTTTTCTGCACAGTGAATAACTGCAACATCTTCCTCTGCTGGTGCTGCTGCTTGCAAGAATAAAACTAACCAAATTCTTGTCAGTTTCACTGCTGCACACAGATTCTGATTAACATCTGTGATAACTGACAAGTCTTTTTCTGGCTGGTAAATTGGGAAAACTCTAAGCTGGAAACTGTTTGTCTTTAGATTCAGGAAGGCAGTGCTGCTTTAGACACATTTTTATTTTGGATGGAAGCTCAGATTCTGCAGAAGTTGATGGCACTCACCCAGGAAGACTTCTGGCTCACCCAGGGGAGGGCATTTTTCAAACTTTATTAATTAACAATAATAATTAGTACTAGTGTTTGATTAATATAGTACAATAACACTATCAAACCCTATCTTGTTAGCTCTCATGTTGACTTGTCCAAGCTAGTGGTTGTTCTTTAGGCAAGGTGTAGATTTCTAAGACATTCTCAGACTCTGATTGACAGGAAAGCCCTGTCTCTGTTCTACCTCAAGTAGTTTGTACACAGAAATCAGCAGCTCCAATTTTTCTTCACTGTTTTCCTTTTTTTTTTTAATGTGGCCATTGGAGCACACCTCAGACTGCAGTAAGGAGAGCAAGAAGGGATGCAATTCAAGCTTTGCCTGTACTTTGGGAGCACACTTTAAGCTTCTCTGTGTGCGTGCGTGCGCCTACTGTGATACATTTCCTATTCACTGGACCATCCTCTTCAAATAACTTGCAATGAAATAAGAATCTCAGAGCTTTTTTTTTTTGCAGGCCATGGATAAACAAAAGCCTCAGAAAGCAGTGGCTATGGAGCTACAGACTACTTTGTACAGGTTAGCCTGTACATCCTCAAGGTTCCCTTATGCCAGTTTTATCTCTGCTCCACACATGAGCCTGTTTTGAATCACAGACCTAGACAAATCCAGACTGCAACTCTGTAAATTATAGTAACTCCTACTTTGGTTTATGACTCTGGCTCTGGAATCAAGTCCAGTGTTGGAGATTTCCATGTGGAAGGTTGAAGATTCTTGTAGGGGCCTTTTCACTTTTATTTGTAGAGCAGCTTGTAACATACTAATTTCAATGTGTTCTTCTATGAATCCTTTTGTCCAAGGATTTCTAAACCCTTCACAATCAGGAATGAAGTAAGCATTGCAATAACTGCCCTGTGAGAAGTAGGTAGATATGCCCATTGTACAGACAGGAACAGATGACATGACTTTTAACTCACATACAGTAAGTTAATGGCTAAGCTGAAAACAGAATGCAGGAATCCTCACAGCAGTCCTTATCCTCTGATAACTACAAAACACTTGAGTAAGCAGCTGTGGATAGTCAGTGGCTTTGTCCTGACAGACAAAAAGGTAGGTGTTTGGGGTTTTTTTTTTCCAATCATGCTCAACTTACTTGACTGAGCTAATGTGATTATAAAGAGTGTATTTTTCACCTGTGGAGAGATCCTGAAAAATTGCTAGCTCTGTGTCCATTATGGAATGTTAGTAGCTTGCCCTTCATTTCCCTCTGAAAGTCCAAGCCTGTGAGTATGTTTTCTGGCATCTAGCAGGAAAGATACAGTATTTTGACAATAATCTACCCTGTATGTGAAACATTTGAGCTGTTTTCTCTTTCATTTAGCCTCAGTTCTTTCTGAGCACAGCAGGGAAAAAACATAATTAGTTTTGGACAGTTTAGGCTTGAGGTGTTACCTAAAAACCCTACTCCAACTTCATCTCAAATTGAGCAGTTCTGAAGACCTAGCTATATAATATCTCCATTTTGCTGGAGGGCCACAAATAGACTTTCTAAGCTTACCCCAGCCATTTTGATCTGAACCTTTTATGTGAGGCTTACTGCAAGCCTACAGATATTCCAGTTAGAACTCATGTTGTCATCACCTTTAGCAGCATCATGAAAAAAGGGTGTTAAGAGGAAAGAGGGGATTCAGCATGAGTTCTGAAAGGCTTTTTTTGTGGAAGTTGGTCATCCAGGGGCTAAAAGCACAAGCTCAAGGTCCACGCCTCATATATGTCTATTCTTTTGATGACCTTTAAAAGGCCAAGAAGGATTTTAAGGGTTATGTGGAAGCAAGACTCCCATGATGCTTTGCTATTAAGATAGAGCTCTCTAACGAAGAATGGAATTTTATTTTTCGGACACCCTTAATCTATTTTCACAGTTGCTATAAGATTCATTTATATTCTATACTGATGGCAGGATATATGCTCAATGAAATTATCCAAAAGAAGGCAACCCCAGACTAGCCACGAAGTAGTGAGACAATTGGAAAGTTGCAAGCAAATAGAGAACCTTGGGAGTAACCTAAGATAATGAAAAGTGGGTACCAAACAGAAGAACTAGATAAGTTCATGAATGATGCACAATAAAGGTAACAAGGGGATAATTGCCCCTAAATCTAAGGAAAGTCTGTTTATTAGCAGGATGGATACAGAGTGTCAGAAACTTCAGGGAAGTTGTGTTTCCCACTGCTGTTGGCAGTGTAGGCCTCTTTGTATGAGCTGTCTTTACTGTTTCATTAATAAATGCAATCAAAACTGACTTAAGGTCTATTCTTATTACTAATCTGAACCAGAGAAACATGTCTTAGTAAACATTTAATTATCATTAAAATTTCCTTCCCAAAATACCCCCTGAAGCTTCTACCAAATATTAATTGTCAAACTATTAATTGTTGATGGTTTATTATTAATGCCCTGAAGGCTACCTTCAAAAAGAGCCATTGTGGAGATGAACCACCGGATATGGAAAAAGTATTTTGTATTGTGTTTAATGGTTGAGAAGTATAGTTTTTTATTCCGCATTGGGTTGGAAAAAACAGATATGCACTAGATTCTAATATTCAGAGGTGTAATATCTCCTTAGTATCCATGACATTATAAAAATAATGCTTGAATTAACTCCTTTCTCAGCAACTGGAAAAGCATTTGTTTGTTGGGGAGTCTGAGTTCTTTAAAAAAAGAAGTAGCTTAGATTAGTTACAGCTAGGCTTGGAAGGGCTTAGGTTTTTATTGGTAAATATTGGTAAACATTGACTGAACCTGCTGCACACACAAACCAATGAAAACTATTTTCAGTGAATAATAATAAAAATGTAGAGATTAGCAAAGTATGAAAAATGCTGCATGAAAACTTACTCAAGTTTTGATTTAAGGATATTTTCTATGTACATTTTTGATATAATTTGTGCTTAACTGTTAGAAAGCTTTAATTCTTTGAATGGCAGACTCTATTGCTGTTACATAATTTTTGGCTTATCTTCCCTGTCCAGTGTCTGACACCCCCTATAATTCCTGCACCTTGGAAAAGTTAAATGGACCAAAATCGGGGGCAGAGGGGGTGTCTTAAAAATAAACATCTATGTTATCTGACAAAATTATTTAAAAATCAGGCTGCTATGCCTATTTATAGGTTTTAGTTTGAGCCTCTAAACAAACAAGCAGGGATCAGAGTTAAAATGAAAAGAATGCTCATGTGCTCAACTAAGGGGAGCTGCCTTTTAAAGTTCCATTTGACCTTCATGGGATTCAAGTCAGTGTTGCTCCAGTCAGTGAATGTTTACCAGGTGTATGTTTACAGTAGGACTCTTGGGGGAATGGGGAGGTAGTGTGCTGTTGTGAAAATTCAGCTTTCTGAAGTCTTGGGGAAAAAAAAGACTTTGCAGCCAGCTGTAGAGTTTTTAAAGGAAATTCTTTGGGGATGGAAAAAGCAGTTCTTTACATTTCACAGGCATGAAACAAAATACAGTGCTGTAACAAAGACCATTTTTGGAGAAGGTTTAATAATGATGTGGTGATATTTTTTTCTCTTTTAGTTTCCTAACCAGCAGGATAAATACGTGTGAAACTCCCAAGTTGATTATGTTATCTTTAAGAAATTTTAAACTATTAAAGTGCAACTATACCCATTGATGAAACAAATGGGGAAATTAAGACATGGCAATGCTAAATAACATCCCCTAAGTCACACAGGAAATTCATAGCAAAGCCATCAATAGAATTGGAGCTATAAGACTCTTCCCTTAATTATCAAACTGCAGGGTGTTCCTGGCAGCTTTTGGTAATTGTTTATCAAAAGGCCTATTTTTAGTCGAGACTTGTACTAACCAAGAACTCAAATATTTTCATCCATATTCTTCATTATCTGGCTTTGCAGTGAACTGGAAATGGTTTAGCAGATTCCAAAATACAGTTTCATATTAGCTTCTTTCATGAGAGGATATATCTTGTCTCCAATATAAGCTGTAAACTTGCTGTGGGCAAACAAACAAATGTCAAGAAATTTATTAAAATATTCCAAAACTCGTTATTAAATTATCAAAGGTCTTACGCCACTCCACAAAAAAAAGAGGATAATTGAGAGTTATATTCAAAACTGCAGGATCAGTGCCTCATTGTGCCTAGATGGCTGCTGCACAATGTACTGCATAAGGTCAGATTTTCAATGTGCCTATAAAAATGCGACCTCACCAACAGGCTTTGTGAATAAACAGGAAGCTAGACATGCAAAATAGTCAGTTTATGCATGCAAATGTCTGTGCACACATGCAAATGCAGGCACCCATAAATATTGCATTTGCATTAGGCCATAGTACAGAATATTAAAGGCATGTTAATGAGTTTTAAGAGAATTTTAAATGCTAGGACTAATTTCCCGAAAATAATGAAACAATTATGGGAGCTGATAAATAAAAATGTGTATTTAGGCAATTAAAAATATAGATATTTGATTCTACAGACTGATGGCCTGTGATGCTGAACTTAAGAATATCTTGACTTTAAAGCTAGGAGTTTAGAAATTCCTTTTTACTCGCTCCTCCGCCACACAATCACTGTGTAAGTTTGTAAAGCTCTAGGCAATAAATAAATAACGCCTATTCTCTCATATAGCACTTTTCATCAGTAGTTTTCAAAGTGCTTTAGAAAAGAGGATGGTATCGTCACCCACATTTCTCAAATGAAGAAACTGCGGCTCACAGGCAAAGTAACATGACCCGCGGTCCCTCAACAGGAGAGTAGCAGGGCTGGAAATAAAACCCAGCTCTCCTGAGTCCCAGTTTAGTCCTCCATACTAATCTGAATTCTTTAATATTTATAAAACACATTGAGAGACTCGGACAAGATCACACGATGCAGTTGAAGTACAATATGTTTTTGTTTATTGATATTCCTATTGCTCCTTTGTTGCTAACAGAGTCCTGCATGGATAAAAAATTTGTATCCGCATCCACATCTATACCCACAAAAATGAGGCACAGATATCTGCATCTACATCAATGGTTGCAGATACCTGTGGATATAAACCAGGTACCCTCAAATTCGCAGGATTCTAGATAAAAAATTTGTACCTGCATCTGCGCCTACCAAAATGAGCTGTGGCTATCCGCATCCACATCTGTAGGTGCAGATATCTCTGAATTTGCAGTGCTCTATAAATCAGTATACCAATGTACCGTAAAAACGACAAGACAATAGAGTTGTGCTCAGCCTCAGCCAATCTCTAATTTCTGATTCATTCTATTTTTAACCATTTTTATTATTTGCAAGCAAAACTCCTTCAGTCTATGCTATTTATTTAAAATATTAGAAAAATATTTTAAAATTCTAAGTTTGCTGTGAACTTTGGTATGACAAAAGAGGGTTTTCAATCAGTAAATACCTCTTTAAGTGCATTGAATAGAAATACAGATGTTCTACAAGCTTTTTTTTTAAACTGTTGATCTGAATTAAGATGTATAGAAATCCAGAGGAAAATTTTTACAAACCGTGCAAATAAGGGTGTGTAACTGGATATACTGATAGACACTTAAGTAAAATGTTTGTCAGCCATTCATATTGTCTCATGGAAAGCTAAATCTTGCTGAATCTAATTATGTAGAATCTGCACCGAGGTTAGCCCTGAGCTGCTGTTTGATATCTGTTTTTAAGGAAAAGAGTTAAACGCGGAGCAGAGTACATATAGTGTGATTGGTAGTGCAGTGCTTTTAACAAGAAAAAGGAGATTTATCTCACATGCAATACCAGACACCATCAGCACCATCTTCCTAGCAGAACAGAAATAAGAATTCGTTCAGGAAATTCAGTTGTTTGTTTGTGTATGTGAACAGGCAGATGGATGGTCACTCATGCGCTCATGGCTTGCCATGAATGGGCTTCATGATGTGGCCACAATTCAGCATTTAGTCAGGAACCCCAAACCGTTCTCCTCCTGTTCATGTGTGAGTATTTTAAGTTATTATGCTTCACAGGATTTTGGATCAGCCTGGAAAAGTGGCTCTCAACATTTTCCCACACCATGACCTTGTGTGATACCAGAAAAAAAGTTTTGGGATTCTCCCTTGTCCTATATGTTTTGGCACATGTCCACTCCCATCTAGCCATTAAGAAGGGGACCCTGTGAAATCTATTCATACCTGAGGTTGAAAAACTGTGATCTAAAATACTAATGGTTCCTGGGGATAGGATGGTGAAAACGCCGTAGAATTATATTAAAGTAGACGAATGTCCAATCTTTCTCATAGTCTCTATCTACATAGATATTTGTTGAAAGATCAAAACACTATTTTCTCACACACACACATTTTCTTTTCTTTTCTTTTCCATTTTAGAGTCTTCATCATTTTTTGGCTAAAGTATAGAGCATTTCTTCACTACCTACTGGATCAACATGCAGCAATTGATCCTGCGATGGTAGATTTATTGTATCTAGTATAGATGTGATAAATTGACTGCTGAGCACTTTCCTGTCGACCCCAATGCTCCACCAAAATGAGAAGAGTAAGCAGAGTCCACGGGAGAGTGTCAGCTGTCGACTTACTGTAGTGAAGATACCATGGCAAGCAGATCTAATTAAGTCGACTTCAGCTATGTTATTCACATAGCTGAATTTGCATAACATAGGTTGACAGCCCGTGGTAGCATAGACAAGGTCATAGTTTGCTTAGTTTTGTTGGTGTTGCAGTCTCAAGTTGCAGCAGCCTTGTAAGAAAACTGAAAAAGCCATATAGTGGGAGGAACTTAACCAGTCTCTCTCTTCAGTGAAATCAGTCTTAACCAAACTCCTTCATCGTGTTACTTCATCTCATAGTGAACATGAGCCTTCTGGTTCCACTCCTTCTTGCAAAGTGACTGTTAGCTGGAAACTTCTTTGATGAGCCAGGCCCAAACTGCGTGCAAGTATCCAAATGCGGAATAAGTCAGACTGCTTTGTTCTTAAATTACTAAAAAATTAACCGTAAGTCATTCATTGTTTCTATCGCTTTGAGCAACACATCTTCATAGAGAAACAGTATGTTGTATATTTTTTTCTGAACTGCTACCAATGAGATACGTGAGGGGACACCAATCGCCAAGGGACTTTCTGACAGGTGTTTTTTTTTTTTTTTTGAAGTGTATATATATTTTAGATCCTGCAGGGATTAGGTGTTTCAACATTAATGTTTAATGTTTTTTTTCTGTTTGCCAGTGCTTTTCCTTTGCACTAGACACTCCATGTTACAGGGGGTTTCTTTTCTGTACATTATTTAAAATCTGGGGGAGGTTGTTTTTGTTTTCATGGTTTGTTGTTTTCTGGGAAGAGATTTGCAGTGACTGACTTGGGAGGACAGCCATTTTGCATTCATGGGTGTCCTTGTGGTACTCCCCAGAGAGTGTGATCTAGTTATTGGCGCCCAAGGGACTCGATTCTTAAGTTCTCTTCCTTGCCCTGCCCTTGGACAAGTCACTTAACCTCTCGGCTTTATGCTACCCATCTGTAAATCAGTTATTATTTCTAGAATAGGAGAGGAAGGATGGATCTAGGTTTTGTTCTGATCTGCACACTTAATTTGGATATTGGACAGATCACTTAATTCCTTTATATGTTAGCTTCCTTTTTATTTATACATAATGTGCTTGTATTAATGTCAACAATGCTTACCTCCCAGTGTACTGAAAGTGTAACTATTGTTTGAAAGAAGTGTTGAGCTCCTTGGATGGTTAAATGCAAGTGCAAAATATTACTCTCTGATTATGCATCACAGCCCAGACTTGCCTGGTGTATTGTCAGTTTTAGAGTCATTAAGAAAAAATACACAATGGCTAGAATTTTGCAGCAAGCAAAAATGTGTAAGTTCTGAACTGATTCACAATAGGCATAAAGATAAAAGCGATATGTCTATTGAATAGGGATAGAAAGACAAAGAATTGTCCAACAGAAGCCATTTTTAGTTCTCTTTTCCACATCTGTACACTAGATCAATGTGTTAGTACTGCTTGTTTTGATGCTTCTTGAATTTCTTTTTTCACTTTGAGCAGTGACAAAGGTTTCCTTTACTGTATAGCAGGGGATAGTCCTAGCACTGAGGTTGTCAGCCTTGATTTCTGAGGAAAGGAGTCTCTTTGGCTACGTCTAGACTACAGGCTTCTTTTGGAAGAAGCTTCTTTTGGAAGAAGCTTTTTTTTGGAAGAGATCTTCCGAAAAAACTTCTTCTGAAAGAGAGCATCCATACTGCAAAAGTGCATCAAAAAAGCTATCTGCTTTTTTGAAAGAGAGCGTCCAGACTGAATGGATGCTCTCAGACATGTAAGCTGTGATTAATAGGGACGAAATGGCCACCAAGGCACCTGTGCGTTTTCCTCTTTCCTCTTCTTCTGAAAGAACTCCCTCTTCCCTGTCCACACATGCCTTTTTGCAAAAAAGCTCTTTCGCAAAAAGGCTTTTTTCTCGTAAAATGAGGATTACCGATGCTGGAAAAAACCTCTGTTCTTTCGATTTTCTTGCGGAAGAACGCAATTGCAGTGTGGACGTTCCTCAAGTTTTGTTGGAAAAATGGCTGTTTTTCCGACAAAACTCTATAGTGTAAACGTACCCTTTGAGAGAATGTGAAGGGAGGGGAGAAAAGAGGTCCAATTTAGTACAGTATTTTGAGATACGACGCCACTATGGAAAAAAGCTCAGATGCTATCTTCGTTATGGCAAAGAATAGTACTGTACTGGCACTGGTTCAGCAAGGAGCTGTAATAAATAGCTCCTACCAGCATAGCAGCATCGTTGATCTGATATACATACCTTCTTTGCTGCTAATAAAGATAGCTGAACAAGTGTTGATGAGCAAATTATATCTCTGTTCATAGACATCCCATCTAACAGCTGATATAATAATATGGATGGATAGCCATAGAAACAGTTCTGCTATTGATACTGCTGTCTGTAATGCTTTTAGCTCAAGCTCCAAGTGCATCGAGAGACAATAGATTTCAGCTTGTACCTTCGTAAGGTTCTGTAAAGCTCTATTGTTTCCTTTTTAGTCGCTTTAATGTATTGTGTAACCCCTGCCCACAAGAAAAGTTACAGAACAGCAAATATAAATAATCCTTGTTTATAATAAAGGAGAATTTCAAGCAAATTTGTATTAATAATTAGTAATTTTGAAAACATTCAGTGAATGATTCTGAGATCTCCAGAGCAGGTTCCTCTGTAGATGTCCACAGAGTTACATGCATAACTTTCCCCACAGCCTAATATAACCCTTTATCTCAAATCTAAACAAAAACAAGAAAGAAGCAGAATTGTTGTTTTAAAGCATTAAAAAGCATAGAACTGATGATTTATAGCTATTGGCTATAACTTTATTTCTAAAAATAACTTGCTGAGATTGCTAACGTGGCTTTTTGAGGTCTGTTGCATCCCCCCTCTCATATTAATATAAAATTTTGTACCAATTGTATATGAAGCGCATAGGATCCCTTGCTTTTAAAATTTTGGAAAACCATCAGGTTCCTTTGAACCTCTTTTGCAGCTGGGATTTTGCTTTTACTCAGTGTGTGTACTTGCTTTGATATATGATGTGGTCTGAGATAATTTCTTGTTTTGAAGGTGTAAAAATAAATAGAGGTTGGCATGGAAAGTAGCAGTATGATTGTGAATTAAGCTTAGGGTACATCTAGACTACATGCTTCTTTCAAAAGAAGCTTTTTCGAAATATTCTTTCGAAAAAGCTTCTTTCGAAAGAGATCATCTAGACAGCCACCATTTTTCGAAAAAGCGATCCACTTTTTCATAGGAGAGCACCCAGGCAATCTGGATGCTCTCTTTCGAAAAAGCCCTGTTTGCGTTCAAGAACGCCTTTTTTCGAAAGAGCTCTTTCATAAAAAGGTGTTCTTCCTCGTAAAATGAGGTTTACTGCTGTCGAAAAAACCACCGCGTTCTTTCGATTTAATTTCAAACCAACATGGCAGCAGTCTAGATGCAAGTGAAGTTTTTTCAAAAAAAGGCCACTTTTTTAAAAATAGAGTCTAGACATAGCCTGAGAGACATGGTGCAAAATGCTGGCCATACTGAACTCATAGCTTTTTGCCATTGACTTAAATGGGGGCCAGGATTGCCAGGATTTCGTCCATGGTATAGGTTCAATCCTGACTACATTTTAAAAATTGTTTTTTAAATGAAGGTTTTTAGCATATCAGAATCACACTCTCTGTAGATTCTGCATCTTTTCCAGTTTCAGCCATACTAAGACCCTTTTCTAAAAATGTATTTCCCAAAGTTTCTAAATGTGAATGCAGCTTGTACAATTGTCTGTATAAAAGCACTTCTTGATAGTCTAAGAGAATATAAATTCAATCTTGGTAAGTGCTTCTTCTGAATGCAACCTTCCCCCTACAGTAGGATACACCAGTATAAATATATTCAGATAGATCCACATACAGGCAAGTGACCTCTTATTCAAAATGCATTTTAAGATAGCACTGAAAAATCTATTATCTGTCACAAAGTTCTTGTGTAGATCAGGGAAAACAGTGAGAGGGCACATTTTTGCTTTTATAACACAACAAACGAGAACTTGTATTAGACATTGTATTAGACTATCTTCTGAGCTGATTGGTATCATTACCCTAGCTCTGGAAAGTGCTATTCATTCATTTCCCCCCTTCTGTGACATATTCCAAGTTTAGCAGCTAATGTAGGAGCTATCTATTGTAAATAAATCGCAGCATGATAGAATTGGAAGTACTGGAATCCTTTGCTTCTGTCTTCTGGTAACTTCTCTCCGGCTTCCCAACTGAACTCCAAATGTTTCTAATATAGTTTTAAGTTTCATAATTTACAATATAAAAGGTATGATGGGAAAGAGAGTAGAGAGAAAGCTTTGGAAAATGTTAAAAAAGAAAGAAAAATCCACTGTTACTATTAATCAATACTGATCCTCAACTTAAATGTTTTGCAGTTTAGACACACATATTCATCATTGATCCATTCTGGCCTCCAGGTTCACATTAATCTGAACAAAAGGGGAAAAATGTAAAAGCTGTTTAAGAGTGTGATGTGAAAAACCATAGGTGATTAGTTACCCTAAAAAAGGAAAATCAGAATATTAGTTGGATTCCTTTTTTTTTTTTTTACCTGAAAGATGTTTATCATAAAACTGAAAAGAACTTTAAGAGGTTGTCATGTCCAGACCCCTGCATTCATGGCAGAACCAAGCACTACCTAGACCAGTGATGGGCAACCTAGGTTAGTGAGTGGGCCCCATGAGTGCCCCTTCTTCATCTCAGTAGGCCTCAAGATTGTCCTAACCAAGACGGTCTCCCGGGATAGGGTAATTTTGCCAACTGCGTTTGCATACCTAGAATTTTCAGGGTGTTCCGACTGAACCGTAGCTGCAGTGTGATGGGGTGCCGAGGAAATGTCTGACTCTCACAGTCAATGTTGTGTGCAATAAGCATGCACCTCACTTCACGTGTCCTTGCTTTATGTATGTAATACCAGTAGAAAAAAACAACATGGATGGAAACCAGTAGGATCTGGCAGCCCAGCGCATGGACAATGGTAAACAAAATGTTTCATGGGCCACACATATAGCATCCCAATGGATCGCATGCAGCCCATGGGCTGCCCATTAATCTAGACCCCCATTGATCTAGACCATCCCTCACAGGTGTTTGTGTTTTGAGGAACTGCAGATTGTCGGTGGACTTTTGGTTTTGCAAATTCCCATTTTACAGCTTCATACGGGTCTTTTGAGAGCCTGTCTAGCTTCAATGCCATTATTTTCCCAGCCAGTAGACAATCTCAATCCACTTTTCCCAGGGGAGTGGTTCAGAGCACATTAATGGAGTCACAGAAGAGTCTTGGATTTGTGCATTAGATTTTCTATGCATGCATAAGATATTAGAAGCTCTTTAGAATATGGAGCAGCTGATTATTTTTAAATCTCTCTCTCTCTCTCTCTCTCTCTCTCTCAAGGCCTTTGCTTATCTACCTCCATCCTGCAGCCCTGCCCTTCATGTTCATGCTAATGACAAGGGATTCTAACATCATTTGTGGTTTGTGCCAACCTTCATCGTTTTCCTGAAACCCTTTTGAACTTCACAAATGTCATATTTGTGGACACACCCTACCCATTACTGTTTGTATCACTTTACCTCCTCATTTAAAACCTGTCTTTTTTTTTTTTTTTAAGTTTCTTTAATGATCATAAGGAAGCCTGGATAGGAGCCATGCTTCACACAAAAGACATTTTGGCTTCCTTTTTCCTGACTCTCCCTGAGCTCAGTTTGAAATCTTGTGGAAAGCACTATTTTTAATGTGGGTGACTGCTTGGTAATGTGTGAAGCTAAGAATTTGGCAGCAGAGTGAGAACTGTGAGATTCTACTTATTTAGCTTCATGCACTGTTGCCTTTAACAGACCAGCTGGGTGCCAGTTTTCTTGAAGTTTATTGCACGTTTAATAGATTTCAGCTCCTACCATGGCCCCAAATATTTGCCTTCTGGAATGGCTCACGTAAAGGGATGTGTGTGTATTCCTGTGTAGGACGATCCAGATGTTTGTTATGGACTATAGTGAATATGGTGGTGATAGCCTGTAATTCAACCAAATGGCAGCTGCAGACAATAAGAACAAGAGGGTGAGCTCCACTAAATGAGAGTGTGATTAGCATTTCCAGCATGAAACCTTGGTCAACAGGAAAGAGGCAAAAGCAAAGCAGTTTTGACACATGAGAACAAGAATATTTCTTATTGCCTATGGGACTTTAAAATGTCCCTCTTTGTTGACGAAGCATGCAAATGTTCTCATTATTTTCTGTAATTGCATTATTAAAGAAAAGTTATTACCCGGGCTAAAACTTTTCTTAAAACATTGAGTCAAAGATACCGTTTTACTTGCTGACACTGCAGACTCCAATGGCATTAAAAGCATACTGTTCAGAGCATTTTTAATTTTTGAGAACCTTTAATTACTTTAATATGCCCTGCTGTAAACAGACAGAATAAACAGCAGTCCCTTCCAGCTCTGTATGAGAGTGTTAAAGGATTTGGATCAAATTAAGTGTTAATCCTTTTTCTTAAATGAAGGGACTAATTTTTTAGAAAAAGACTTCAGTGGCTACTAATCCCCATTTTAGCCACAGGAACTGCTAGCACAGTTCCGTCTCTGAGTGCCTCTACACTGCATGCTTCCTTCAGTGGCATGTAGTGGATGTGTAGGCTCTCTTCTGCCTCTGTCAAATGCTAGTGAAAATGGAGAGGCATAGCTCAGGTAAGTAAAGACAGAAAGTGTGGATATACCTGAGTGCAATATTCCCTCTATTTTTTTTCCATCCATGTGTGGAATAAAATTATGTGCTCCAAGGCATGTGTGGATGTGCATTGCCAGTAGAAACACATGCTGCCGGCAGTGGATGCTCTGCTAATCAGCTGGGCGGCATCTGAATATTTCCAGGCTTCACAACCTGAGCCAGCTGAGAGCCATGTAGAGTTTATACAGTGTGGTGTCCCTGCTGCTGGAGCCTTTCTGTGCTACCGGAAAGAGCCTGACAGCTCCTTCCTGCTGGAGCCTTTCCCCTTCCTTGGTGATAAGGTCTTTGAGCGAGGAAAGGCTCCGGGCTTCTGCAGAGTAAGACCCATGTAGCTATGCACTGCAGTATGGACATTATCTGCTTTTCCCTGCAGTGTATAGCAACATGTATCCTACACGTAGCGTGTCATGTAGACGTAGTTATTGATTCTAGAATACCTAGTTGTTTCAGGATCCCTTGCTTTACTCTCTTCAGGTTGAGCACAGGGGAGGCAGGGTTATACTCTCTAGCTACCACAGTGCTAGGTGCTAGGTAAAAACCTAACATACACAGAATGCCTCTGTAATTTCAAACTCTAGGCTAGACTGCCTCATCCAGTGTAGGACTGTAAAATCCTATTTAATCAGTTAACTGGTTAAATGTTATGTTTACCTGGTTATGCCCCACACACCCCCACTCCCTACGGGCCTGCTGGGCCACTGGTTAACCATAACCAGTAAGCATCACCTGGTAAGGATGATGCTTATGTGTTAACTGGTTAACCATTCACATTCCTAATCCAGGGTAGTTTGTTAGTGAGTCAGGTCTGTGTTTGAACAGATTGATATGTTTGGCTCTGCTGTGCTTTACAAACTATATCTTTTACCCAGCCATTGCTTTGATGGATTTGTCCAATCATTGCCTTGTGCTTGTGTCAAAGCCACAAAATACTTCTGTGCCTGCATCTCCCCTGATGTAAACAAGATGCCACAGTTAAGCAGGGCACTCCTCGTCTGGGCAGTAACACCATGTAAAATGTGTCCTTTCTAATTCGCTTAAGACTCAAGCACTTGAAGCAGCTGAATTCTCTCTAACAAGAAGTGACACTGTCAGTAGCTTTGCGAGCAGCCGGAGGATCTGTGTTCCCTCCTGGAAAAAGTGGCCAGTGACCGCAGAGAACTATTGGGTGGGCGGAAATGGGGGATTAAGTAAGTTGTGATTGATTCTTGACATTGCCAGCGTTCTCTGGGATTTAAGCGGGGGAGGGGAGTGTGACCACATAGAAAGTAACGGAGTTTTTGTTAATGGTTTTGCTTTCTGCAAAGGACAGTAAAACCACTGTTGCTCTGGGGGCAGAACTGAGCGAAGGAAGCAGTGACCTTGTACAAAAGAAGTGGCATATATCTCTGACGGGGTTCTTTGAGGAAAAAGCAGCATAGTGGCCTTGCCAGTTGGTGTTTATTCCTGATAAGGAGGATCAAAAGTGAGTTGCTGATTGTGAAGGGGGAGGGGGCAGGCGAGGGAAGAGAGATTGTCGCAGACACACCAATGGGAAAGGAACCTGTGGGAGATTAAGGACAAGTTCTGATTTCTGCATTTCCTCATACACTGAGTTTAGCAACATGTTTGAATGTAAAAGTGCTGAACTGGTGCCAGCTTCCTCCAGAGGTGAGTCTGCTTATTTCCTTCTCACCCTTTGAGTTTCATTTGCACTTAGGAATACTCAAAGGGTATAAAAAACCTCACAGCTATGAACGGCTGATCTCTCCTACCTGCATGGCCAAGTACTAAAATCAATCTGTCTGGCCCTGCTGTTTTGACTTTTAGGATTTGGTTGCCAGCTGAGACCTTTCCTTTGGGCCTGATTTCTTTCTCTGCCTGTTAAGGCTTTAATTTTAGTAATGGTTCAAGTCATGTGGCCGGTTGGAATCCTGTAAGAGTAAGGATAGAAGGCAATTTCCCTAATGGAAAGAAAAGTATATACTGTATGGGTTGGCCTCTGTTAGTTGATTTGACATGGGGCTCTCAGAAGATAGGGTCTGATTGTTTCATGGGGAGCCACACACTTGGAAAGGCATTCACTGTGGATTTCATTGATACTCTGTTCTGAGCTGCACCTGCTATTCCTCTGACCTCGCCTGGGTATGCAGTGGGAATAAAGGAGAGCAGGGATGCCAATCTACACTGCAAAATAAACAAATAAATACAAATTTAAGAAATCCACAACAGCAAGTCTCAGGGCCTGGGGTTAACAAACTCCGACTCACTCTACAGGGCTAAACACATCACATTATTGCTCGGTCTGGATCCTGGGCTCTGAGATGCTCCCCGCTTGCTGGGTGTCAGAGCCTGGTATCCAGCCCACGTGGGAACATCTGTGCTTCTATTTTTTGCCCCATAGGAAAGGCCCTGTGAGCCCAAGTCAATTGATTGGGTTCTGAGACTGACTGCTACAGGGTTTTTCCATCAAACTCTAAGAATAGGAATTAATTCAGGGAAGTGGCCTGTGTTATACAGGAAATCAGACAAACTGATCACAGTCATCGCTTCTGGCCTTGTAATTTGTGAATTGATTAATCTGAACATGAAATATTCCCATTTTGTAGAAGACAGGTCCTAGCCCACCAAGGCCATTACAATTCGGGATTTTTTTCTTGTAAATAGTACAGTACTATATTTGGTAGACAGGATAGGTGCATTTTGGGAAACTCTTAATAATAACCTCCAGGGTTATGAATGCCTTGGGAGGGGTGGTGTGCATATCTCTGAGCAACACCTTATGGTTGTTCTTTCAAAGGTTTAAAACTTTACAAGAAAATGTGGCTTTCCTTTTTTTAATAGTTTACGCATTAACTCAATACTATTATTGCTTTTCTTTGGTCTTTGCTGCTACCTAATTGTGTACTTCCATCTCCAGCTCATAATTCTGATGCTCAGAACTCTGAGGTTTCAGTGTACATTGGCTTCTAGAGGTTAAAATGAAAATAACCCCATATGAAACAGAACATTTTTTGCATGAGAAGTGAGGTCAGTTTTGTCCTTGGTGAGTTCTGATTTTAGAAGGTCATCTTACTGAGACCTCGTAGCAATTTTGTGCGTGTATGTGTGTGCGTTAGATGACACGTCATAGCAAGTTTTGTGTTTGTGTGTTGGGGAGAGAGCTGTTAAAAGTTAACCACTGGTGCATTTGTCACCTTGTAAAACAGACTGTGATGCCGTTCCATTGTACACTGAATAATCCATTAGTCCAGAAGCATTTAAATACTTTGAATCGAGAGAGATGATTGGTATCAGGGCCCACTTTATCATCTTGACTTGAAACATTTTCTCCTCAAGGGCATTTAAAACAATGGAGTATGGCTTTCAGATTTGTAAAATGCCACCTTATTATACTATTAGTCAATTATGGCTGTTGACGAGCAGAGTAAGTGACAGTATGGCAGATTATAGCAATCCATTTGCAGTTCCTATAGTCTTGTACTGCATATCATCAGGCTGTTTAAATTTAATGATGGGGTTTTGCATGTGTGTTAGTGCAGTTAAAGTCATAATCAAAATGTTTAGGAAAACCCCTACTGACCTGCATAAATACTCCCTTCAACAGTGTAGCTTTAATGTCTTGTTGTAATCTTTATAAGCATAGCTGACTCACTAATTAGGGGAAGTAACCCACTCTGGAAATAGTAAAGTAATTATTTTTTACCACTGTATGAAGCTTAGAAGAATAAAAGTTGCTGGAAGCATAGCACTTGGGTTCTCCTTTTGTGCTGTTTTTCCAGCAGCTACTTGCCGAAATGAGGTGCGGAAGAGCTGAAATTGGTAAAGATACTTATTTCAGTTAATTTTGGGATGATATATTCAGGGAGGGGAAAATATTTGCTTTGTCAAGCTGGTAATCAGTGATTGTGTTAAACTTATACAAATGACTTTATTTAGACTGGAATTCCCTCTAAAAATGGTGTTCATCAGTAGTATGTGGAGGAAGAGCAGGATGAACACTGTGAGAAAATTTCATTTCTTTGATTTCTTGCTCTTTGTGTTCCATCAGTTTGTAGCTAATGGCTTGTACCTTGTTCAATCTATTAATAGGCTATAGCAGGCAACTTATTTTTTGCTGCTATGTGTACCGCTTCTGTCCTTCTTTGAGCTCTTTATTCCTCAGTATTATTTATTCTGCCTTTGGCAAGAATAAGCATGATACCAAAACTGTGGCCAATTTCCCTCTTGACCATCAGAGAAGAAAAGCTTAAGGACCATTACAGAAGAAGCCAGCTTAAAAGTCAGTTCCCTCCAGCTCTGTGAGAGGGGGCAGGGGCATGGTGGCAGCATTCAACCCTTGAAACGTATAAGAGTACCCGCTGGGGCTCTTGTACATTTCAAAGCGCAATTCCCCCACTGGCCTCAGGCTCCATGTGGTGCTTCCACTTTGAAATGCACAAGATCCCTACTGGGACTCTTGTAAATTTCAAAGGTGGAATGTTATGCAGCACTTACGCCTTTGAAATATAGCAACAGCCCTGCGGGCTCTTGCTACATTTCAAAGCGGAAGTGCTTTTATTGACTCATCAAATAGTCAATGAAAATTCTATCGACTATTTGATTAGTTGATTAATCTAATTTTAACTAGGTCTAGAATTTATTATTGATGCTTCTTAGCATCAGAACCCATATGT
The DNA here is from genome assembly GCA_030068395.1 of Apalone spinifera. Taxonomy (NCBI): domain Eukaryota; kingdom Metazoa; phylum Chordata; order Testudines; family Trionychidae; genus Apalone; species Apalone spinifera. Next base: position 21,104,750 of record CM057846.1, read on the forward strand.
GTTTAACTAATTGTGTTCAAACTGTGTTTAAACCGAGCTAGTTTCAGCTTGTTGCTGTAAAATGGTACCTGGAATGGAAGACTCATACATGTCTACAGTGAGGGCAAAATTGTGGCCTTAGAAGAGTGGCACACGTAGTAGCTGCTAAGCAAAGTGAATGTGAGCCATGTTGCATTTGAAAAGCAGAATGGATCTGGGATTAGAAGGTAATCCATTCTGAAAGATGAGAATGGTGAGCCTTTTCTGTAGTGTCTGCTGTGAGCACCAGCGTGCAAGGAAGGGTGAGGGCTGGGAAATAAAATGGAAAAGATAATTCTTTTAGGCTGTGTCTAGACTACACCTCTCTGTCGACAGTGAGATATAGATTAGGCACGTCGAAATTGCTAATGAAGCAGGGATTTAAATATCCCACGCTTCATTAGCATAAACATGGCTGCTGCTTTTTTTTTTAAACAGAGCTTTTTCGGAAAAAAAGGCAGTCTAAACGTGGATCTGTCGAAAATAAACCCTTTTTCGACAGATCCTGTCGAATTTTTGAGGAATTACAGGATCTGTCGAAAAAGGGTTTATTTTCGACAGATCCATATCTAGACTGCCAGGTTGTTGTTTTTTTCCCGAAAAAGTTCCGTTTAGGGAAAAAAAGCGGTGGCCATGTTTATGCTAATGAAACACGGGATATTTTAATTCCTGCTTCATTAGCAATTTCGACATGCCTAATCTACATCTCTCTGTCAACAGACAGGTTTAGTCTAGATGTAGTGTTACTCTCTCTTCCTCCTCCTCAGTTCCAAATTCCGTCCGCTATTTTCCTGTCATGTTGATGGGTTGACTTCAAACTGCATTTGTCTTTCTGCGTCCCGTTAAAAAAAATTTTGGTTAATATTTATAGAATTTCAGTGTTCTGTTCTAACTCTTCCATATTGTATGCATAAGTTGGTTGCATTTGTCTCTTTGTTTTACTAGCAAATCCCCCCAAGCAGATTATATTAATTTACAAGAGAAAGTTTCTGACATGGGGGCATTTTCTGGGACTGGGTAAAGCAGCTCTGGAATATGGTTTTATTTCACATTCAGCTGCTTCTCCCCACTCATCACACGTCCTTATGCTGGGTATGCAAGAAAGGGTGGCAAGGTGACATTATACACAAAGGACCTGATAGTGTCTTTGCAAAAGATTGAAATTCATAACCCTGGCCTTGCATACTAGACAAAAGAAGGATGGGGTCAGATGAATACTGTCAGGTTTAGACTGAGAGGCTGCTAGATAATGAGTAGAAGAATATAAAACTGAGACATGCTCCAGGGAATTAATAATTCTGTTTACACACTGCAATAAGGTTTGGAATAAGACAAAACCTGTAACTCAGCCAAACCAAGGCATTGGAATGGATTTTCGTTGAGCTGTTAATAAAGGGTCATATTATAATTTAATCATATTCATATTGAAAATATATCATAAAATATAATTGATGAATGTAATATCAAGCTTCATTATGAAATCAAAAAAGTCACTTTCCCTTCATTGATAGAGTATTAAGAGCATTGCCCATGTGGTGTGTGACTGTTTCCGAATAAGTCTGGTGTACTTGGCATACATTTTCTTTAAAAGGATCTTGGGAGCTTGAAAATTAAACATCACAATGTTTTACATACTCTTGGTACATGTAACACCTAAGATTTCTAATATCTTGGAAGAGCAAAGAGAGGAAATATTTTTATCTTGCGCTTTTTTTTTAAGTTTACTTTTGGTGAAATACTTAAATCTCAAGATCTTATATAGGTTGAATGACTCTAGCCTGGCTCCCTCAGGGCCTGACTGATGCTGAACTAAAGAATTTGCCTGGACATGGGAGGTCAAATATTGTCTAGTAGCATTACTAACACTTCCACTGCTTACTGGGCTCTTAAGAAGACATTTGGGGTAAATTAGAACTAAATAACAGCACAGAACACCGAGAGCCAGGACTGGTGGCTGTAAACAAACTTTATGGGACTGCAGGAAGCTTGGCCTTACCCATGATAAGTGAACATCTGGCTAACTATAATCACGCCGGACCAGAGAGAGTTTCAACCTGTACTGAACCTCTGAACAGGGAGTGAATATCACCTGGAGTGCATTGTGTAGAGTCAAATTGTTTTCCCTTTTTAACCAGTCTGTTACTTTCTAACTCATGATTGTATGAGGGTCTTTCACACAAAATAAGAGAGAGAACTTTAAAAAAAGTGATTGTAAAATCCCCCCAAATTGTAGAAGGACTTTGAGGCTGATGCAGTATGTGTAACTATTTCTAAACAATTAGGGTGTGTCTAGACTACAGGGTTTTGTCAACAAAAGTGGACTTTTGTTGAC
>CM057846.1:21114742-21130670 GCA_030068395.1 Apalone spinifera
GGGGGGAAAGGAGGATGTTCGGTATTTTTGTTTCAACCATGTGGCAACCCTCTTGGGAGTGCCTAACTGGACCACTGATTCGGGCTTCTGTCTTTCATTTGAGCCACTGATAGTAAATGCCTGATGAACGTTAAGCCTTTACACAGCCCCAAATACCTGTGGCTGCTGGAAGGGAGAAAAGTTTTCCTCTTCTTCCACCACTGCATAGCTTCATATCTATTTGAGGAATGAGGGGAGGCAGGAGTGACTGCCATCCTTCGTTTTCCCCAGTGGATAAAAGCTCCGGCACCTATTGAACCTCTCTCCTACTTTTTACTTCTTCTGTGGTTCTACCTCATGCAGAGCTCCAATTCTTTCTCCTCTGTGTTTTTTCCAAGAATCAGTGGAGTTACACTGGCATGATTCTTCTTAGTGCCACCATTGCCCCAGAATTCTGAAAAGCAGCAGAGAAAAAGCCAGAGAGAAAGATTTGCTTTCCTTATATTTGACAGAGGTATGAGCAGCCACAGAGGCTGTAGACACGAGAAGTCAGTAGTGCACTGGTTCATACTGAGAAGGTCATCTTGACAACCATGTGGGACTCAATTAAAACCAAAATATAATAAAAGCTTCAAATTTTCAGAAACCAAAAGCTTAGCTCCCTCATATCTCAACCTGCTCCAAACAATGCTTTCCCACATTTCGTTTATTAGTGGCAAAAGGATTTTTCAAACCCTGATTTAAAAGAGGTCAGGTCAAAAGAAAAGACTCCACTGCTTGATATGGGCAGGCTAAAATTATAGTCCAGTACTTTTTTTTAAAAATGCATTTAATTACCCAAAGTATTATATCAGTTTTCCCCAAGTGATCATAATGCGAGATGCAGTAACGTTAGCGTGTCCAGTTTGTGTTGAGATGAATGTTCTAAGTGTGTCTCTTTCATTAGATGTGTTGATTTCAGTCCTACCTTTGTATTTCCACAGACCTGTGGTATTCATTTATTTCCTGTGCTCTGTCTTCGTTAGTCTAGTTCTAAGTATCATTACTGTAAAACTTCCTACTGAGAAATTTAAACACGAAGAGGCTTTCTGATCTCTTTAAAATAAAATGGCTAAAAATAGACCTTGTGGGAACAGTTTTCCACTTCAAGAACAAAATCCTGCAGAAATGTTTTAATGCAGATTTGGGGCCTAATTATTTTTTCTCACCCAAGCATCACAGTAGTTTTTGCTACAGTGTGAACAGCAAGTCTATAAAACTGACTCCACCCAGATACCTCATTCTCCCCTTCCCCCCCCCCCAGGTTCTGCTGAAAATTGATAAGACTGCTTTCCCCCCCCCCTCCCCCCGGCAGGCTTAGGGTCCTGCAGCTGATCCCTCATTAATTCAGTGACTTTCATTTATGTGATCAGTAAAAGGCCAGCTGTTTCAGCCAGACTGGCCTCCAGTTGTTACAAGAGTCGAAGGGTATGCAGTGGACAAAGATGATGTGTCTTTTAAAAAAAATTGTGAGAGAGGCTTTAATTAAACTATGGTATTTCATGATAATTAGTCATTAGATTAATGTGAAGTGCCTAGTATGTTAGCATAGTTTTAGATTTGCCAAATGTACAATGAGACTACAAGGAACATGGCAGGAATATGTGTATGTGTATTTTTTTTCCTGAAACTTGTTATTACAGGCACTGGCTGCTTAGTAAATTCAATCAGAGAAGTAAGGTACGTTGCTGAGTTAATTTTCCCCCCAAGTCATACAAGAATATGTTTCGTTCTTGGTCAGTCTTCATAATGTGCACACCATCTTCCTTCATTGTGAAGTAGATGCAATCTCTCCCCTGTTCTTGAAGCTGGGATTATGGAATTTAAGTTTTTTATGTAGAACACAAATCAGTTTGAAATAAATTGCTTAGCATGCACTGGAACTTCTGACTATATCAAACCTGCTCTCCTGTCTCTCTATATATTGGTATATGTATGTTTATATTTGTCTAAATCAGCTCCTGCTAGTTACTGAGCTAATGGAGCTAGTCTAGGGGAAGAAAGTTTATTTTGACTCCAGATATGTACATGTTACTTGCGGATTGTTAGGGATATTCATATTTTTAAAAAGTCTACAAAACAAAACAGACTAAGAACATCCTACATAGCACATGATCATGTATGCAATTTTGTGGTGTTTTATATACATAAAAATAATAAAATTTCTGGCATGTTTATAATGTATATAGCAATGTCCCTAGTGTACTTTATATATAACAAAGCCTTCTTAAAAATATAAAGCCAGCCATGTTTGTGGTGACTGAACGTTACCACCATTGGCTGCCTCTTTGGTGATGTGTGAAATTAGCTGGTGGTTTCAGCATTTATCTCTGTGCTTGATTATCAACTGTTTCAGCCAGACTGGCCTCCAGTTGTTATAAGAGTCAAAGTCTATGCAGTGGGCAAAGGCGATGTGTCTTTTAAAAAAAGTTGAGAGAGGCTTTAATTAAACTATGATATTTCATGATAATTAGTCATTAGATTAATGTGGGGATAGCTAGCCAAACTCTTATTCAGTCTCAACAGAGAGACAGGGACAGATTGTACCACTACTGTCCCCGCTGTAACTTCTTTACCATTATTTACTTCTATTCTGGTAGTATCTAATGGCCTCAAGCAATGTTCTGAGCACTTTTCAAACACCTAAGAAAAGATGCTCTGTTTCAAAATGGTTTTCTAAATAGATCAGAAAGACAAAGGAGAGAAGATATAATGTTCAAGCACCAGGGTGATGGCTGAGTAACATCATGTTAGTTCAATGTCTTTCATTTCTTCTTGCTTTGTTGCTTGTTTCTCCAGTCTGACGATCCCCACAACTATTTAGTCTTTCCTTCTTCTAGACTAGATGATGATTTTATTATCATTTCCCTTGAAGGTGCCTTGGAAGCTATCAATGTTGAAGAAGGCTATCTATCTGGATGCCTAAGACTTGATGACCCCAGGTAGATAGGTCAACATGGGTCTAGACAACTAAAGACCATAGCAGACTTTTCCTCACCATTAACAAATAAAGGAAACACTGATTTTGGAAGAAAGTTGGCTATCTCACTTTATTAAAACTGAGCAAATTCCGTTGTTACAAAGCTGCTCACTGAAGCAGATAATATTTTATTATTTTTAAAATCATATCCCCTCCATCCCCATTAAAAAAAGTTGCCTATGCCATTTCTGATAATTACAATCTTTAGGTCAGTGTGCTCTAAGCCATACTTCAGGAAATAGACCGTGGGCACTTTCAGATGGTGAAATTTAGGTACTGCTGCTTGGTTTTGAGTAGTAGCCTCACAAATCCAGTTATGGGCAATGCCCCGAGAAACACTTCACAGTTTCCAAATTTTCCCATCCTCTACTCTTCAGCTCCTGAAAAGAAAAATATTGAATAACCTTGAGCTTGCCAAGCATATCTAAGAGTACATAAAGCTGTTTTCAGAGATGGCAATCTGAGTATTAAGAATACAGTATTCATGTGGTATGCGACATGCATGGTAGTGCCTACTCCAGCATGGCAGAAAATGTAATTTCTTTTTTTCCTTTTTTTTTTAATGCAGAAGAAATTCTGCTCTCTTTACAGGCTCATCTGTATTACTAAGGTAATTTATTATGGCTGACATTAAAGCAGATGATGAGGAAAAATTTTTAATAGCTTAAGCTGTCACTAATATAGGAATAAGTTTTGATCAGAGACCTCTTAAGTTTCAGGATCTCTGCAAAATGCTAGCTTTATTTACAATCAATGGCATATACAGTAGGAGTTTATTAATAACTACATTGGTGTGCTACTGTCTAGGTGTGTCACATAGTTTGAAAATGCTATACATAGGCAACTCTGTAAATAAGGGAGACTTACAAATCTTTTCAGTGAAAAGAATAATCTACTCAAAAATTCAAGCGAAGATTTTTACTAGAGATCATGGGAACTTTGTCTCTTTAATATTGAACAATGCCAACTCAGAAGCAAAATTTGGTACATGGCAACATATGAATATACAATTGTTTTTCTCTTCTCACTTATCAACATAGCTTATTCTGGGTGAAAGTTAGTTCTGCATCACACAGCTTAGTTACTGAAAGCCACAAGTAGCCTGGATTTAAGGCCAAAAAAGCTGGGTTGCTGTAGAAAATCAAAGAATAGAGATTTGAGAATATTTGTGGGTTTTTTGAAGTTTTGTTTTGAATGAACAAGATATTAATCTCTAGCCAGGTCTGTTCTTATAATGCATCATCAGAGACTGGTGCCATATGCCAATAAACACAATTTTCAAAACTTTGTGACAGTAAAATATGTACCTTAGAATAAATAATGAGCAACAGTGAATTTGGGGGCTATAATTCAACAAATGGGTGTTGACGTATAAACTGCAATAGCAAACTCAAGTGAGAACCAAAACCATGCCATAGAATTGTGACTTTGTAACAAATCATTTTTATTTCATGTGTATTAAAGAAATGCCCTTATCCTAAAATGAAGTCAGTCTAAGAAAATTAAAAGTCTCAGATGGGTAGCTGTGTGAGTCTATATCTGCAAAAATATCGAGGAGTCGGGTGGCACCTTGAAGGCTAACGGATTTATTTGGGCATAGGCTTTCATGGGTAAAAACCACTTCATCAGATGCATTTGATAGCTGATAGTGGATCTGATAAAATAGGTTTTTCCCACAAAAGCTTATGCTCAAATAAATCTGTTAGCCTTTAAGGTACAACAGGCCTCTTTGTTGTTTTTAAGAAAATTACAGTGGAACCCCAGTATTATGGATACCTCTGGAACAGAAGTTGTCTCTTAACTCTGAAATGTTCATAACAAAGCACAGTTCACACTCCATATCCAGCAGCTGACACGCCAGGCCAGTCGCTGCATGAGTTTGCAAGCTTGGCATGTGTGTGTTAGAATGTGTAAGTGGTGAATCCCACCTCCTTTTTTTGAGGTTCTAAGATAGCTAAGGTAAGTTCCAGGTACAGTCTGTCCCTGAGTCCCCCTGCCATACTAATAAAATGACAGCTATATCGTCCTGTCTTTTAATGTTTCTATCTCTTGTGCTGCTGTGTGGAAAAACTACTACAAGTAGGGAAATGTGACTGTTAAAGTGTTAAACTGCTATGCGCTGTCCGATGCAAGGGTACATCGGAAATATTTTATCAGATCTGGTTAATGGTCTGTCTGTCCCAGTCTCTGATTGTGCATGGGACCATATGGTTCTGAAGAGGATGCAGAACCACTGCGTGTGATAACGTTCTCATAGGAAAAGTTTCTTCCTAATCACCATCATGTAGTAGTTGGTTTATGTCTTGAAGCATAAAAATTTATTTTCTTTCATTTTATATTCCCTTTAAAGTAACCGGGATGTTCTCGTTATCTACATCTTTTTAAAATTCTTTCTTGGCTTCACTTATATCTAGTGGCAGTGAGTCCCACAGCATAGTTTTACTTAAAGCTTTTCCATTCATTAGTTTGAAATCCACTGCCTTTTCACTACATGCTCATCTATTATGAGTTAAGATAAGTAGAAATGCCAGTTTTATCTATTGTACATCATTAGTTGTTTTACATAACCACTCTGTTCTTTCCTCATGTCTCCTTATTAAAATTACATTCTTCCTATCTTTTCAGTTCAGAAGCCTTTCCATGTTTCTGATCATTTTTGTCTCTCATCTCTGGATCCATTCTAAATTCACCTGTATGTGTATTTGAGACTGAGTGGAGAGAACTGAATGCGGCATTCCAGGCAAGACTTAACATTTTCTATGAGAATCTTCATGCATCACATGTTTTGTTAGAACATTTTGATCACCATTTCATGTTGAGCAGAGGTTTCCAATGAGCTGGGCATATTGAAGCTCAGGTTCTCCTCTCTTCCCCAACTGGGCATGTTCAACTTAATGGTTCAAATTATTCTTCCCAGTGTGCTTTATGCTGCATTTGTCAGTGCATCTAAATTAGCACTCCTCATTCACCTAATTCAGTTAACTCCCTCTGGTATTCCTCACAGTCTTTTCTCCTGTGACTAATCTAAAGAACTTTGTGTCCTCTGCTGATTTTGCCATCTCACAGTTCACCCTCTCGTCCATATAAAAAATTAGCATACAGAGCACTAGGTAAACAAAGATACTTTTGGGGTACTTTTTTTGCTCTGATGTTCTTCCTTTAATATTCGTAGATGTGACTTATTAAAAGTGGTAAAATGTTAGTCAAAAGTGACTTTTAAATGGATGATCTTCTTTTAAATTCAGCAATTTAACTCTTTGAATATTTCTGCATCTTCTCTGCTCCCCATAAAACTAACCCACTTTCCATAAAGCTCCCGATTGCTCGCACTTTTTAGTCCAAAATATCGTGACGGTTCCTACTCCCATCTCAGATTCCTGGATGGCTCCAGTTACTTTCCATTTCCCACTCAGACCATTCCAACCAATTGCAGACTTGTACCATTACTTGCTGCAGTTGATGGGTTCACATATCTCTTGTGTAGGTATGATGTCACAATTGTTCTGTTTTGCATGCATTCCAACATTTGGGTCATTAAATGTACACGTGTAGTCCTGGTAACCTGTACACAAGTTGTCAAGATGCACTAGAATCCAGTGTTGAGGGCACTGGACTGTGACACGGTAGATTGGGTTTTATTCCCAGCTCTCCCACTGAGCTTCTAGTTTGACTCTGGGTAAGTCACTTTGCCTCTCTCTCTCTCTCTCTCTCCCTCCCACCCTTATTTGTCATGTCTATTTAGATCATAAGATCTTTGAGAGTGGAATGGTCTCTCACTATGTGTTTGCATAGTAGAATTGTAACTGGTAGTTATAATGATGAGAGAGAGACACAGAGAACCAACAACTATTTAGGATTCTTTCCTAAGAGAGATCATCCTGACCCTGAAAATTTCAAACTTAAGTATTTTTGTTTGTGCCAGTACCACATAATAAAGTAATTGGGCATTAAGCAATTACAGGAGGATGTGATCTCAAAAACCGCCACCAGTATCACTGTTTCTGGAGAGGCAGAAGATGTATTTGTGGGTGGCATCCTGGTGCAGTAAAATATATAAATTCTCTAATAGTTTGCAGAATTGTACCCAGCTGTTGTATTTTGTACCCATGCAGCCACTGCACTGGATAAAATGTTTCAGTGTAGCTATTGAGAACAACCCACCAACTTTTTTTTCTTACCCATTTGAACAAGTGCTGTAAATTATGACTCGAGCTTCTCAGTAAACAACACTACCTGCTGAGGAAGGGAGTGACTGTTGCTTTGTTAGGCCAGCCCTGAATGCAAATGTACATGTTAATTTGTACCTTTCAGTAAATAATGAAATATGGCATAGCTTGGTTATAGAAAACTCAGTGTTACAGACATTGACTGTGGTTTATGTATTTATATATTTAAATTATTTTGCAAGCTAAATGGAAGTGCAAACCTCTCAATTAGAATATTCATGTTCCCACACTAAGTGTAGTAGTTTGGTATTGCAAATGTATTAACCACAGGTTTACACCAAACATGCAAAAACAAATTAGAATGAAGGAAATACAAACACATTTTCTCATTAGGGGATAGAAGTTTGTGCTGACTGTAGTACAAATATAATTTTTATTCCATTTGTGTAACCTTTGGTATTTTAATGAAGTCCTGTTCCTGTGTAAAGCGCATGGTTCACTGTCAGATAATTTAACACTAAGAAAATCTGCCTTGAATAAATTAGAATATATTTGCAGATTAATTGGTTAATTAGATTTTAGACATCTCTTGGGGATAGAAAGAAACAGATGTGTGCAAAAGCCACGCAGATAGTTGGGGAATGAGAGTTTTTTGCAGAGTTTATCTCTCAGTTTTGTGAAAAACAGCCTTTCACTGGTGCCAGAGTTTTAAAAACTCCTGCTTTAAATACAAAACATTGGAATTGCATTTTCATGGTGCTGCTAATTGTTTTTGAGACATACACAGAACAGTTTGGGCATGTGATCCAAATGACTGCACTGTAGAAAAAGCAAAGCACCACCCAATTACTTCTTTCTTAATTATATCTAAAAGTGTCCACAAAGCCATGTGGAACCACTTTGAGTTTAAACACTTCCAGATTAGGAGAATGCTGCCATCTGATTCCGTAGAAATTAGGCAATTGGTATGAAGAAACAAGTTTAGGATGGACCCCAAGATTTAGCAGAACAGTTACCAATGAAACAAAGCACACAAAACCAGATTCCGTTCTCGTAAATGTAAATCCAGAGCAATTATTTCATAGCAGTGTTCATGCAGCTGCTCCCATAATTTACTCCAGAAAAGCACTTGGAAGGGAAACGTACTGGAGTATCTACCATTCTTCGAATAATGGTCCCTATCGTATTCCATCGCAGGCCACACATATGTCCACAAGGGTACTGGAACAATTTGTATAGTGAAGATGCTGTAAGCCTTTTACGTGATGGAAACCACTTCAGGCCAGGGGGTGCAGGCTTATCCCCCACATGTCCGGTTGTAGCAGAAGCCAGTGAATTTGAAAGTGGTGTCCTTTGGACCATGCATACACTCTGACTCGTCTGATGCCTCTGACTGAGGTGATAAAGGACAGGACAGACCGATCACTGCCTGGTCTGCGTCTGAACTTTTAATGTCTGCAGTTTTGGCTTGGCTCTATAAAATAAGAGTCATCTAGTTTATAAATTATTTAAACAGTTTTAATAGTTGTAATAGTTTTTACAGTTTAGATTAGTTTGCAGGGGGACTCTTCCTCCCCAAAAGGGATCCTATTTTGGTACCCAGGGCTCCCGGCTTCAAACTCTGAGCTTCCTGCCCATGAACCTCCTCTATCAGTGATGACCACTGCCTGTACTGCTTTGGAGAAGCTCACATTGCAGCAAGCGTAAATGCAGTTTGTTTTCTAGCTTTACCCAACAAAGGAGGAACTCTGTTTCTGCAAATACCTCATAGAGGTACTGCATGAGACACCACTGAACACAGGCTAGGGAACCTCCTTGATTCAGCAATTTTGATTCCTGCTGCCAAGTCCCACTCCGGTGCAAGAGAATCCACCTCCATGGCAGGGTCTTGTTACCACCTACTAGTTTTTAAAAGTAATTAGAAATCTATACACCAAAAATAGGGTATGAGTATTCATTTAGACATCTTCCAAATCTTGCCTTGATTAATCTGTAGTAAGCAGTCCAGGAATTTAAATTTTAAGAATTAGAATGGCTCAAAAAATGAGCAGGAAATTATTTTGAGTTTAAATACAAGGTGATAGCTAACTGTAGTTCTGGCTGTTCTAACCAGCTGAACTGCACTTGGAGGCAAGATGAAGACATTTACATCACTTTAGTATTCAGGCTAAAATAATCTTTCAGATTAGGCCAAAATCACAAAACATTACTATGGTCAGTACCCTTTTTGGAAGATTTAGAATAACTCTTAGACAGTGAACAAATTACTATACCTCTGCCCGTTACCAAGATTCTGTTCTCAGCTACATTGAGAACCTTTTGGCAACATGTTAAAAACCATGTTTTTAAATGCTGTCAGACAAACAAGAGCCCATTTATATGCGTCATTGATCATTCTGTAAACAATCCTGCAGGCTGAGCTCAAACCTGATCCTTTGCTTGCTGTTTGGGTTTGTTACACAAGTGTCAGAAACAAAAGTACTTTTTCCTGCTTTTGTGACCTCTAGCAGAAGCCAAAAATACAACATCACTGGGCAGAGACTTCAAGTAACGTTCTTTGTTTGACCTTCATACTCTTTTATAAACAAGAAGATGAAACTATGTAACAATCAGCTATTTCTTGTTGCTGGTGATGTGTGAAAATCATAGACAGATTTCTCAAACTTAGATGCCTGAAGCTTGACATTTAAATTCATACACCCACTATACGGTGTAGCTCGGGCTATTATGGGATGCCAGTCTCCTCTAGATCTCTGGCAGCGAGCATTGTACCACCAGCAACAGGGTGTGTCTCTGCTAGTTCTCACCTTTTCTGTCCCAGCTCCTCAAGAAGCCTGGTCTTTCTTCTGCAGCCAGCTCCTGGGCTGTTGCCTCCAGCATGTTGTCCTTGTTTCCCCATAGTGTCTGGTAGCCTCTGACATCAGGGCTCATTTCCTTTTCCTGTTCTCTTGTGATTCTGGCACTCTGCTGACTTGATATTGAATTCTTATCAAATAAAGGCTGTTTTGACTGCCCCATCTGTCACTTACATTACTGTAGGGGTTGCATATGCCATGTGGACCTTGGACTTCAGTGTCTTAGGGCCCGACTCTATACACACATTGCATGCATGTGAGTACGTAGTCCATTGAGTACTCACATGCATATAGGTAAACATGTGTATAAGTGTTTGCCAGTTCAAGGCTGCTGGATTGTCCAGCCAGTATCTTTGAGAAGTGCTAAATATAAAAAGTTATAAAGGCTAAAGAATTACATGCAGAGGAGATGCACGCTAATATTGTCTATGGCATTTTTATTAGCACAACAGTGTATAAGTATCAGTGAATTTGAAGCTGCCCCAGTTGTTTTGGGGGAAGAAACTTAGAAGAAGGGAGGGGTAAGGTTAACATTGCTACTCATTTAGCATAACCTCTACAGGGCTTCTGTCAAATGGCTTATGCAAGCAATATTTGTTAAGAGTTCTGATAGTCAGGAGTACACAGTCATGGCAATTCTGGGCTATGCTGAAAGTTCATGCATAATTTTTCAGGGGTACTCTAAATTTTGAAGAGTTTCCAGTGAAACTGGAGATGAAAGATCCCCCATGAATTTCTTGGGAATATGCTATCAAAATACTTTTGTCCATAGGATTGCCCTAGAGAAGAATATATTATTGAAATATACCAATCCTTTCAGGTCAGGGAAGACAAGGTAGGAAGACAGAGTTAATGGAATACTTGCTGGTTCCAGTCCTTTCTAAACTTAGCACACTTGAGAGAGACCTCTGGATCCCAAAGCTAAATAGATGGATGTTGGGGGAAGATGCTCTACATCTGGCTGGCTCATTGCCAAAGATGTCTTTACTTTAGAGCTAGAAAATGTGACACAACAAGGTATAAGAGAAGACAATCGTATTTGTAAAATATGATTAAAGAGGTAAGACTTTCTTCCCCCTTTAAAGCTCAGGTAACTGGTCTCTCTCAGCTTCACTCTCTCCCCTCCCATACCAAAATATTAATGTATGTGGAGAAAATAGTTTTATGAAGAGTTACTCAGTGCAAAAGGTAATAAATCTCCTGAAGATATTACCTGTAAATTGTAACGTCTCAATATGTTTTAGTGGGAAAATTGGCTGCATTTCTAGACAGGGATCAGAGATGTCTTAAGAGGCATGGGGAAGGAAGAGAATAGAATACTGAACATGAGAAAATCTTGTAAAACCAATTGATTTTTGTGCTGGCCCCTACATATCCTAATTTTGTCCCTTTATTTTCACACATCAGCTAGTGTAGTGACTCCAGGAGCCTTTTCGTTAATCCATGAAAAATACACTTAGCATCGTAGTTCCATATAGTGCCTTATAGCTAAGAAGATAGATCTCTCCCCAAGAGTTCACAGTCTTATTCAATGAAGTATTCATGCTACAAAAAAAAAACCCAACCTCTCTGATCTTTTATATTCTGAACCGTTTGTGGAATATTTTCAGAAAACATGTTGATATTGGAAGCTCTTACAGAAAATGAAAAGCAATGTCACTTAACACCCCCCTCCCATTTTAATATATTTCATAGAGATTATAGTCAGAAGGAACTATCTATTCTGACCTCTTGTATTCAGATCTGCTGACAGGGATGGGAATGCAAAGGGAATAATTGCCCTGGGGCCCAGTGATTCAAAGGGTCCCGGGCTTCTGGCTGGCTAGAGCCCTGGGCTTTTTGAATTGCTGTAGGAGCACTGCTCTGCACAGCTCTGAGGGCTAGGGCGGGGAAGGAGAGGGGGACAGTGTAGTGGCCAGGCAGTGCTGAGGGCTGCCTGCTCCTGGCCCTACCCCTTCTCCCTCCCACGTCCCCTCTCCCCCCACACCTTGCGTGTGGGCCTGTGAAAGCTGTTGGCCCCCCTGCTTGTATTAAATGTAACCTTTTTTACCTCTGCATTGACCCCAACAACTTGTTTGTCTAAAGCACATCTTCTAGAACAGTGGTTCCCAAACTTTTCAGCATCACGCCCCCTTATTTGATTTTTGAGAAACCCTCACACCCTTCCAAATAGCAGCAAAACTTGTTGAGCAAAAAAAAAGAGGAACTGACTGGGGACAAAAAACAAAAATAGCAGCACAACGGGGGTGATTTGATAGGGGGACTGGGTTGCCTCGCACCCCCTCAGGGGGGACGCCCCTCAGTTTAGGAACCCATGTTCTAGAAAGATATCTAGTCTTGATCAGAAAACATTGAGCGGTCCACCACTTTCCTTGGCAGTTTGTTACAGGGGTTAATCACTCTCATTTTCTTTTTTAAGAGCCTAATTTCAAATTTGAATTTGTCTGTCTTCAGCTTCCCTCCATTGGTTCTGGCCTCACCCCTCTAGATTAGAAAGCCACTTAGTAGTACCTCTTTTTTCCTTTCTCCAGGAAGCTATTTATACATTGTAATCCAGCCACCTCCCAGTTTTCTTTTTGATAGATCTGAAAAACTCAATCTGTTTTATCTCTGTAGATATTTTCTCCAGTGGCAGCCCATGAACCATTTTTGTGGCTCTTCTCGGCATCCTCTCTAACTTTTCAATATTCCTTAAAAATGTGGACAGCAGAACTGGATGCAGTATTCCAGTGTCTCCAGTGCTGCAGACATGGAAAACCGCTTCCTTACTCCTATGTACTGTTCCTCTGTTTATACATCCAAGGTTGGCCCTTTTTGCCACAGCATTGCACTGGGAGAGCTCATGTTGAGTTGCTTTTCTATTGTGACCCCTAAATAATTTTCCAAGTCACTGCTTTCCAGGATACAGTCCTGTTTCAGACACTAATGTATTACCAAAGATTTTGGTTTACTCAATTTTATGGTCTCTTAAGCTTTGTGTAGAATACAACTGCATTACATGAGGCCATTCAATAAAACTGCACCTTTTTAGGCTCACATACCAGCAAAAACTGCTGACATTCCTGAAGTGTGAGATGAAGAGCTGTAGTAGGAAGAGCCGGTATCAGAAGCCATCTGGAATCTGGGAGAGTAAATTCGGGGAGAACATCTGTTTGAAACTTTGTGGAGATAGCTGGCAGTCTAATTTACTGCTCCTCAGGGAAATGGTATACAAAACCCAGACTAAGCTAGGAATTCTACTGTGTATACACAAACCAGCACAGAGTACTAGTGTTATTGGTTATAAAGATATATGAAACTGAAGCTATTCTGTAGAAAAGCCTCATTTACAGATTTCTTTATACGTGAAACACAGACTTCTGCTGTTCTCACTACTAGAATTTTTTAATAAGTGTAATAGTGGGTTATATTTAATACACTAGAGGACTTTTCAAAATAATGTAAATATGTAACAGATTCCCCCTTATGAAGTTGCATTTTATCTTCAATATGCAGAATACTGTCCTACCACCTATATAGTAAGTACTTGTAGTCTTTTGTTAATGAGAGAAAGTGGTTCCTTCCACTTAATGGAATTTAACATCTATCAGAGTTATTCTAATTCAGGGTCAGTGTAGCAGCTGGTAGCCTTTTGTCAAATCTGATAATCATTAAGCTTTCAAAATGTTCTTTATGGAATTTTATTCGGCACTTTACAAAACACATCTGATTGGGTTTCTCCTGTAGACTTGTGTAAGTACATTGAACGTCATCTGTTTTCTGTTCAAATTGTCAGCTAGCCAGTGAGATGGATCTTCTCCCTACTAGCTTGTTCTGTTAGGAAAGGCAAGAGGTGGCGCATGAGGAAAATAAAAATTTCTCCCCAGGTGAGCCAGGGCTTCCCTGTGAATTCTCCAGTAAGGGTCTGTAAAAAATGTGTAACTATAACCAACAGCAATTGGACAGCAAGGTGTTCTATGGTGGCTCAGATTGTAAGGGGTGGGAGGGGCTCTCAAGAAAAATTTCTGTGTAGGTGTGCTCCACCTACTGGTTGGATTGCATAATTGCAGATATACTTAGAAAAGTTCTTAACTCCACAGTTAATAGAGGCGATTCTGCTGTTCAGATGAGTAAGAGAGTGTATAGATGATCTGATCTCTGTTCCTTACTTTGGCTAAGTTTACAACTTCTGTAAGCTTAAATTTACTTGCTGATTGTGGCATATGATATCTCTTGTGATTAAAGATCAATCAGGATGTGAGACTTTTCCCCCTCCAAAAGAAAGAGCCCTTTCTTGTCTGCACAAATCCAAGAAATAATTTTTGAGACAACAGAATTTGTTGGTTTCTCCCAAAAATAATTATTTAAAAATGATAAACTGGTCCCTTTGTTGATAAATGTTTTATGTCCTTGCTACTATGCTTGAAGAGCTTACATCAATAATGTATCCGAGTGCAAAACAGACTTAGCACATTCAAGCACGCGCAGCCCAGCAGGGATGGAATGCCTAAAGGTTAGGGCTCAATCCTGCAAGGTGCTGAGCGTTTTGAGCTCCAATGGAAGCCAGCGGGGATTGAGAGCACCTTCAGCATGTGAAAAGTAGATTCTCAGAATTGGATACACTGGACTGTAGCACTATTCAGACCCACCAAGGGGGAGGAAGGAGGCTAAGGGGGCAACTGTCTGGGGGGCCAACAATGCAAAAGGGCCTGGAGCTCTTGGCAGCTGCTAATGTAGCAGCGGTGGCAGCCAGAACCTCAGATCCTCTTAATTGCTGCCGAAGTGCTGTGCCGTGTGCTCTGGGAAGCACTGAGGGATGCCTGGGGAAGGTGCAGCATTCTCCGGGTACCACTGTCAGCTGCCAAGCCCTAGCTATGCCCCTTCTGCCCAAGGCTCCACCCCTTCCAGGGGGTGTGTGGTTTCAGAGCTGGCCCTACGCCTTGCCCAGTGGCCTGGTGAGACTATTTGTCCCATTGGACCACCAGTCAGCACTTCTCAAAGGCCTTTTTACATATTTAACAAGATCTCTCAGGACTGGGTTGTTTAATCTGTTTTTGTAGTTTCCACTATTCTATTAGCCTGGCCCTGTAAAGTGGGTTCTACTATGAGAAGTGATTTGGGGGAAAAGAGCATGGGAGATTTCATTGCATGTGTGCATGGTAGCTAAATGTCAGCCCTGTTCATGCAGCCTGGAATCTGAAAATCTAGCTGTAGCTTCCTTGACTCATGTATCATCACCAGTAATGAAATTCTTCAGCTCTATTGACTTCAGAGAGGTTGCATAGGTGTCACTTAAGGCACCAGTTGAAAAGCATGAGGTTGAACTCATATCCCTGCAAATGGAACTTAGCTAACTGTTGATGATGTGCGAGCACAAGAGAATCCAGCTCTGTGTCTCCAGGCTGTATGGGCTGATGGGAAATAATAGTAAAAACTTTGTTTTGCTATGATCAGCCCATACAACTGACCACACATGGGAAGCAGATCTGCTGAGTTAAGAGGATGCTCTTTCTACACCATCACTGTTCAGAGCACAACTGCACTTTAAACTCTCCCTGTGATGGCTTGGTCCACACTGATGTTAACTGAATAGAGGGCAGGAGTACCTAGCTGCTGTTGAAAAGGGCCTTGGTGATGTATTTATTTTTCTTAATTTTCCCAACTAAACCCCTTTTTCTCTCTTTATAGAATAAGCCCAGGAGAGCATGAATAGGAGATTAGTTTCCTAGCTGACTTTTTCATCCCTCCACAGCTCACATTCATTTGTGCTGAAGGTGATCCTTATAAAGTTCAGAAGATAAGCACCCAACGTATTTACCAAAATGCTTCTCAAAACTACAGTGGGCTCCAAATCAATAAAGACTCCACATTGTTTGGAACATAAGAACATAAGAACGGCTGTACCGGGTCAGACCAAAGGTCCATCTAGC
>CM057846.1:21130770-21148942 GCA_030068395.1 Apalone spinifera
ACTATTCTAAACAGTTTGGTATCATCTGCAAACTTGACCACCTCACTGCTTACTGAATCTGATTCAGTGGCCAGATTTTGTATTTATAATGAGCCAAACCCAAACACTCACATAATTGGCACCAAGTTTTCAAATCAGGACTCCTGGATTTTGTCTTTCCCTGTCACTGGTTTGCTACATGATCCTGGATGAGTCACTGAGGTCAGCGTCTTCAAACGTGGCTTCTGCTTCTGGGTATTCAGTATCAGAAGCCTAGACACTTATGTTTAGCAGTGCTGAACTCCTGTACCTCTTCTTTGATATCTGTAGGAGCTGTGAAAATAAGTCTCTAGGGATTAGATTTATGTTTAGCGATGGCCTAGTTCTGCATTCATTTCAGGCAATGAGAGTTGACTTCATTGGGAACAAAGTTAGTCCATTGCTGGGCACTTTTGAAAATACTTTCTTGGGTAAAACCCTGGTCCCGTTGAGGTAAATGGAAAAAACACAATTTGATTATAATGGGGCGTAGATTAACCATAGATGTGAAAAATTAAAGCTAGTAAAGGGAGGGGCCTCTTTTGAAAATGAAGGCCATAGCCTCTCTGCAAGATAGCTTCTGCAGCTGTAAAACGGGAAAAGTAATAATCTTTTGGTAAAGATTATTTTTTTGCAATCTTGAGATGGCATCATTGTATATGATTTAAATTAATCATTTATTTATAAATAGCTATAGTTCTAGTGCTTAAGCTGATGGGGGCTGAGCTGTGCCTCACTTTCAGTTTTTTTAAGGGTACAGATAAAACACTTACATTTAGTTCAGAACAAAAATACCATATAAGGAACTTCATGATTTTTTAACTAATTTTTTAATTTAAGAAGGGCCACATTTGGGGTCTATAAACCTTGACCATATCTAGCTTTGGCACTAATTTCTGTGCAAAATCCATTTAAAAAACAAACAAATTTAGTCATTCATAAAAAGTACTCCCCCATAATCAGATCCAACATTATATGTGGTCTTTGCTTTCCATTTTTAGGCATTGTGTCTGTGGAAGTATAATTTTAAAAAATGCTAGTGAGTCACTTATATGTCCGGCATCCTTCACGGAAATACCTGTAGCCCTGAACAGAAAACTTTTACCCGGCCAAAAAATTTTCAATCTATTCTGTCTAGAACTCAATAGGGTGGTTCAAAACATCAATAGAAAGGCTTTATATCCTCTGTTGAATTCTAAAAGTGTTTAATTTCTGTAGCGCCCTGTTGAAGTCCAGGTCTTAGAACCATTTTATACTTGAAGACCCAAATTTCTAAAAAACTACTTCTTTCACCTGTGTTCTGTTATGATTTTTCAATCTTTCTCTAGACAGTTAAAGAATCCAATTACCCCCAGTTATCATAAGATAAAACTTTTGAAATGTTGATCCCCTGCAACATAGGCCTTGTATGTTTTTACCCCACATTTTCAGTACAAAGCAATTTTATTATTAAATAATAATAGTAATAATAATAATAAAGGAAGATTGGGAGTGGGGGAATACCATTAAAAGATCATCCAATTGAATACTACCAGGAGTTGACATAATAGGGGCCTCCAAATAACATCTTCATTTTTCTCTGCTCCAGCACTTTCAAGTATGTCTGTCCTGTAATCTCAAAATTAGAATAGGTAGCAGATGAATTAAATCTGATTTCTTTGTTCAGAAAATGCAGTATGGATTTTCTTTTGTTTCGGTCTTTAATCTAAGCTAATGCTTTAATAACTGAAATTCCAATGGTAGATTTTAAAGTTAGGGAAGAAATCAGTCGGGAGAATTTAACTTGCATCAGAGAGATACTGTGTTTTCTGATCTTCAGAGAATGGAAGAGCAACCTGCGGTTTGAGGGCCACATGTGTCCCATCTGGGTTCTATGTGCAGGCCACAAGACATTCTGTTTACCATTGTCCATGTATAGGGTTGCCAGATTCTGCTGGTTCTGTCTGTCATTTTTTTCGAACAGTATTACTGAAGTGACACACAATTAAAGCAAGGCCACGTGAAGTGAGGTGCATGCTGATTGTGCACTGATTGACTATAAAAGCTATGTACTCCCCCTGCATGCAGTCAAAATATTGCTACGGTTTAGTCGGCACAACCCGCAAATTCCAGGTACGAAAGCGCAGTTAGCAAAACTACCCTATTCCAGGGGACCTTCTGGGTTACAACAACCTTGCGGCCCATTGAGATGAATAAGGGCCACTTGTGCAGCCCATTCACTAGTCTAGGTTGCCCATTGCTGTGCCATGGCAAAGTATTATATTTAATTATTATTAGAAAGTGTGCTGTAGGACGCATTACTGCCCTGACATCTAACAGGTCACCTAATCTTTAATTGCTGAGAATCTATGAACCTCCCTATGAGATTTTGGCCCTTACATATCTAAGGAGACTAGAATTTTTAAGGATTTGGAAATGGATGTGATCATGTACGTCAGAGGGAGAAGAGTTAGGCCAACAATGATTACTTCTGAAAACCCCACCCATACAATGTGTGTGTGCATACATGCAAATATATAATGCACCCAAAAAATACTTGCCCCAGTGTTCCAGAATGCACAGAACACACTGTGCCTCTGTAATTTTGTGTTTGTTAGTGAGATGAAAAAACTTTTCTAATCTCCCTCCATGGACTTGTCTGATTAATTACTTCAAAAGAGTTCATGTGAAACATAAGCGCTTGCAAGATTTTAAAACCCAAGGAAAAGCTAATGACTTCCTTTTAAAAGGAGCTTTTAAGAGACTAAATTAATGGCTTGTTCTTAATTGGCCATAATACTGTCTAAAGAGGCATCTTGATGAAGTCTGAACTCTCTCACTGTAGCATTGTTCCAGTAGAACCTACCTGGAGTATTAGCCAGTCAACAGCTTTAAACACCAAAAGCTGCAGGCCAGATAGTAAGAGACCAAAAGCTGCTTCCCAGAGACTAACTGCTGTTTGAGTAAAAGAATAACAGTCTAGTTCACATGACCCATATAAGCCAATTGGTTTCTATTTGGCAGTCCAAATGAAGTGCATGTTGTACACATGTGATATAGATTTATAATACAGATACTGTTTGTATATTAGTCAAAATGTCCTGTGCTGTGAAAACATTAAAACACATTTGATTTAAGAGAAAATACTGTTATTTTAATGGCTTCTGTATCAAAGAATTTTTATGAATAACATGGCACTGAATAGAGAGCAACTATGCAGTAATTAAAGGCTGTGAAAATGATTTAAAAGACCTTAATGCTCATCTTAACTGTAAAATAGCTCTTGTATTGTTATAATAGATTCCAAACTACTTTCTCTTCCCATTTTTTGTTATTGCAGTCTTTCACTACAACACTGGTAGTTCGTATATATTTAGGCATAAATAATGATAGAAATATTTTCATCTTGAAATTAGTTCTTCAAAGGTTCAAAAGTTTTGTTTCCCGTGACTGGCATAGAAGAGAGTTTTGCAGTGTTTGTCAGAGGCACCTTGCTTGTCTAGAATTCAAAGGCTCTTACTAGCCATATCTCTGCTCCACATATACCCTAGCATATTTTGGAAGCTTGCAAGAAGGGTACTGTGGCTGACTGATTCAACGTTAATGAACCAGACTGAACGAAATACTCCAATGGCTGCCTTTCGGCACTTGGCAAGAAAATCCTTTTCATGTTAGTTTCAAGGTCGTCAGATATCATTATAGCCGTGTATTAAAAATTTCAAAGAAAGGAGGCAGTGTGTTTGATTTATAGAATAATTATCTAGCTTTAGCTCTAACTTGGCTTTCGCAGTGGTTTTGCAGGCACTCGAAAATTAAATCCATTTTTTATGGCACTACAAGGTATTATCTCACAGCAAATGATAATTAAACACCTGTGAAATCAATTAGCCCTTTAAGCAGGAAAAAAAGTTTCCCATTTATGTTTTTGCACCTCGAAACTTTTTCTAATTCCAAAATCCACACTTGTGGAGAGGGAAATAAACTGTCAACCAACAGCATGTTAACTTTCAGGTAGATCATCCCTAAATGTTGCTCAGCCTTAATCCTGGTGCATGCAGTTTGTGGTAAAGGCACTCTTCCAACTCGGATGCATTAGTCTTTAAAGCTTACTATTGAGCAGCTCTCTATCTGACATGCAGCTGAGATGTCAGGTTTTCTACAAAGGAAGTTATTCACATTGTGTTTTCAATGCCAAGTTTTACTTGAGAGTTTACTTAAAAGCCAAGGTACCTTAATAGAAACCAAGCAACACGGCACTCCCTGTGACAGAATGGGTTTTTCTTCAGGATCTCTAGCCAGTAGTTCAGAGCCACTTGCATTAAGAATTCATATGCTGAAAACTGACTGATTGGTTAATAGCTGAAACTTAATACACTGGAAAACTAGGAGACACTTTGTCATTTAGCCCCATAGTATCATGTGTGTTTAATAACTCTCTTTGTAACGCTTTAACTGATCCAGATGCGCCTTCTGGAAGATGCAGTGTGCTTCTATGGGTCTTACAGATTCAGGAAAGAAACGGTGAACGTATTTGGTTATGTGCCATGGCAATTTTTGGCTCGCACAATAAAAGGCAGCACTAGTCTCATCTGACATCCCCAGCGGTATGTGCTCATTATTGCCACGACGAAAGCTTGCTGCCAACGATGAGCTCCTGCAACCTCCAGAAAATTTATTAAGTGTGGCACTTTAAAATGTGTACAGCTGGGCAAAGTCTTCTCTTGTTTGTCTGGGGCACTGCTCCTGCACTTTCAGATACATTTTCCAAGTAGAATTTAAAGATGGATTTTACAAATGTGCCCTAAATAATCTGGGACGAAGACCAGATTATGTAGTAGATAGGTCAGAGTATTGGGTATCTGGAATTCTGCCTGACTTGTGATCTAGAGCAGATCATTCTCCCTCTCAGTTTTTCCATCTGTAAAATGGAGATGATGGCAATGTCTGGTGGGAATGTTCTGAGGCTTGCATAATTATTTATACAGGGTTATGTGAATCATGGCTGCAAGGTGCTATGTAAGTATAAAATATCATTGTATACGATTAGATCGACTGAAACAATCGACTGTCTAGACTGAAAGAGCTTTGAGAAAGGGGTGGGAGTGACTGGAAAGAACTAAAGAATAAAAAAATAATGGTAATAATAGTGAAAATGGTTCCCAGGGTATTTTATAATCTCTTAAGTGTAGTGACAAGAGGAAATATTTAAGCTTGAAGAAAGAATGCATGGCATGGCTGATTAGTCACTGCAGAGCCTCTGCAAACTGCTCATACTGGTCGGGATAATGGTGAACCAGGAATTCCAAGCAGCTCCCTAATCCAAGCGCTGATTGACATGGTCGGTACATCAAAAACACAACAAAACAAGGCGAGAGTGTTGGATCAAGAAGTTAAAATTGTCAGGCCATTCTGCTGAACAGCATTTCTCATTTTGATAATTGCCCACATGGTGTTCTAGTGTTTACACCTGCATGATAGATGGAGCCATGCATGTTTTCTCAGCAATGGGTGGTAGCAGGGAGGGGATATTTCAATTAGAGTGTGAATAAATTAGAATTGATTATAAACAGGGCTATTTGTTTGTATTGCCGAAAGAAGGTATTAGCTGTGCACATGGTTTACTTAAGCATGTGGAAGGAAGCCTGAAAATTAATAAAGCACACTGCAGATCCTCATGGAGGATGTGAACCTTGGGTTAAATCTTTAGGTTTTTTCTTTTACAAACTTAACCAACAATTTAAAGCCACATGTACTGCATGTGTTAATGTTTTTTAACAGAGCTGTCTAAGCCATGCACAAAATTGGCACTAATCAGTTGTGTCCATATGAAAGTGAAAAGCAAAGGAGCACACATATGTGCACAACAAACCATGGATCCCTTCACCTCTGGTTCCTTGGTTCTGGAATTCCTTCCCAACAGAACCTGGGAGCACCCTGGAAATCAGTGTATGATAAAGCAAAATGAAAGATTCCTTTCTTCACAAAAGTTTCCTATCGTATCAGTCCCTGAAGATTAACTGACAATACCGGGCTAACAAATAAGCAAATAAAATCATGTAACACCCAAATAACATTAATCATTAAAAAACTGCCCACGCATAGTGAGCGCCACATAATGCAAAGGGGACAGTACAAAGCAGCCCTTTAAACTTAGTTTGTGGAATTTTTTTGGCACTTCAGTATCACAGTGATAAGTAAATAAACACATACACACACATTCCCAAAAAACAAAACAAAAGAAGAGTTGGGACTTCAGTGTTACAGAAACCACAGTGGTACAAACTAAAACAAACACTTAACCCAAAAATTCCAAGGATCTGAAGACAATGCTGGCTAATGGGTATTTTTGCATAACATTGAAAACAAGTGAATCTGCCCTTTTCTGGGAAAAAGGCTAGCTCCAAGTAGACCTTCTGTAAGTATCATACACACCTACACTCTGCCCATACAGTACTGCAATTAAATTGAGAGGCCTCTCAAGTAGATCAGCATATCTGTCCTATGAAAGCATCAGACTTTCCGCCAATCCAAGTAGTACTTCATCAGGTCATCCTGAAGTTAATACCAAAATCCCGCCTAAAGTGTATGTTAACTGTAAGCTTTAACTCATCCTTTATTGCCTACACAGACAAATTCATACTGGTTCATTTCAATGGGGCCCAAAACGTGCCTACGTTGGGCCAAGGAATTCATCCCAACTTACCAGAAAGTAAAAACTTAAAAAACAACAAAAGGTCTGGTAGCACTTTATAGATTAACAAAACATGTAGATGGTCTCATGAGTTTTCATGGGGACAGCCCACTTCTTCAGATGACCGGAGTTACCAGAAAGTATTACTTGCCTGCCTATCAAGGAAGTGGTCATATTATGATATTGTCCATATCTAAATGTACACATAAAAAAGCTAAGTAATCATGTGAACCTTAAATCTTACATCTCAAAATCGAACATGGCATTGGTTAAATATCAAGATAGCAGCCCCTGCGTTTGTGTATTTTGCCCTTCCTTAATATTTTATTAAGTTTTACCTGGATAAAACAAGATACAAAAATCAGTCCTTCTCTCTCCCAGTGTTTCCTTCCTAATTCTTCCAAGAACTTTTTGAGAATTCAGCTGGCTGATTATGTGTTGAATTCCTCTAGCTCACCCTGCTCATCTCCACGTGTGTGTCTTTCTTCACACAAAGAACTCCTCAGCACCCATCTTTATTGGAGGGAAACATTTGATACTTTTAGAGCATTATTTTCCTCGTGGAAGAAATCTGTTGGACTATGGCAGTCTTCCATGGGTAGATAAGAGAGTGGAAGCCCACATGCTTGGAGTATTAGTGCTAGGTCTCTCAGGGTATGTCTACACAGCAGGGCTAAAGTCAAATTAAGCTATGCAACTTGAGCTACATCAACTGTGTAGCTTAAGTCAAAATAGTGTAACTCAGCTTTTTTGGCGCTGTCTACACTGCAGGAAGTCAAAGGAAGAACACTCTTCCTTCCAGTTCCCTGACTCCTAGTAAAATGAGGGTTACAGGAGTCAGAGTAAGAAGTCCTCCAGCTCACCATTATTTCAAATAGTGTGAGTTATTCCGAAATAACGCTGCTGTGTAGACATAGCCTCAGTGGAGGCTTGGGAAGGAAGTGGAATATTAGGAAGAAATAACATAAATGTCAATAGAACTATGGTAATTTACACCTACTGTGAGTATGTCCTCCTGGCTTGTGGAGACCTGAGTTCAATTCCTGATCTACCACAGTCAGCCTGTGTGACCTCAAGCACGCTGTAACAGATGGGCCGTATACCATCCTATCCTGAACAAATCAAATGAAATTAAGATAAACTTTGATAATCCTTACTGAATTAAGGTTAATACCTTTAGGGTATATTATATTAAAAGTGCAATTGTGTATGTAGTGTTGTGGCGTTTTATATCTTTTCTCTAGTAAATAAGAGAATATTAATGTAGTTCCTCCATTATCAACGCTTTGAAGTGCACAGATTCATTGCTTGTTAATTGGTTTATGTAGACCTTGCTAGTGTGCACTAAAGGTTCTTCTGTTGTGCTTTAACAAAATACTTTTTCAAACTGTACTACATTAAAATGGAACAGCAGGATCTCCATGGTTTAGATAAGGTACAACACATTAGTGCACTTCAAAAATCACATCACCATAGAGTGCATTACCCCATTGTGTAGACAAGTCTTTCTGAGCCTCAGTTTCCCATCTTTAAAATGGGGATAATATTTTTCTACCTCACAGAGCTGTTGGAATGATGAGTCCATTGAAGATTATGAGGCATTCAAATATTATGGTAATAGGACCATAGTAATATCTAGCTAGATCAGTGATATGCAGACCTCAGTGGTCCAAGAGCCAAATTAGCCATCAGCATTACCCAAAAGAGCCCTGGTAGCATGAATCGATTGTTTCATTTACTATATTCTGTAACAGTGGTCTCCACCCTTTTTAAGCACAAGATCACTTTTTGAATTTAAGTCAGTCCAGGATCTACCTCAAACCCAAATACCCCTCTTCTGCCCCTTCTTTGAGGCCCCACCATCCTCACTCTGTGATGATGGGGTACAGGAGAGGGGGACAGAGTGACATCAGCACCTCCCTGCCTCTGTCTCCCCAACCCTGCACAACAAGCAGAAGGCTCTCGGGAGCAGCTCTGAGGCTCTGGGCAGGAGCACCAAGGCAGTGCGGGCCGGGGCAGCTGAAGTGCTGGCACTTGATAGCCTCCTAGCCAAACCAGTTAAGATCAACTTTCAGAGACTCCATGATCAACCAGTAGAACCTGAGCTACTGGTTGGTGACCACTGTTCTATAATTATTGTTATAGCAAAATGACTGACCAAGTATTCTACTGTTGTTTAATAACATAGTAAAAGCATCCTGTTGTGTTAATAACTGTAGGTATGTCTAGACTGCATTGCTCTTTCAGGATACTGGAAGTATCCCAAAATAGCAATGCTGCATTTTTAAACGTGCCTGCTATTTCCCAAAATAGTGGATGTGCTATTCTGGCTTCCCTGTAACTCTCATTCCGTGAGGGATAAGGGATTTGTCGGAATAGTGCCTTATTTTGAAATTTGGTGCTGTGTAGACAGTGCCAAATTTCAAAATAAGCTCTTTTGATATAGACTCGAAATAAGCTACGCAATTTGCATAGCTCATCCCAACAAAAGGATGCTGTCTAGACACACACTTAGATTGGTTAAGAATTCAGTCACAATGTTTTAATATCATATGCTGCAAACAGCTGCAGGAGACACATTAAAGAGCCATTTGCAGCCCCTGAGCCTCACTCTGAGTATCATTGAGCTAGTGTTGGCCATGGGATTGATATTCTACCATGTCTTTCCATCTCCAATTTCTAGCATTCTATCTTTCAGGCAAAGGATGAATTTACCATCCCAGTACTGCAAGCACTTACATGTATACTTAACTTTAAGAATATGAGTAATCCTGCTGACTTTAATGTAACTGTTCACAAACTTAAAAATAAATTTTTGAGTGCTTCCAATTGTGGCACCTGAAATTCTCAGGTGATAAAATACGGCTTCATCACTTCCTTGGCAAGGTGATAGAATACTCTTTACTCCCCCATAAAACAATATTTTAAATCCTGTGCAGTGTTTCCATTTTCCACCATATCTAGTAGAAAAGAGAGGGCTATGTAAGTATCTGAAACTGAAGTCCTTTTGTTTTTCTGTCGCTCCTCAGCTCCATCCTCTTCAGTGGAAATTTTTTGATGCCTGTTATTTTGTAGTCTGTTCTGTGTCTGGTTGTGGCTGCGTGGCTGAGTTTTTGCTGTGTAAGAGACAGTGACTAAGAGTGCATATCATGCAGAAAGGGATCTGGTGAAAGGGTTGTGCTAGCATAATCATCACACGCTTTCAAATAGTTTCAGAAGACAAATAAGTATGTGCGCTATGGTGCCTGCAAAGCATATTCTTGGTGCCAGGTGTTAGTCACATTCATATCTTAATTCTTTTGAGGTTATTGTTACTGCTGGTTTTATTTCCTTTCAGTTTCTGAACCTGCACCTAGCATTTCTAGAAATACCTTGCAGCTAACCAGAAGCTTTTTGTTCATCTATGGACTACGGGTAAATTTATCTCATTATAATACTTTTGTGACTTGTTTTCTTCAAAAGTACATAACAGCATGAAGAAAATAACACATTCGGTAATGGGGGTCTCAGGTTTTCAAATATACTTGTGTGTCATCTGTACATAGACATTGTGTGCATGGTGTATTATGTTCAATTTTAATACAGAGTTTGTGTTACAAGATATTGAGCTGCAGCTTGAATTCAGTTAAATGTGTGTATCTACATTGCCTTCAACATTTCATAGGAATAAATGATGACAATTTTAATATACCATGTCTGAGGATTTCAAAGAAATAGGTTCTTAAACCTAGAGCGTTATCTGATGTGGATTAAATTAGTAATAATTCATTTCCCGCTGCTAGTAAGGACCACCTTAAAATATGGAAGTTGAAATCCAAGTGAAAGTTAGTCGTCATAAGAATCTCTGGTGCAATTCATTAACTGTAGCATGAATCTTATTGATGGGTATGTTATTGAACAATGATAATGCCCATATTACATTTGTGGAATACCCCTTGAAGAAAACGGAAACACATACATCAAGGTTAGGATAAGGTCTTCTGTGTGTATGTGGCCAGACTGTTTATGAGATGAGCAATTAATTACAGAGGAGATGATAAAAAGCACAAATGGCACCTATTGACTTTCAACGGGAGACGGGAGTCTAACTCCTTTGTTTCTTTGAAAATCTTCTCCCATATCAACACATGAGATATAAAAAAGGTGCACAATGTGAAAATTGCTGGCCTGTTGAGGCCTTCTCACTTCCACTGTCTCATTTCCTTCTTTCCTTTCTGTTCTGATTTTGCATTTGACATTTTGTGGTGCTCATTGCAGTCTAAGGTATTAACAGGATTTTAAAGGTTTAGCTAGCTAATGATGAGGACAAATGACTGAAGCATTCCAGTCCTACAGGGGATTCTATTTTTGGTGTTTATTAAACTTTCCTGTCGTACAATATATACTGACAGTGATAAGTGTTAGGCCTCTTGCAATGTGAAAAATGAACATTTTAATATGGCAACTTTTTTATTCCAGCTTCCTAACAGTTTTCTCCATGTGCTGCATCACTGCAGGCTGTTGAGCTGGGACTTTGTTGCCAATCAATATTCTGTGTTGAGAAAAATAAATTACTGCCACTCAAGTGGGAAAATATAGAACCAAACTCGAGACCTGTTTTTAAAAAATGTCCACTTTGAAGTCTGTTTTGTAGTTTTAATTAATGCAACAAGAGTTTTTATTTTACTCTCAGTGGAGATAATCTTAATCCATTCACAGCGACCTTTTCTTGTGCAAATTAGCTATACACACTTGTTTAAGCAAATGGGCCTTCCGAAGAGCCCTTCCTAATGACAGGGTTTATAATTGAAAATTGGGTTACTCCCATCTGCCTGCCCTGTGTGAGAATATAACAGTAGATGTGGATTTAGAAGATAAATATATATCTATATATAGCTATATACATACCCCCAAAAAATTCACTGCCTGCAGGCCATGATTAAATTAGATTACTAGAGTTAGAAAATTTCAGTCCCGCATGTTACTGTCAAAGTAGCTACTGTTAAAGTAGCACCTGTCTCCAGAGGCCCCAGTAACTCTTGAGAAATGAGGGGTATTTAATCTTGATCCTTTTGTCTCAAATCCAGCAGGCTACAGGGTCAGCACCATTTACAGTTCCATAGGTTTTCATTAATACAGAAGTGCAATTAGCTAATAACTGGCTTGAAACTGTTAGGATTTGATGTGTGTTTTTGGTAAATGGTTTTGAGGTGATTGATGGAATTGGAACAAAAACAGTAGTATCTAGCTTAAAGCTTTAATTTAAAGGATCATAGGCCAGTGGAGCTCTATGGTTAATTATCAAAATTTGTTTCTATGTTCTTTTTCCCTCTAGCTTATTTCCCCTTGCTCCACCTTTCACCCCCGCAGTCACAGCTGATGACCCTTCTTTATTATTTCTTGAATGATTAGGAAATATTTGCTTTGTATGATTAGGAAATATTTGCTTTGAATATTCTGGCCTGTCGTTATAAACTCTAGCTCCAAAGTGAACAAATTAATGCTTGTTTGTGAATAAATCTGGTTCACTATGTGCAGTCTTGAAACCCTGTTTTTGTGAAGACAGTTGGATTTAACTGTCTGTATTTTCCTTTCAAAATCAAAAGCTTCTCCAGAGATATTTTAGAAGTAAAAAACACTCATATGTATATTCAGACCAACAACATAGATGATTTTAAAGGCAAAATCCCTTTCACCTAGTCTCTGTTAACCAATTGATTGCCTTTCTATTACAAACAAAAAAGACATTGGGGGAAGGGAAGAGAGCTGGAGAAGGAGAAAAAGAGACACAGAGAGAGCTGTTTAATCTGATGGTGAGCATACAGACAAGGGCTTGGCTAGAGATGATTTTATCCAGATGTGTATCAGCAGATGTTTACATTTTCATGCACAGTTTCTCTAGGACTCATCATTAATTTAATTTTCTCTTTCTTATTTCCCTCCACCCTCACCGTCCCGCCCTGTTCCTGTTAGGTATGATTATCGTGAAATGCTGCACAATGCCACTTTCTGTCTGGTTCCCCGTGGCCGCAGGCTTGGATCCTTCAGGTTTCTGGAGGCTCTGCAGGTAAGAGCTGGGGATTAAACCTTTGAGTGTGCTGGTCGGAATTCAGCTGGCGATATCAAGAGGTGGTGATTGGGGATGTATTTAATTTCCCCAGTGGGCAATAATCCATATCGCGAAAGCCTCTATTTATGCTTCTGGAGCAATTGATGGTTTATTCACAGGAGGGCTCTGAGCTCATCTGAAGATTGAATTGCGTTACCTCCATGAGGAGGGTTTCCCTGCTCATTGTAGAGGAGGTGAAGTCGGATTTATTTATAGCAGTTGTTTGCCCAAGTAAATCTGGATTCCCCAGGGAGATCTTGACCTGTTCTAGCAAGTCCTGGGGCAATAAAGTAGCTTATTTGTTTTCTGAAGTAAGGCTGTAACTAGTGTTCCCACCCAGTCAGTCAGCTAATTAATCACCTGTGAAGCTGTGCTGCCCCACAGCTTAGAGGGAATACTGAATGTAACGGGTTAAATGTTACGTTTAACCGGTTAAGTGGGATCCTGCAGCAAAAACTGAAGCACTTCTCTCCCCCTGCCTGCAATTGGGTAGGCTGGCCAGGCTGGAGTGGCGCTCCATCCGTGGCACAACACATGGGGACTGCTCCAGCCTGGTTGAGTTGCCAAGTAACCTGTTACCTGGTAAGCATCACCTTTTACATCCCTATTCTGAAGAAAAGTTGCCTACACATTGTTTGCCGTGCTGCATACTGAATGCGCACGTGATGGTTCTGTTGCGCTACCTCCCATCTGAAAATACCGCAGGAAGGACGTTCCAACCAGCTGCTGTCTATGTGTTTAAAACATTGTTCCATATTGCATTAGAGGCAGGACTCCCCAACTCATCTTCACCTTTTGAAATCTTTCTGTCAGCAAGATCCTTTCTTTTGTTTGCCCAGCAATGGAGAGCAAAGACATAAGGTTTGAAAATCCTATGATAGACCATGTGGTTCATTAGTAGGACCCTACTAAATTCGCAGCCATGAAAAATGAGTCCTGGACCGTGAAATCTGGTCCCTCACTGTGAAATTTAACCGTCTGTGTGCTTTTACCCTAGACTGTAAGATTTTGCAGAGGAGACCAGTGTTTTTCAAATTGGAGGTCCTGACCCAATATAGAGTTGTTGGGAGGGGGGATCACAGAGTTATTTTAGGGGCATCATTATATTGCCACCCTTACTAGGACACTGCTTTCAGAGCTGGGTAGCTGGAGAGTGGCAGCTGTTGTCTGGACATCCAGCCCTGAAGGCAGTGCCACAGCCAGCAGCAGCACAGAGGTAGGAGTGGGAATACCATAGCCTGCCACTCTTATTTCTGTGCTCCTGCCTTCAGAGCTGGGCTGCCAGAGAGAGGCAGCTGCTGATTGGGGGCCCAGCACCGCAGGCAGCAGAGCAGAAGCAAGGGGGGCAATACCATGCCATGTCATTCTTGCTTCTGCACAGCTGCTGGTGGCAGCTCTGCCTTCTAAAGGCAGCGCTACCGCCAGCAGCATTGCAGACATAAGTACTGCAGTACTGCAGCCACCTTTCAAAAACCTTGTGACCCCTTCCTCCCCCTCCACACACACACAATTCCTTTTTTAGGTCAGGACCACTAGAATTACAATACCATTAAATTTCAGATTTAAAAAGCTAAAATCATGAAATCTGCAATTTTAAAAATCCTGTGACCAAGAAATTGACCCGAATGGACCATGAATTTGGTAGGGCCATATTCATTAAATACAGCATGGGAGCAGAAGCCAGAAAATGGGGGTTCTGTTCCCACCTTTTCCACCAAGCCACTGTATCTCCCCCTGCCAAAGTCACTTCTCTTTCTGTTTCACTCTCCGCTAAGCACTGCATGAAGAGCCAGAAACTCATGTCTGGTTTTTACTAAGAGATTGACTTGCTGTGTTGTTTAACTAGTCACATAATCCTTTTTCTCTAGCATTCCTCCTCTAAACCTACTTCCTAGGGAAACAGTAAGGCTTAATCAATGTCTGTGAAATATTTTGAAGATGAAAACTCTGCTATTTGTTGTAGTGTTGGGGGCTTTTTAGACAGTGTAATGCAGTTTCCTTACTGACTGATAGATCTTTACCCATTGCAAATGCTGCTGTAGCATGGACTTGACTAGATCAAAGTTACACAAAATTCACAATAGAGTGAGAGAGAATGTACTGTAATTAGAAAGCTTCCCCGGGTTACCACTTATTACTGGGTGTGGAGGAAGATCTATTCGTGTATTGTACTGTCTGGGTGATAATTCAGATCAGTTAAACCTGGCTTGGTCTAGAAGAAACTGAACCACAATGATGGTCTGATCCAGATCTTATTGAACTTAAGCCTTTCGGCTGACTTCAGCAGACTTTGAATGAAGTCTCAAGTTCTCATTCAATTGACCAATAAGTGGTGGTGATTTATTGATTGATACAGTACCAGTAATGTGGTGTTTACTAAACGTTATACAGTGATGGTTGCTGCGCCAAAGAGTTTACTTTTTAACATAGCACATAGTATGTGGGACAAAAGTTGATGATAAATGTTTCTATTTAAATATAAAGCCCCATTTTGTCACAAGGTTTTGTATGTGTATTTGTTTGCAAGCACGGAACACATACTAGGATGTGCAAAGTGGATAACTAAACATCTACCCTCATGGAAAAGAGCTATAGAATTAAATAGCAAATACATTTTGAAAAGGGTTTTTGTGAACCGTCTTATGTAATTTAATAGAGAATTACTCCCTAGAGAACCATGTCGTTGGTTCACAAAACATCTACATCTGAGTGCACATTCTCCTTTGTACATGAAAAACCAGGGTTTCCCTGCATGCAAACAAATGTGAAGCCTGTTTAGAGAGTGGAAATCAGCTGGGATTTAGGCAGATGAATTGTTATGTCTGCCTTGTAGGGCCCTTTGCAAGTTTTCTTTTTTAATGCCTTTCGCGAGAGCTTGAGTCCTGACTTCTGCAGAAAATGCCAATAATTCAATTTTGCATGGACTTCAGAGTTCATGCTAATCAATGACCACCCACTCACTGCCTCGTCTAATGTCTGTGTGCAGGCTGCCTGTGTCCCAGTTATGCTGAGCAATGGATGGGAGTTGCCATTCTCTGAAGTGATTGATTGGAACCAAGCTGCCGTCATAGGGGATGAGAGATTGTTATTACAGGTAAGAAAGTGGCTGTGGCCTTCATCAGATCACTAGCATGCTGCTGCGCTAGCTAAACTTGCAGGGAAATGAATCCAATAGGTCAGTTGCAAAAGAAACTTGTATCACAGGGGAATCATCTGTGTCACTGTAAATGGGAACTCATTTAATATGGCATCATTCATTTTGTGACCAGAAGGTCACACAGACCCCTTTGTTAAACACAGTCTCTTCAAGAGTATCGCATTTCTTTTGGATGCCTCTGTTATCTAATAAACTACATAACTGAGGGAGGGCATATCATTTGGGCTCAGTTTCTTGAGCTTTCTTGAGCTCATACTTGTGCTTCCTAATGCCTTACTCTGCAAACAGGTCTGTTGATGTTGATTGCCACATGTACAGAGAGATAGTGACACTGAAGATAGTATGTGTGGAGTAAGGTGGTACCTGACATTGGTGTGGGAGGCAGAATCTTTCCCTTGCCTTTCTGCACCTCACTTTTTCATTTTTAAGGGTGATGGTACTTATCTCTGTGAAGCATGGTGGGGCTCCGTGAATTGTTTATCTCCATGAGGGACAATGAAAGAGGGAGATAGCATTGCCACGTGTGTTATTACAAGTCATTATCTGCTTCTTTCTTAAATGCACTCAAAGATTTTTTTTCCCCTATTTTGGTAATACCATTTCTGGTAATACCATTTTTGGTCATACCATTTCTTCAAAGTCAGTTGAAAGCCAAAATATACAGTGATATCATCAAAGAAAAATCACTGAAAATTAGTTTCTCCAGTGCAGCAGGGGCTGTAGTCCATTGGCTAGGGTACTAAACTGAGATGTGGGTTCTAGATTTCTGGCTCTGCTGCTGAGCTGCTGTGTGATCTTGGACAAATCACTTACTCCGTTCCCCATCGCCTCTCCTAGCCCTGCCCAGTAAAATGAGCATCATGATCCTTCTGTGATTTCTAAAGCATTTTGAGGCGAGTGCGTGAAGTGCCAAATTTGTAAAGGCGTGTAGGTAGTTAGGTACTAGAAATTAATAGGCTAGGTGCTCATCTCTTTTAAAATCCCCCTAGAGAATTCTTCTTCATCTTTATGAAATGAAGTTCATGAAATGCTTTAAAAATCTGACCCCAAAAGCCCTACTTAAGCAAGAGCTATTATTAATTAATTGCTAGTATAAAAGAAGGCTTTTTTTGGTTTGAAGAACAACATATTTTTGTAAGCAAAATAATTAAAAAAAAATATAATTTGCTGATCTTTGTGCCCTTCTGTAACATGCCATTGGTTCTCTTCACAGCTGCTTCCTTATTGAACTGCTACTGCACTGTTATTAACAGTGTTTTTAAAGTGCTGGCACAGAGCCGGAATGTCTGCTCTGGGAAATGTTTTTGTTATGTTGCAGTTTTTCATTTCCTGTTTTAGAACAGCTCGGATGTTTTTATTTGCATATTCTTGTTACCATAGAACCAATTTAGCTCCAGTCTTAATATGCAGTCTTCCTGCATTTATTTTTGTAGGTTTTTCTTCTTCCTCTTTTATTACTTAAATGACCTTCTATTAAGACATCATCTAGTTCTAATAATTCCTGTGTAATCCTGCCAGATTAGTGTTAATATGTCATTTTCCTCACCTGGCTTTCTGGACAAACAGATTGATAATTAATAGGCAAACACCATTAAAATGGGAGTTCTGATTTTGCTTTCCAGCTGTTATAAACAGGCCACTCACATAAGCAGGCTAAGGAATTCTCTACCCTTGGTACAACATTGATGGGCACATATGTGAAGCACAGTCTTCTGTGGAACACTAGTGTCTTTAACTTTCAGGGTCAAAATTGCTTCCGCATTATGAAGGAGTGAGTGTGCTGTAGCTGGAAATGGGTGTTAATTTAATCTTGTGTTTATCACAAGATCAAGTCCTGTGGAGTCATGCATGGTGCCATGAAACATATATGTCTATAAGAAGTAATGCTGTATGGCCACGCTATAATTTATTTACAATAATATGATTGCTGTTGATAATGGTGCTGTTAACATGCAGCACTCTAAACCCATACTTACAGGAACCTAATAATACCTAATGCTAATTACTACATAGGATATGTGGCCATATGTAATTATTAGCCACTTTATAATCGGAGGACTGAATTTTATGGTACAATGGTATAACTGCAGATAGTAAGATGCCTCATTTGTACATATGTTGAACTGCTTCCCTGTGCCCCGTGCTTCATGTGTTTCCCACAGTATTCTTGCCAGCAAGTTAAGGCAGTATGGCTTCGATGAATGGACTATGAGATGGATA
Source organism: Apalone spinifera (assembly GCA_030068395.1). Taxonomy (NCBI): domain Eukaryota; kingdom Metazoa; phylum Chordata; order Testudines; family Trionychidae; genus Apalone; species Apalone spinifera. The sequence continues at coordinate 21,148,924 of CM057846.1, forward strand.
AAAAGCTGGCTAGATCATT
>CM057846.1:21155454-21203844 GCA_030068395.1 Apalone spinifera
CCCCCACCCCCAACTACATGCTTGAACCTGGAGCTCCCTCCCACACCCAGAGTTCCCATTTAGAGCCCTTACCCCGACCCCTCAGCCCCATCACCACCACACACTGCCAGTGTACAGAATGACTTTTGTTGTGCAGTGCATTGTCTCCATATTGGTGCACATAACAAAAGTCATTCCACACATGGGTATAAAAATTAAAGGGAACCCTGGCCAGATGAGTCATAAATGTATGTGTTAAATGTGAGATATTCCACTGGTTGGCTCCCTAGCCTACTGAGTAACAGTATCCATAAGATTCATATACCTCACGGCTGTGTCTACATTGGGCCACTTATTCCGGAAAATCAGCCGCTTTTCCGGAATAAGCTGTGAGCTGTCTACACTGGCCCCTTGAATTTCTGGAAAAGCACTGATGATCTACTGTAAGAAATCAGCTGCTTTTCCAGAAAAACTATGCTGCTCCCGCTCGGGCAAAAGTCCTTTTTTCCAGAAAACTGTTCTGGAAAAGGGCCACTGTAGACAGCACAGTAGTGTTTTCCGCAAAAAAGCTCCGATCGCAAAAATGACGATCGGGGCTTTTTTCCTGAAAAGCGCGTCTACATTGGCCACGGACGCTTTTCCGGAAAAAGGGCTTTTTGGGAAAAGCATCCTGCCAATGTAGACGCTCTTTTTCCGGAAATACTTATAATGGAAAACTGTTCCATTTTAAGCATTTCCGGAAAATCATGCCAGTGTAGACGTAGCCCACATGTCAAAATGTTTGCATATGTTGCATGGCATCAGAAGTCTGTTTCAAGATGAAACTGTTTTTTGCTCTGTGTACATTGAGAAAGCATCCCATGTGAGCTGTGTGAAGCATTGTTGGCTACCAGAACAATGGAAGATTGTACAGTCTATAGAAACCTACTCACCCTCTAAACCTACAGACTACCTCTTATCTGGTTTTTTGTTTTGTTTTTTACATCAGTTCTCAGAGGGGGAAAAAAAAGGGGGTGGTGGAAGGAGGACTAGAGGAATTAATCCCATCTAGTTCTTCATCAGATTGTAGAAGAATATGCATTTTCTAATTTCTCTCTTCATTTTCTAATGTCTTGCTATATTTAGTGGCAAAAATTAAAAGAAGGGAGAAGGCAGTCACTACCTTTCCCATACAAAACACCCATGGCTGACGCATATAACTTTACATCTATTAACAGAAATATCTGGAGATGCCCTTGGGTTTAATAGTTAAACTCTAACACGGGGGTGGGGAACCTCAGACCCAGAAGCTGGATGTGGATGCAGCCTCTGGCTTGCCTGAATCCAGCCCCCGAGGCTCAGGGCTACCCCCCAGCATTGGGGAGCCCACGGTGGCGCTCTAGCCTCCCTGTGGCCCCACTGCAGGGCTGGAGCACACAAAGGGTGTATCTACACGGCAGGGATTAACTCAAAATAAGCTATTTAAATTGAGCTATGTCAGTTGCGTACTTTATTTAGAAATAGCTTATTTCAAGTTTTGATGCTGTCTACACAGCACTTATTTCGGAATAGAGCACTCTTATTCTGACTTCCCTTACTCCTCATAAAATTAGGGTTACGGGAGTTGGATAAGAAGTCCTCAGCTTGACAGTATTTTGACATGTCAAAAGAACTGCCGGCTCTGTCGACGCTAACTATGTTATTTGAAACAATGTTGCTGGGTAGACATAGCTAAAGTGTGCGAGGAGAACTGAGTGTCTTTCTCCTTCTCCATATCCGTGAGGGTTTTTGCTTGCAACTGACAAGTGACTTTAGACAGAAAAATATTTCACTTTAAATGAAGAATCTAATAAATTGCAAGATCCCCATGTCCACAGAGACTAATGAGGTACTTTGAATACTGTTATCCAATGTCTCAAACTGCCAAAAGCATGCACAAGAGTGTGGGTTCGGCATCGTTTTAAAAAGAGATTAAAAAGGAATGCAAGTAATTTGTGTCTCAATGCTTTTTTACAAAATGTGTAGTGATTGCAGTCTGCCAGAGTTACTGAAGTCTTTACTGTTGGCCATTACAACTTATTTACAGATCACTACCTTTCTTATTTTCCAGATTATTCAGGACAGAATATTTAAGCACATATCACGTAATAGTTTAATATGGAACAAACATCCTGGAGGGTTATTCGTATTGCCACAGTATTCCTCATATCTGGGAGATTTTCCTTACTACTATGCTAATCTAGGTAAGTGAATCCTTGCTTGTAGGCCTCACATATGTAGGAATATTGTTAATTTCTGGATGGTGTGTGGTAAACGGGTCACCAGAAATATCTCACTAATGGTGTTCTTGTTTTACCCTATCCTGCTCCAAACCAGTTGCTCTGAACCTTTTCAGAACGCCATATATCTTTTGGGGAGTCTGATTTGACTTGCACGCCCTAAGTTTCACTTCACTTAAAAACTACTTGCTTAAAAATCAGATGTAAAAATACAAAAGAGTCACAGGACATTATTACTGAAAAATTGCTAACTTTCTTATTTTAATGTATACTTATAAAATCAAATGGAATATAAATATTGTATTTACATTTCAGTGTATAATATATACAGGAGTATAAACAAGTCATTGTCTGTGAAGTTTTAATTTGTACTGCCTTAACTAGTGTTTTTCACATGGTCTGCTGTAAAATGAGGCAAATAACTAGATGAGTTATGGAAGACCTCTGAGTACCCCCAGGGATACACCGATTCCTGGGTGAGAACCACTGCTGCAAAATATTGCCCCTTGCTGGATGGAGTGTCATTGACTGACCTGCATAAACATAAGGATATCAAGTCAGTCCTCTAATAATTGAGAGAAAATTGTAACAAATCTTTGTATTCCCTGTACTTTCTCGTTATCTTCTTGCAGGTCAGTAGCTGGCAACTTCATGGCAACATGGATATTTTGCATTCGTTGTTTAGCTTTGCTTGACAATACCCAAAGACAACAGAGGTGCCATCAAAGTTCTAGGCCTAGATGAGGTGGAAGTAGAATGGTATTTGCAGTAGTAGAGAAAGGAAGAAGCAGATAGGACCTACCATATGCCACCAGAATTTGAAGTGATGGCAGGATGACTGGAATCATCTATTACAGAGATTTGCAGAATTGCAAGTGTGGATAAAAGGGGATTGTTCTGCAATGGGCAGGCAGAATAGTAAGTCATCAACTCAGAGATGATAGTTGAAGCTTCGTGTGCAGTTGAAGTTGCCCTTGGGTCAGCTGTGGAGATAAAAGGAGAGGACAAAGGACATGACTCTGAGGAATGCTGGAACAGAGTGGAGAAAGAAGGAGATGTTGATGGAGCTATTGAAGAGGCAGGAAGAGAGCGCCAAGAAGCCAATGTCTATCAGGAAGTTCAAGGGGAGGGGTAATTATTAGTAGCCGTGGCAACAGAAATCAAGTAGCATGAAGATGAGAGAAGCCCTTAGACTTGGCCCGGAGAACTTAACTGATAAACTTGGCAAGGAGAGTAAGCCAGATTGCAGGGCATCCGGGGGAGTCAGAGGAAAGGATGTAAAAGCAGCAGTGTTAATATAGGCAGAGATCTGGAAAGTTTACGAGAAAGAGTGGAGCCAGGAGATGGGGTGAGATGGTCTGATCCAACATGGCAATTCCTTTGTTCTTAAAATTGTCCTTTTCCATGTCTGACTTTGTTTGATTTACATTACACAAGCCAGCTTGGCCTTTAGTAACTTCCATTTATTTTTCATTTCAGGTCTCAAACCCCCTTCCAAGTTCACGGCTGTTATCCATGCGGTAACTCCCTTGGTTTCCCAATCTCAGCCTGTGCTGAAACTCCTTGTTGCTGTAGCCAAGTCCCAGTACTGTGCACAGGTGAGCCCTGCTGTCTGACTCGCCATGGCTTTTGAGCCAAAGCCCTCATAAAGACACAGCTCCCATTGGCTGCACATCTTGTCACTTCTCCTCCTTTCAAAATCCCGGGCTTAAATTTTGATCCTCATTGTCTCTGAGGTTATTACAATCTGAGACCTGAACCAGCTCGTGTGGGGAAGAAAATCCCTGAACTTTAATAAAAGTGGGAAACATGTCACAAAAACTCTGATTTATTTTGAGACGCAGGGTAAAGTAACAGATGTTCTGTAAGACGAGAGTAGGTACATGATATAAATAACAAAAAGCAGGAGTGGGGAATCCATTTGGTGTTCGAGGTTCTTCTGGCTTGAACTCTATAGACATAAGTGTACCCATGTGTGTCTAACACCATAGGTTAATATTCCTTGCAGATCATTGTTTTATGGAATTGTGATAAACCCCTCCCAGCCAAACACCGCTGGCCTGCCACTGCTGTGCCTGTCATAGTCATCGAAGGGGAGAGCAAGGTAGGTAAAAGCCAAGAACAGTCAAAGATTGCAAGCAAGCATGGTACAATGGGACTGGGGACTTTCTTTTCCAGTTGGTGAATGTTTTGTGGTGACCAGGTTGGTGGTGCCTATTCTTGTGCCTCTGACATTTGCTCCTCTGTGATTGGAGAATCACCGCTGTAATGACAGTTCAGTGCATGAAATTTGTCCTTTTATGACATGTCAGCTGTTGTTCAACATGGCAGTCAGTGCTGCGAGTCTGAGAGTGAGAGAAGGGACTGAATTTTCCAACGTGGCCACCCAGAGAGGAGGTGCCATTAAATTAGTGATGCACCCAAATTTTAGTCTAAGCGTTCCGATGTAGGATTTGAGGATCCTGCATCTGTGTTAACATTTGGAAATCAGGTTCCCAGAGAAACTGGCAAGTATGTATTTGGCTTGTGAGAAGGGACTGCTTTTATGGTTTGTGTGGTGATCAGCAAGGACATTAGGGTGCTCACAAGGACAAGATGGGCTGATATGCACAACTTGGAGATCCCAGTACGCTTGATTGGTCATGAGAAGACAGCAAAGAGGAAGAGATGAAAAGCTTCTGCCATTGGGCCAGGTACTCTGTTGCCCTTCCCTTTGCATAGACATTCACATGCGTTCAAAGCGGGGATAAAATGGTACCAAGTGAGAATAGCAGCATTTTGTGTATGATTTGCACTTGTGTGAATGATACACCCACAGCATTGTCATGGACTAGAGAATCAGGCCTATTCTTCTGCATCCCTTTCTAATGCTAGTTCTGGAAGTCAGAGCCAAGCATCCGAGTTGGGCCAGTCTGTGATTTTTATCATCTTTCTCTCCCCCCTGAATTCACAATGTGACGTTTTAGCTGCTCGGGCTATAAAATCCTATTGTGAATTTTACACCTCATCTTCACTCTTTTTCCCAGTAGGCTGAACAAGGGAAAAGTCAGAGCACTGCTAAGCTGACAGCTATTAGTTCTGCCTAAGTCACTGGACATATAAATGGTCAAGAAATTGCTGCATGGCTCAGAGAGAGGCTGCTGCTACTTGGGGATTTTTGAGCATTGCAAGCATTATCTGTTTTCAATATTTGTGAATCGCCTGGGGGGTGAGCCAGTTCTAAGCAGGTGAAAGAACTGTCGTGGGAGCTGTTTAATTAAGAAAACAAACCCCAGAGTTCCCAAAGGTGTGTTTATAGTGGACAGTCTCTCCTGTCTGTTATCATATCACATACCAAATGGCTGCTGAAACAGAAAAGCTGTTTGTTTTTACAACTCTTGCTTAGTTGTTCAGCGCACTGCAAAGATCTAACTAAGGACTTACTTTTTATAGTTGGCAATTCTCTAGGGCAGGGGCGAGGAACCTCAGGGCTGGGGGCTGAAGGCTCAAGGCCACCCCCAACATTGGGGAACCTGCACTGGCACTCCAGTCCCCCATTCCTTTACAAAGAAGCTAGAGCGCACAAAATCTATGAGGCTGCCTCCTCTCTCCCCCTCTCCCTCTCCCGGGCTCTCAGAGGGGAAGGTAGGGAATGTCTTTCTCCTTCTCAGACAGGGGCCACATCAGTGAGGGTTTTTTTTTTAAACTTCTTACTTGTGTGTGGCCCTCAGTTGATTTTTCTGTGGGTCAGTGGCCCCCGACCCAAAAAAGGTTCCCCATCCCTGCTCTAGGGACTTCCCTCCAAGGATCTCAAAGCACTGTAATCCTCATAACACTCCTATGAAACAGAGAAGCAATATTGCACCCATTTTACAGCTGGTACACAGGCCCACGAACAAGGTTGGGGGGGGGGGCAGTTGCCCCAAGTCTCAATAATTCAAAGGGCCTTGGGCTCCCAGCCATTGCTATTGTGGCAGCAGAGGGGACCCAGGCGCTTTACATCACTGTCGGAGCGCCGGGCTCAGCGCCGCTGTCTGGGTCGTGCTGCGGGCTGGCTGCCCTGTCTCCGCCCAAGGCCCTGCCCCTTCTGGTCCCCCTGCCTCCATCTTGCCTGAGGGCCAGTGGAAATCTGTCAGCCTCCCCCTGCTGGTACAACTTGGATACAGATAAAAATTAGTGACAAGCCCAAAACCACATAGTAGGTGTAAAAGAGCCAGGAACTGAACTGATTTCCTGGCTCCCACTTCTGTTCTTTAAATATAAAAACAGTGTAAATGTTTAATTGCATGCAACTGGTTTTCCCCTCTTGACTGATTTATTTTCCTTCATATATTAGTGCAGGAACCCAATCTTATCTCTTTCACTCTCTCTACTGGTTTCTCATTGAACACAGAGAGACTGTCCCTCCCTCCACAATCAGGACCTGCCATGACAACTAAGTTCTACCCAAACAATGGCAGATGTGTAGAAGTCAGAGCTTTCATGAGAGCTAGCCGAGGTCTGTGGAACTCACTTCCACCTGAGCTCACTAAGTGCCTTCAATGCAAACTGCAAAACTCACCTCTTCATGTTAGTTTTCACTCGATGATTTCTTCACACATAATGCAATGCAATAATGCTTTATTGGCACGACAAGCTGGCAAGTGTAGCCAAAGTAGAATACAGACAGACCCCACGGTATCTGTTGGAGGTAAGTGTGCGAGCACACACTCGTGCGTGCGCACACACTCTATAAACTAGTCAAGCTATTTTTCCTACAGGCTGGAAAAGGAGGGGGAGGGGAGAAAATGCACACGTAGTGTTCCCATATCCATTTAGAGTACTCAAAAGAAGCTTAGATCCGTTGTTAGTGTGGGCCAAAAATTACCCAAATAGATTTCCCTTTTTCCCTTTCTTCCTTCCCCCTCCTCTCTCATCTAGTTTCCATGACACTTGGAACTATCCCTGGTTAGCATTACACACCTGGTTTACATACCCAATTAAGTTAGGGGAGAGTGTTTGTTTTAACCAGTGTGGTTATATTGGCATAATACCTGCTATGGATGTAATTATACCCAGGGCTCGACAATCTATGTCATCTACTTGCCTGTGGTGAGTAGATTACATCCCAGAAGAGCCGGGTTTGGGTGATCTGTGCATGCGCAGAACGATCTGCACATGCTCAGATCGCCGGACAGCGCGGCTGGCGAGCGGGGCTCGCCGCGGTTCAGCAAGCTCTGCCTATATCAACACTTTTATATCAGTATAATTGCATCCACACGTGGAGGGACATGCCACTTTATCTAAACCTTTAGGCTATGTCTACACTGCAAGCTTCTTGCGCAAGAACTTTTTTGCACAAGAGTTCTTGCGCAAAAGGTCTTGCGCAAGAGTGCATCCATACTGCCATGTGCTTTGTGCAAGAGCGTCCATGGCAGTGTGGACGCTTTCTTGTGCAAGAAAGCTCTGATGGACATTTTAGCCATAGGGGTTTCTTGCGCAAGAACCCCCCGTTGCCAGTCCATGCTGCCTCCTTGCACGAGAGGGCTTATTCCTTGTGGGGAGAGGAATAACTCTTGTGCAAGAAGCCCTCTGTTCCGATGCGTTAGTGTAAATTTACTTGTGCAAGAACGCGCGTGCACTGTAGACGCTCCGCAAGTTTTTGTGCAAGAACAGTTGTTCTTGTGCAAAAAGCCTACAGTGTAGACGTAGCCTTACATTTTAATCAGTATAACTTTTATGAGTAAACGAGGCCTGGGATGCAAGATGGGTTCATTAGCTTACCAACTAAATGGCCATATCAGGTCTCTCTGAGCACTTCTTTATCTATTATTCAGATACTGTGGGGTGAGGTGGAAGGGGAGAGGGACAACTCAAGCAGGCAGACAAGTGTGAGTTGTGAAGAACACTGCATCTATCTAGTTTCCCTTTGATACAGTTATGGTTTGGATTTTGGAAGAAGGCAGCCTGCTCAAGAGAGACAGATCTGGTCAGAAATTATACCTTGTACCTGAGGAAATAAGCTAACTGCTGGGCTGATGGGAAATGACAGCCTTTCACCCTTGAACTAAAAAAAACCCACCACCCTTTCCTACCAGGTAAAGATGTCTGATGTGCCAGCAGTCGAGATAGGAGTGAAGAGTAAAATAGCATATGAAAAAAGGTTATTTTTCCCTTCTTTTGGAAAAGAGCGTGTCAAGTGATTTCTCTCTCACCCTTCTCTTTGACACACACAGGTTATGAGCAGTCGTTTCCTACCTTACGACAACATAGTCACAGATGCAGTGCTAAGCCTTGACGAGGACACCGTGCTTTCAACCACCGAGGTAAGACCCATCCTCTTGAAGCCTCTGCGGCTTTTCTAGCCTGATGCCCACCCTTCTTTTTAGGACCTGTTTGCAATAGCGTGTGTGTGTACAAACAAAAAGGAGTCTTAAAGACTAGCAGATTAATTTGGGCATAGGCTTTCATGGGCTGGAGCTCACTTCCTCAGATGCATATGAAATGGAAACTTCAGTTTGGCAGGTATCCTCCTCGTTTAAGCTGAAACAGATTAATAAAGCTACTGAAGTTTGTGTGTTATAATATTTCCTGCTTCCATCTCAGGTTTAATGTATTGCATTTGTCTCAAAAGTCTTGCCGCCACCTGCCAGCAGGAGAGCATTTTTTCCTGGTTAATTGGCATCGTTAGCATGAGGTTCTTCCCTTTATCATTTTAGAACATAGGCAGGTAAGGGCATCTAATGGCAGTCTGTTTTAGCATTATCTTTCCACTGTGCTGATCATGATTCCTCCCTTTCCCACAGATTAGTTTCAATGATGAGACACTATTTCCGTTTTGAAGCCAGTATTTCTGCCTGGGTACAAGTGTTTTGATTTTCTCCGACACACACACACACATGCACGCACTAACTATATCATTGTACTGCAGAGCTGGAGATGCATGATGGTTCAGGCTTTCAGGCATTTGTGCCTGAGGCAAGATTGCACTAAAGAAAAAAAGGGGGAGGGGAGAAGGAAAGATTCTGTAGAAAACCAATTTTTATAACTGGGATGAGTATTGATTTCTGGAACCTTGTCCTGAAAACCACAGCAGAGACTAACGACTGTTTAGAAAGAAGCACAATATATTGGAAATACATTATTAATGGTAGCTATTGAAAAGCTTGGAGGCTTGATTTTCTTTTCTGTCTTCTGTTCCTTTTCCCCTCCTTCATTACATCCAGAATCATTTCCGTCCCCTCCCCCCTGCCACAGGGCTGCTCTTCCTATTGTCAATAGCCAAGGTCCCTTAGGTGATGCCAGTTTGCAAGGTTCTCTCTAAGCTGTGCAGAAGCATGACCTCGCAGCTGCTTAATCAGTCCCACCCAGCCAAAGGCTCAGGACTCCACACACAGAGCCGCCTGGCTGGGGGAGGGACACTTCTCCTTCAGTAACAACAGCAACTCCTCCTGCCAGGCAGATCCAGGCACAGAGTCCTAAGCCCCTGGCTGGGAGGGGCTGATTAAGCAGTTGCGGGGGCTATGCTGCTGTGCAGCTTAGAGAAAACTTTGCCAGTATAGCTTACATGAGGGCAGGGGTGCCCAAGTTTTGCCCGACTGAGGCCAGGTCTACACTTAAGGGATAATGTCCAACTAATATACGCAACTCCAGCTATGTGACTAGCATAGCTGGAGTCAGCATACCTTACCTTTGGCCCCTTTTTGTGTTAAAGAGATGGCAGAATGTTACTGTTTGCTTATTTTGTGAAATGATTTGTGAATTTCTTGGCAGCATTTTCACTTCTCTGAGTAACTTCCTGCAAATATCCAAAATTGTGTGTGTGTGAGAGAGTGTACATGTGCTCCACAGGTCATTTGGGCCCCTGGCCTTCAATGAGAAATATATGGGCATGTCTAGGAGTCTAGGTACAGACCCATTCACTTCATTGGGACTAAATGTGGAGGCAGGGTTACAACATGGCTTTCTTTTGCAGATAGAGACCTTGATACTGTGTCTGTTCCCAGACTGGATGGCTTATAATCAACCCAAACTCCATTTTAAACATAATTGACTTGTTGAGTTCGGAATCCCCTTTCAGCTAACATTTGTACTTAAAATCCACTTTTCACAAGTGTTCATTCTTGGAAAAGCAAGCAAAAAATTCACAAGCACAATCAAGCTGACATTTCAAGTGTGAATAAATATTCACCAGACACGTTTTCCACTCTTTGCTCAGCTCCAGTGTTAATACAGGTTTTTCGTTTATAATGCAATGAAGCGTAATTTCTATTGTTTTCATTTCCAAGGGTAGCAGCCCAAAAGTGCTGCTTGGAGGGATATTTATATGGGAATTAATTAGAAATCAGTATGGGTTGGAAATGATACGCGGATTGAAGTGACTGGTTGCTTTTCCTGCTGATCAGCTGAGTGGTAATGCTTCTTAAAATTATCTAGGACGAGGAGTGGTTTAAGGGGATAAACTGTGGCTCGTCTTCTCCTAGGGAGCTCAGCTTGTTTTAATACCTCTTTCTATTACAAGGACATATATTTAAACAATACATGAGTGAGGACATAAGCTGTATTAGTAGTAGTAGTAGTTATTTGTAGATGTGGTTGGTTTATTCTTATTTTTCTTAACCTGAGATTCTCCAACTCATCTATAAAGAAAACAGATGTTAAGTTTTACAGGAAAAGTCCTTAGATTAACTTTAATACTTTTAATGTTTTAATATTTCCACTCCAATTCATCTGATGAAGTGGATTTTACTCATGAAAGCTCGTGATTTTATATATTTTTGGTAGTCTCTAAGGCTGTGTCTACACTATACTCGAAGCTCGAAATAAGCTGTGCAGTTTGAGCTATGCAAATTGTGTGGCTTATTTTGAGTCAATTTCAAAATAGCTTATTTCAAAATTTGGCACTGTCTACATAGCACTTATTTCTAAATAAATCGCTATTCCAAAATGTCCCTTACTCCTTGTGGAATGAGGTTTACAAGGACATCATGATAGCGAGCCTGTTATATTTAGAAATAATGGTGCCCTCAAAAGACATGGAATAGCTATTTTGGGATACCTCCAGTATCCCAAAATAGTAGTGCAGTGTAGATGTAGCCTAAAGTGCCACAAGACTACTCATTGTTTTTAAAGTTATAGACTAAAACAGCGACCCGTCTGAGACACTTAAATTCTTTGATGTGTTAATTCAGGTCTTAGCCAAACCATTGTCACAAGAATAACAACTTTTTCTGCATTAGCTTTCTAGTTGGTTCAAGTTCCTTAAAACAACGAAGAAGAATAGAATATGCCTCTAACTTCATGTTCCAATAAGTTTGTCTCTTTCACACAATAGTTTGTAAATGAAAAAGCGCTAGTAATATTTATAAGGAAATCTAACTGTTCTAACAGAAGCATTACTGTATCATACCTAAAATTGGTGTGACTCCTCAGCACACAAACCTGAAACTCCAGTCATATTTGCTGAAAAGTTCATTGAGAGCTTTTTAAGTAACATTTTGGTTGAGTCTGGGTTGAACTTCAGGCAGCAGATGAGGATTAATAGTTTTTGTGTGGAACAGAGATTAGCTCAGCAGCATTGTATGGTTTTGGTGTGGGTATTTATAGTAGCTGTGGGTCCCCTTCTTCTCCTTCATGGGCTTCCTGACCTTCAGCAACCCTTTTCTGTGCTCAGAGGTTGAGAAAGTAAAGTTTTCATAACACAAAGGAATTAGCATTCCCTGCTTTCACAATTTTAAATCCTGATAAAGTACTTTTCATAAAGCCCCCATATCCTGGAGTCATGTTAACTATATGAGAATCTCACTATTTTTAGTAAGTTTCTACCTCTTATGGCTACAAAGAAAAACTTAAAAACATGACCCAAGTGTATCCTAAAAGCTTAAAAAACAGAAGGAAAATGGACAGAAGCCCACATTTAGTGTGTGTGTGTGTGTGTGTGTATATATATATATATATATATATATATATATATATATAAATTAAACTAATGTCACTGTTTTTAGAGGACCTGACATAAGATTTGAAAGTGCTTCCAAGTTAATAACATTGAATTAGGGTGAAAAGTATAGTTGAGATGCTTAAAGGGGCATAAGGAGGGGCTATGTTATAGCATAGAAGTATAAATGCACGTGCATACAGTTCTATTTGAAAATTTTTGAATTGTAAAGGGCATGGCTGCAAAATGTTAATGTAATGCTGTAGCACTGTAGATTTCTTTTAACAGATAAAATTAAAATGTGCATAATTATAGGGCAAAATGTCAAGCAATCACTTTAATTTACTGATGAATACACCGAATTAATGTTTTGCAACAGTTCCAAGATTTTGAATTATGAATTAGTATCAAGATAATATTTTGTTTTGTTGACAATTACTGAAACTGTTTGATTATTCATTTGGAATGTGCCTTTGCCTGCAGGTGGATTTTGCCTTCACAGTATGGCAGAGTTTTCCAGAGAGGATTGTAGGGTACCCTGCTCGCAGTCACTTTTGGGATAATACTAAGGAGAGATGGGGCTATACATCCAAATGGACTAATGACTATTCCATGGTATTGACAGGAGCTGCTATTTACCACAAGTAAGAAACCAAAGCATCTTTGTCTTTTATCATGTTCATGATTATTTATTTTGTATTAATGTTATTGAAGGTGCTAAAATAAATGTATTGTTTCTAACCCAAAGAAGGAATGAAAATTTTATTCCCTCCCCTCCAAAAAAAAAAGAGGGGGGGATACAAAAAAAACTCTATTGGAAACAAAGATCACAAATAGATGGATCTCTACTCTGTTGATAGAGTAATTATTTAAATTCCCAGTGTGGCTCTGGAGATCTTGTAATCATAAGTGTGTTCCCTGGATTTCCTTTGAAGTACTTGTATTTTGAGGCAGTTTAAAATCAGGAATTGTGTACTTCAGAGAAGTCCGAAATATATTGAATTCCTGGGCCAAGTGGCCTCTAGCACAGAGGAGTGAAGTAGCTGACTGTCATAGCCGGTAGACCTGCTAACAGTTCCAGCTACACTTGACTCTTTGTTGTAGCAACACCTTGAGTCGTAGATAGGAGGCCTCTCTTACCTTTTAATAAAGTCAAATTACACTGCTGTATCCGTTCCATTCCCCACAAAGGAAGCAGCAGACACTGGGTAAAATAGGATCTTGATTTATTTAGATCTACAATAGAATCATGAGAATTGTAGTTGTGAAGACCAGACTAGGCCATATTCCATTTTTCTCTCCAATCACACCTGTTTATTTTTCTTGCTTCCACCTGTTTTTCCTTACAGTTACCTAACTTGGCTTAAACAGTGCATGTGGACTGGTCTGAAATCTTGTCTTCCATTATCTTGCTTACGATTGGAAGTCAGCCCTACTTCTTTCCCACTGTTGGACCAGTGGTGTTTTTAATTCTTGTATCCTGAAAAGCTTAGTTTGTGGTATCTTTCAGGATCCTGCTTTTTCCTCCCCACTTTCCTGATTTAGAGGATGAGGCAACAAAAACCCCATGCAGTGTTCCCTGTAAGCTGGGTGCTTGGATAACCACCCAGGAGAGATTCAAATGCTACCCATATGATTAGCAGAGCACCCACAGCCAACAGCATGTGTTTCTACTAGTAATGCACATCTGCATGTGCATCTGTGTACATAAAATGTATTCTGTACAAGGATGCAAAAATAGGGAGAACTTTGGTTCCATGATGTGCCCATGAGCCCAAAGTGAGTTTGGGCCTCAACTGGGATTCAAATCCTGTGGCATCCATATGTCCCAGTAAGGCCAGCGGTGCTATAAGTGTCTTTATAGTGGGGGTGCTGAGAGCCATTGAGCCAAATTGGAAGCTCTGTATATAATGGAAACCACTTCAGGCTAGAGGGTGCTGCAGCACCTGTAGTTCTAGCACCTGTGAGTAAGGCAAAATCTTGCATTAATGCCTCTTTTGTTGGCTTTCTAGATATTATCACTACCTGTACACTAATTACCTGCCTGCCAGCCTGAAGAATATGGTGGACCAACTGGCCAATTGTGAAGACATTCTAATGAATTTTTTGGTGTCTGCAGTGACAAAATTGCCTCCAATCAAAGTAACACAGAAAAAACAGTATAAGGAGACCATGATGGGGCAGGTACGTGTTTAAAGTATGTTTGATCTGCTGAGTCATCTTGGTAAAATCACCATTAGCTTCCGGACTAAGCCTGTTTAGTAGGAGTCTTCTGGGCTGAATGAGATTCTGCTTGATTGTTCGTGACTCCTTGGTTGATAAAATCATGAATGGAACTGGGAATATTTTTAATGAACCAATGGCAAATCCAATGATAGAGATGGCAAATGTCTGCCAGTGGAAAGCAACATCCTCTCCCTCGTTTTCCCATATTGTTTTCATTTTTCATAACAATGTTAAACTCATGCAGTGGATTTTATGACAGCTGACTTTCGGTTAAGCGAATTCCAGTTTTCTAATTAATAGTATAGGTGCAAGCCTATTGTGCCATTCTAAAGATTTTTACATTCATTAATAATCATTTAAATATACCTAGCAATCTCTGTGCTATTTAAAAATAATATCGTATTTTCAATGTGACTGGAGCAATGTTCTTAAACTAGGTCACAACAGACGTAATTTGTTATTTTTAAATGTTTATTTCACATTGCTTTCTTAAGGAGTGAAGGAAGAACCATCCGTATGCTGTTATATTTGTCTCGCTGCTGACACAATATGATCAATAGCTTCTGTTGTTTCTAGGCAAATTATATGTTTTAGAATTAGTTTTCATAAAATTATGGAACAGACTTGCCTTTTCTAGCTACTAGTTCAGGATCCTGTCTCCTGAAAGGAATTCTTTTATATAACACAAAAACTTTGCAAGCATGGTGTTTTGTTGTTCTTGCTTTGCATAAGTGAGTCATGGGGGTCAAAGAAATAGAGTGCCCCTAGCATATTTGTGCAGGAGGGCAGCCCATGGCCAGAGCTGCTATTGTGTTGGGCAGAAGAAAGGGGACCAGCACTACCATCAGTACTACACACCAGAAAGAATATATTATAGCATGAGCTTTCATTGGTAAATCTCACTTCATCAGGTTTTACCCATGAAAGCTCATGATCTAATATATTTTTTTAGTCTCCAAGGTGCCACAGGACTGCTCATTGTTTTTCAAGTTACAAACTAACACGGTTCCCCCTCTGTTCCTAAAACAAGTTGTTCCTGTATGGTCCATATTCATAATCCCTTCAAAGAAAAATAAAAATGAACATAACAGAACTTTAAGATTATACCACCGACTGATAGACATATGGAAATTCAATGCTAATGGCTGAATCTCTTTTATAATCCTCTAGCACACTTTACCTACTCTGCCCTATTGTGAATATGGATAATCGAGTGTTTGGGATTAGTACACTTTGTAATCTACCATTATTCTTGCCAGTCTTGCTGACTCTGTCATTGTTTTAACATTTAATGAAAACACTTTCAGTTTATGCTGTTTAAAAAAATTTTAGTACGGTACAAACAAAAGTGAAGTGCCATGCAACCATATAAGAGATGGCACAAAATAGACTTTAACGACACTTTCTGAGCACTTATAGTCTGAGGTTTCAAAGAATTGTTTTGGTTTGAGTGGGTTTCTGCATACAGTTAGATATGTTATTTTCCAAATAGAGAACAACAGTTCCTTCGAAGCTTTTAGGGCCTGGTTTTCAGAGGTGCTGAGTACCTGTAGCAGTTATAAACATTAATGGGATTTGTGGATGCTCAGTGCCTCTTAAAATAAGGCTGTTTAGTATTTTAGGTAAATACAAAATATGACTTTCATTCTAATTTTGAGAAGTGCCATATGACTAGCATGACCTGATGGAATGTAATCATTTCTGCTATTCCAGTTTATTTCCTCTACTTCTCTATCCAAGTGTATTGTGCTGGCTCCATCCACTCTGCTATCTGAGCACTTCTAGTCTCCATTTATTTTTAAGCAATATTCAAAAGCCTGAATGACACCAACACTTAGACACCTGAGTGAGTTTTTGCATGAAGAAGTTCTACTGAATTTATGAATTCAGTGGAATTATTTATGTGCTAAGGTTGCAGGACTGGACCTTCAAAATGAATTTTTGACCTGACAAACTATAATGGTGTTTCTGTGTTTATCAATTAGAGCACATCCCTGTGAGGTGCTCTGCATTCTCAACTCAAATTGACTCCAGCATCTACTCTCAGAATTAGGCATTTTATGGCCTCCTACAGGTCTCATAGACCTCAGTGACACCTGGCTTGGGCTATTAGTTTGGGGGCCTTTGGGCCATTTTGAAGCTCTTATATAAACTCTCTGGCTAGTCAGGCTGCCCATGTGTGCCCATGGATGAGAAATGTTAGATTATAGCTCGAGGTTGCACCATTAGCTGTGACATTTGCACCCTGAGTGGCTTGACCTATTTTGAAGAGTCATGTCTTCTTGTTTTTCTTGTTCACTATCACAAATATTCTTGGAGTTGGGTTTTAACAGAGATACTAAAGCAACACTTTAGCGTATTTCAGGGGATTTATCCTGACGTATTTCTGTTCCAAACAAGTCTGATGATCATAAACCAAAAGACTTTGAATGGTTACAGAGGTGAAGGCACACACTACCTGTCATGTTGACTACTGTTGTCTCATTATTTTCTTGTACTCCTTCATCTGTCTGTATGTATCTCTTCTCTTAGACCAGGGATGGGCAAAAGGGCCTGCTGCTCCCCTGTCCCAAGGCCAATTAGCACCTGGGGACGGAGGGAGCGTGCGAAGTTTCCTCCGCCCTGCCAGGAACATGCAGTGCTTGGAAGTGCCAGACACTCCTGACAGGGCTGGAGGAGGCTTCACACGCTCCCCGCCCCCAGGCCAATCAGGGTCTGGGGGCGGAGGAGAGCGCAAAGTTTCCTCTGCCCTGGCTCCGCCCCATGAGGAGCACACAGCACTTAGCACCTGATTGGCCTGGGGACAGGGGAGCACGCGAAGCCTCCTTCTGCCCCGCCAGGAGCACGTGGCACTTTTAAACACCGTGCAGGGCGGGGACAGAGCAAAGGAAACTTCACATGCTCTCCCCACTCCCAGACCCTGATTGGCTTGGGGGGGCGGAGCATAGGCAGTCTCCTTCCAGCCAGGGGCATGGGCACCTAGGGGAAGGGGGGGACAAGCAGGCAAAGGCACACACGCTGATTAATCATGGTCGGGGGTGGGGAACCCGGAAGTATCCTGGTCCCACCCCTTGCACTCGAGGCCCTGTTCCTTCCAGTGCGGCCCAGGGCCACTTCAGAAATTTTTGAAGTGGCCCCCGGCAAAAATTATTGCCCACCCCTGTCTTAGACAGTAAGAGTACATCTACACAGCAGCATTATTTTGGAATAACTGACATTATTCTGAAATAACAGAGTGTGCGTCTACACTGCAAGCCCTTATTTTGAAATAGTGTCGAGCTAGAGGACTTCTCACTGTGACTTTTGGCAACCCTCATTTCACAAGGAGTAAGGGAAGTCGAAGGAAGAGTGTTCCTCCTTCAACTTCCTGCTGTGTAGACAGCACCAAAAGCTGAGTGAAGCTGTTTCGACTTCAGCTATACAATTGAGGTAGCTGAAGTCATATAGCTTAATTTGACTTTAACCCTGCTGTGTAGACGTACCCTAATCTCCTTGGGGCAGGGATTGTCTTTCTCTTTGTATAGCACCTGGCACAATAGGCTCCTGGTCCATGGTTCAGGCTCCTAGGCAGCGCTGTAATACAAGTAATAAATCATAAGTCAGCCAGCTGTTACTAAGGTCAGATTGATCCATGTGGTTTGGACTATAGCTACCAAAGATGTATTTCTTACCAAATTTCAGCCCAGTGTTGAGGTTTTAGACCTGGTGCTGCCTCAATAACCCTTTGCCTCCAACCATTTACACAGTGTTGTTGATCTGATGACTTAGCATTTCCTTTCTCTCTATCCAGACTTCCAGGGCTTCCCGCTGGGCTGATCCAGACCATTTTGCCCAGCGGCAGAGCTGCATGAACACTTTCGCCAGCTGGTTTGGCTATATGCCGCTGATCCACTCTCAGATGAGGCTTGACCCTGTCCTCTTTAAAGATCAGGTCTCCATCCTGAGGAAGAAATATCGAGACATTGAACGACTTTGAGAAGCCCTGCTGAGAGGACTGAACTGTTTTCCATGCCCAGTGTAGATCCACTGACACTTGGAGTCAAACTGTGCCGAAGACAAAAATACACACAAGTGGAAAGCAGATTTGTGTGGCGCCAAGGAATCATTGTGCTGGACTGCTTCAAACCACCTCCCAGGCTTCTGTCGTTCAAGACTAGGTTGTGTACAGTTTCATTATGGAACATTAAATAATTATTTTTGAAATGATTGCTATGCAGGTTAAAACTTTTTTAATGATCAAAAAACCCACAACTATTAAAAACAGAGTTCTTTCTTTAATCAAAATGGTGTTGGGTGTGAATATTTCAAAGGTGCCATTCCTTTCTTACAAACATTCAAAGCTGCCGCTGCTTTCTTACAAGCATTTTGATATCATGGCAGGGAAAACTAAATGAGAATTGCAAAAAAGTTCAGTTCTCACAGGTAGAGAATGCAGCAGTTTAAAAAAAAACACAAGCTTAAACAGGGCAGAAATTAACATTGTTTCACTTAATGCCTTTTTTATTTTATTTTATTTTTAAATTTCTCTTTCATTGCTCAAGTCAATGACAGGAAATATATCAACCATTCTATTTCACAGAGGGAATGCTGAAGAATGTCCACATAATGAAGCATAATTAAGAGCCTTCTGTTTAGGGAACAAAGACAATTAAAACCTTATTATTTTAAAATAGGGAAATAAAGATTGATGCCTAGGAAATACTAGTTAGTTGTCTGATTTACACAAATAACAATACAGGATGGAAGTCAAAGAGAGGAATACAATGTCTTTCAATGGATTCTCCCATCAAGGTGTGAAAGGAGTTCTCTTTTAATTTTATACCTGTTACTAATGGAGGAAAATATAACAGCTGTTGCTACAGTTTGCATGAGTTGCATAAACTACAGCTTGAGCTTGAGTTGCTCTTCTTGTGCAAGAGAGAATAGGTATCATGGTGGCACTATTTGTGTCACAATTGTTAAGGGTCTATCAACATTCCCATTTTAATCCCCTTGTTCTGAAGGGGGGTGGGAGGAGTAGTATGTTGATGTTAAAAGGACAAAAAGATTGTTTTCTGGACTAAAGCTTGGCTTACAAGGACTTTGCCTGGAACCAGTTGTGTCAAAGAGAATCAAATCAGTCTAGGTATTTTGTAGTGGCAGGAATGAAAACAACTGGACAGATTACATCCTGTAGTTGGTATCTCGAGTAATTCTGTTTGGTGGCAGTAGTAACTTCAGATTTAACCCGTGGTAACTCAAGGTACAAGCTAGCCCAAAGATACATATGGTAGTTTCCAGGTGCTTTTCTGTACTCCTTATAACTCACAAATGGTTTTCTCATGTCACACAGAATCATTTCATTTATTTATGGCATAGTGTGAACTAGTTATATGTATCTTTAAATTGTGGGAATAAATAAAAACACTGCTGTAAGCTAGAAAGAAGCGATTACAATCTAATGGATAAATAAGCACTTTTATAAAATGTTTTAACTGTCATACATTTCCCTGAAATATCTCTGGGGTATTTGATAACCACTCACAAAAAATTGTGTTAACATAACAGCAAGAAGGTCTACTTTGGCCCCAGATAAAACCACTACAGAGCATTCCTTACCTCATGCCTTTGTTTTCTAGACAGTTGATACATAGGTGGGAGAGAGCATGTTCTCATAGAAAGAGAGTGATGGTGGTTTGGGTCAGGATTACTGGGTTCTATTTCTAACTCAGCTACCGATTTGTCACATGGCAATGGTCAAATCACTTAATCCGCTATGTGCTTCAGTTTATCTTGCTGTAAAATGGACATAGTAATGTTTGCCTCATGGATGGAGTGATTTAAGTTTCATTAGTGCTTGTAGCTACATATATAAGCTCTTCAGCAGAAAGATATAGAAGTGCAAAATACTATTACTGTTTATTAGCATGTGATCTCCTATTGCTTTCCATATGAACCGCAATAGGGAAGTACAATACAGTGAGTTGGGGGCTGAGTGCTCAAGTTCCTGGCTGTGGTGTTTAAGTCTGAGCCAAAACCCATACAGGACACTGCCAAGGCTTTTTGAACTTTCCTTACTCTAATTTTTGCAGTTGCCAATTAGGGAGCAAGGGACCAAACTTTGTTAGCCTGATTTTTCAAAAGTGCTGATCACCCAACTGCTCCCATTGGATCTCCTTTCTTTTGAAAATGAGGCCTCTTATTTAGGTGCTAAAATATGGCCTAACCTTAAGGTGTTCATTTGTGAAATTTTGTCCTATTGCTCAAAGAGTGGGCAAGCCTAGCACAGCTCCTAGTTTGCCTGTTTTGTTTGTGGACAAACACTTGGCTGTTTCAGCAGCTTGCTCTGGGAGCTAGTTAATGGGTCTCTAGTCAGCAGGAGAAGTACCTGAAGGTGGGTTTTTTGGGGGGGGGTGTTAATTCATTATACAAAAATAATGCCCAGAGCTCTGCTTTTCTTTTCTTGGCTGAAGTAGGATGGGTTCTTAAGGAAAGGCGGGGGTAGTATCCATTTTGAAAGGGCTGCAGGTGATATCTTGGGCTAAACCTTTGACCGCATCTCTTCAACATTCTTTTGATGTGTTGTTTCTGTGGGTGGCAAGAAGAGAGTAAAGGGTCTAGATGTGAATATCTTTCAAGATTCTTTCTGTTTGCAGATCACTAATTAAAGAGGCAACTAGAAACAGCTGAACTACAGAGCAGTTTCAAATAGGTGTGAGGCACTTTTCTGTGTAACGTGTTGCCAAGGCACAGCCATCTCTCTAACGAGAATGCATCTTACTGCAGCCTTGCTAGTGGCCAGGGATCTCTCTGCCCACGTGCGGAGATTCAGTTCCTAGCTGAGTGTTGAGAGTTGGATACAGATCCAGTTTAAAAACTGTATGCATTAGCCACAGTGAAAGACCTTATCAGCCAGTGCTCCTGAAGGATGCTAAACTTGCTTCACAACCTCACATTAACTATGCTGTACAGAGCTGTGCAGTGTCTGTAGCAAACAATCCCCTTTCATCATGCCCTAGGAATGTGTCAGTGGGTTTTCCCCCCTTAATTCAAATGGTGCTCAAACAAAAGTTTTTCTGTTCTTCGTTTGTTTGTTTTGTTTTGTTTTGTTTTGTTTTTTGTTAACAGCAGGCTACGTTAGCCTTTATGGTATTTGAATGCCTGCTGACTTGAAGGAGTGTTAAACATGTGGCCTTTACTAAAGGTTACCAACCTTAATTTCATCAGGGCTGACGTGGATGAATGTGAATAGATCCATGCCATCACAACAGAATAAAACAGGGATCAGGGTTTGGGAGAAGTAATGAATTTTTAATTGAATTTATTATACAAATCCCACCTGGTTGTTGTTTGAATGAGACCCATTGCTGGAGGAGGGATTCATAATGAATAAAAGAAGACATAAAAGTAGGGGCAAACTTCCCGAATTAGAGAAAGCCTGACTCCCTGCTCAGAGCCTTGGGGCGGTGTGAAATGTTATTTGCTATCCTTCCACTCTTGAAAAACTCAAATTATTCCCGTTCTAAATGTGAACGTTTAATCTTTGCATTGATTTCATAATGAACATGCTGAGGTGCAGCTACTGAGCACTTCGATCTACCTTTCCATTTGAATCCACCATGGATTTGATCGATTCATTTGAAAAAATGGAAGCAATAATTTGACATTAAAACAATTGTACCAGCCTATAATCAGCTATACATGGGGCTGAAGACAGAAATGCCAGGCCCTTGGGAAAGGTCTGGGAGGAGTCAGCTCTGAGAACTCTTGGAAAGGGCAGGACCTTGGGCAAAAGAGACAAGGCTGGGGGCTAGCCTCCTTCCATCAGCCCTTCTGTGCGGCCCAGATGACACCATCCAGTGGAGCAGCAGTGATTTAAAGGCCCCAGAGTTCTGGCTGCTACTATGGCGGCAACAGCTAGGTGCCCACTGCCACCTCCACCCTTATCGGCAGCCATGGCCATACATACCCCTTGCCTAAATGCAACATATTTGTATGTGCCTCCTTATCCAAACCAGAAGAATAGTATGTGATTGCCATTATAATACCTTTTTAAATGAAATCTAGTTGTTAAATGCCCAACCCAAGCATTCTCTTACAGCAAGGAAAGGATGAATATTTTTTCCAGTCTGGCTTTGCTGTCAGAAACTGCAGCTTTAGGAATGTGCGAAGAAATATTGCCATGAATAACAGTAGGCCAGTCCTACAGTGGGATTTATTGACTTCAATGAGACTCCACATAGATGGACCCATGATCCTTTGCAGAGTCCTGTAGAAGTCAGCTGAGCTTTCTGCAGGTGCTGGATTCTGCCTTCTGCGGGGTCACAGCCCTTGTCTCTAGTAATTAAACAGTCCTCCAAGCTTTGTTCGTCTCACCCTTGAGTAAAGTCAAGTTAAGTTGACCTGTATATCAATTTATTTTACATGTCATTACATGCTTTTTTTGCCGTTGTATTTAATTTCTTTGGAACCACCTGATGCATTAGGATTTTTCTCCCTTGTTGACATGAATGATCATTTCACACTGAAATTAGGGTGATCAAATGGGTCTTATGATATTGTACATAATCTTGTATATTTATTTGGACAGAAAATATGTATAGTATATGATTGAAAAGGATGAAAAATCAAACTGGGAATACTTAGATGGGCAATTGTAAAGCAAACAAAAAATCATACTTTATTTTGTATAAAATGTACATTTGGGGGAAAAATTTCTAATGTGTTACCAATGTTTTCATAGTGTTGCCATGTCTTTTTTTTTAAGTGTCCCTTCTGCTCACCATTTGACTATAACATAGTGTAATTAAACTTCAAAAAAGTGTATAACAGAGAGAGACAGAGAAAAAATTCAAAGCCATATAACTTGATTTACTTCATTAACCTGTATAACCTTATAGGTTTATCATCAAAGATAGGTTGTTTTTATAGATAGTGTCACCAAAGACTTTTTTCTTCAGATTTATTAAAATTTTTGTTAATAAATTATGTTTTTTTCTTTCATAGTGTGCTTATTATTTTTAATGAAGAGTCACAACTTTGTTTGTACTTCTGACAATGCAAATGGGAAGTGTGCAATTGTCATTTATCTCAAAGATCAGATAACTTGATGTTTTTCCCTGTATCATTTTTCTCCTTAATTTGTACAGAGGAATGTGTGGATGTGTCTTATGTATATATCTTATATAAATAATCTGTTTATTGTAGCATATATACATAGTGGTAGCTATTAAAAATTCAACATTTACCTGCAGTTAGCATTTAGTGTTACCGAAGGAAAACACAGTATTATCCCATATCTGGAATATTAAATCTCTCTCTCTCTCAATCATCACTGGCATCCATCACCACAATTGGTGTGTAATATTACAGTGGTATCTCAGCTAATGTGTCATGATAACTGCTGCCTAATGCTAGCCTTTTAATGGCAATCCCTACATATATGCATAGAACTGCTATACACTCTGTTGTACTGATATTGATCTCAAACGCCTAAAGATGTAAAGCCTTTTACTGTCCAACATTAAACAGTGATAGATAGTGGGGTTATGTTTCTACAGAGACCCTGAGTCTACTTGGCAAACTCCCCAAAGCATGTATTCACACAGAAACTTCATTGATTAAACATAAGAAAGAACAAGAAAAACACACTGCCATATTGCAGCTGTGGTTGAGGGATAATGCAAAACAAACTTAATCATAATGTTTAAAGTCCTCCTTTTGAAGACAAAATATCAGTGTCTCTTATTTTCAGAACCATCTTTCTTTGATAAAGGAAAAGGTTAATTTTACCCTCAGTGAGACGGGCATTCACTTATTCTGTTCTTATCAGACAAACACCAGATAGAGGAGACCGAATAGGAAAGATAGGTGAAATATGGTTTCTGTTGATGTTTTTGGAATACTGGACTGCTGGTTAGTTATGAGGAGATGCTTTCTCTGGCTAGTTGACCACTACAGCTGCTTCTTGGATCCTGGCTCATGCTCTGTTCAGAGATGTCCTTTTCTCGATCTTCTGTACTTAAACAAGGCAGATTTGGATGAATGCAGTACAGTTGATTTTAGGATTCAATGACATGCTGAGAGAATGGGAGAGAGAATGGAAAGAGGCAGATCAGAAAGCAACACAACAATGGAATAGACAACAATGCACAATCTTACTTGTCTCTGCAGTGCGGGAAATTAGGTCTCTAGTGGTGGGCAGAGGACTGGATGGCATGATTGTGTGATGACTTTCAGCTCTCACAGGTGGCAATGAAGATCCTTAAAGAAGAGCAAGTCAACCATCTTCCCTTTCTGGAAGAACATTCTATGCCTGGTCAGCTCCGTCTGCCTTAAGTAGAGGAAGCTGAGATGAGCCAAGGTGAGTTGCAATATTGGCAGGTTGGGGGATGAGCTTGGGAAAAATAATTCCCCCTTTTTTTTTCCAAGTCTCTTGTTAAGCACTCAAAAAGGAATCAAAATGGGTGGCATGTTTTATCTTCATTGTTTTGTCTATAAGGTCAAACTCAGCATAGGTAACTTTGTTCCCACATTTTCTTGTTTACTAAGTAGGATTTTACCATAGTCCTTGATTTATGATTAGCAGGCCATTTTTGTTTGGATTAAGTCAGTTTTTTCTGTTTGGTTTCTTGCACCTGGTCATAACATTCATTTATATTACGAACAACGTGACTTATTTTCTATGGTTAATTCTCAAGCAGATAGCAAGTCATAGATTATAGTCACATTCTATGAACTTCATATACTTTTCACAGCTGGTTAGGGTACATTTTTAGGTTCAATAGTCACAACAACACAGTGAAAATTGTCATCCCACGTGGTCCTACTGCCAAAAAAAATCGTGTCTAAGAGGATGGCTGCAGAAAGCAGTTGAGTCTGGCTGGCTCATTAGTTATATCACAAAATAAACATTAAAATAATTGGCTGGTGTATCACAATATAACATTCACTTATTAATGATAGCAGAAAAGGGAATTTTAATATCTGTTCATATATACAATAAAAATGGGGGGGCAGATACACAGCTGCAGTAAATTGATGTGATTCCATGGAAGCCAAGGGATCTGTGTTGACTTATTGTGAGCGGAGGAGATGAGCCAGTATATGGAAGAGGAAATTAACAGCAATAATAGCTATCTAAATGACACACATTTTATAGCAGGGCTTTTCTGAAAATTATCTGTTAAATTCATTGTATGGTAACTTGAATTCAGACATATGTATATAAAGATGGGTCTGCACTGATCTGCATTATATGTTATGTTCTTCTTCTAAACCATGCACAAAATGCTTCTTAGGGAAAAGAAAATAGTTTCCACTGAAAACCATATTATTTTCTCCTTCTATGAAAACTGTTAGCAAAGCATACTCATCATGTGATCAGACAGAGCCAGATTTTTCTTATCTTAAGATTTCAAACAATGTGAAAAACTGCTTTTGGGGTGGCTATTCAGGCTGTTGCATGATGGGTCTTATTCCAAGCATTCTTTTTTTTAATCTTATATTGGATTTGCAAGTGTATCGGTATTAACATTCCTTCCAAACTATGTGTTCTTTTGAGGCAGTCTCTTAGTACAGCTTAGCTCTTTCTGCATGTCACTGTGGGATTTTTTCACATTAATAATGAGTTGCTGTATGCACTATATTTTATTTTCTCCTTTTTTCGTCTCTAACACCCCCTACACAGCACACCCCCTTTCTGTAATTAACATCTGTTCTGTTGACTTTTTTAGAATTGGAGCATAGAACATTTTGTTTTTAAAAGGGAATTTTAATAAATCCATATTTGATACTTCACCATATTGTATTTGAACAAAGCAATGCTAGCATCAACTCTAGAGGTCAAAAAATAATGATCTCGTTACACTGCACTGAAAAGAGAATGTGGGGTAATGCCTACACCAGCATTTTTCTTCTGTTTTTCCCTTGGAATAGCTCCCCAGTAGGGACTATACTAGGAACGCTGGTGCAGACCAGCTACTGGCGTGTTATTTATTTACATTATTGTTGACCTAGGAGTCCTAATCTTGGACCAGATTTCTGTTGTGCGAGGTGCTGTACAAACACTGCCCCTGTCCCAAAGAGTCAGATTTTCAAAACAGCTCAGCTCCCTTTTAAGCATTCCCATCTATTGTTTAAAATAGGATTTGCAATTTTGGGTTTCTTCATTGTTTTGGGGGTGCCCAGTTTGAGTCATCTTTTAAAGGCTTAGTTTTCAGGAGAAGCATGAGCAGCTGTCCTCAGATGATCATTTGACACCCAAAACCAGACCCCTAAAATCAGCAGCACTATGGAAAAGCGAGTCTTACATGAGTGCTCAGTTTCTAGCAGCAGCCACTGTTCTCCAGTCAGCTGCTTAACTCCTATGTCACCTAATCCTGCTCACAGTTGATCTACAGTTGGAACACCAGAGCCCAGTGATATCATTGCACCCACAGCTGGTACCACTGTTGGAGGTGCAGCAGCTGGAAATGTGAAGAAAATTTCTAACAACAAGGTACAGCCTGGAGCAGGAAGCTAGACCTTTAAATCAAAATGTATGTTAGGAGGTTGCTACTGTTTAGAGCAGTGTTTCTCAACCAGTGGTACAAGTACCTTTAGGGGTACTTGAGACAAGTCTGGCAGGTACGTCACCACAACTGAAATTTGGAGAAACTGAATTTTTGTTTCAGTTTTTATTTTTTATTTTTTTTGTACTTTTTACACCCACAAATTTCTTCACCCACCCGGCTACCGTTAAGTTGTACAAACAAATGTGATGCAATGGTAGAAAAAAATTGTGTGTCTGAAAACTGTAGGTACTGGGGGTAGTTGGTTTTTTTTTTTTTTTTTTTTTTGGAAAAGGGGTACTTATTTTTTTTAAATAGGGGTACTTTATTTTAAAAAAGGTTGAGAAACACTGGTTTAGAGTGCAGCAATGGAGGGGCACTGAGGGCCTGATTCTCCATTCCCTTGGACTGGTGTCACTCGGGAGAGGCTGCATTGAAGAAGATGGATCTTCAGTGATGTAGGAAAGAGGAGAATCTGGCTTTGAGTAAAATTAACTTCATGTTCTGTAGTGGTTTGATCCTGCCAGTTACTGAGCTACATGTAATAGGTGCTGAGTATCTTCATCTCCCACTGAATGACTTCAGCGGTCCTTTGAGATTCTCAGCACCTACCCTATACCTACAAGCAGAATCAGATAGTTAAACCACTCAGTGCATGCAGGTCACACTGTGATACTTTAGTGTGTTTGTTGGACAGGGAACCCTTGACTTTGCAGGGTTTTTTTCTTTTATAACCAGAGAATATTTAGGAGAAGCAGAAACAAAGCATCCATTTCCCTTAAAAGTTATTAACTGTACTGTGTGCCAGTCTGCTGCATTTCCCTCTCCCTCCTGCACAATGAACCAGACTATATCTCAAACTGATCTAAAAATTCTGACTTGTCCAGGATACCAAGTAATACCCGAGATGGGAGCTGAGAGTGTAATAATGGAATAATCTTAAATCTACCTCCTAACTAAATATGATGTAAAGACATACATTGAGTTCATTCCACAAACAGCTAATAATTTGTAGAAGTATGTGCACTCTCTTGTCTCTGTCTCTGGGCTAGATTCGGATTTTACCAACAGCAGAGTAAATCTAAGTAATTAGAGGCGTGAAGTCAATGGCAAAACTCCCATTTATTTCAATGGCATAAAATCAATATGCTCAGTCGAGCTGCGGGTTGCCAGGATGCCCAAGGCGGTGATAGAAAGCTTCAAGCCTTTTGACAGGAGTAAAAGGGACAGTTGCCCCGAGGCCCAGTACTTCAAAAGGGCCTGGAACTTCCGGCTATTGCTTCTACACTTGGCCTTTAAATCACCATCAGAGTCCCAGGCAATGAACTCCAGGTGGTGCTAAATGGGCTGGCGAAGGGAGGTTAATCCCCTCCCCCCCCCAGCCTGTTCCTTCCACCTGACGCCCCACCTCTTCTGGGAGCATGGTGCCGGGTCCCATCCCCCACTTTGCCCAGGGTCCTGGCCATTCTGTCAGCCCCCCTGCAAAGTTTGCCTGGAATTGGGGGTTTGCAATGATCATGTACCCACCCCCAGGCTTTCAGTGTTCCAAATGGGCAAGCGGGAGCAAGTCCAGTTCCATATGTTTCCCAATTGCCGTGTCAGAAAGGGGCAGCTTTCTCAAAGAGAAGGCCAAACCTCCATGTCAAGGAAATGAATGAATGATTGTGTATGCAAAGACTCTGGGCTTTTTCCATTATCGCTTGTGAGTCTGCATAAAGAAAGCCTCTAATTGCTTGTAAAAATAACTGCACAAGTGTGGCACTGAACCTCTTATTAGTTAGAACATTAAGGATTTTATAGGCATCTTTTGGAGAGTTTCCGGGCCAAGCACCTGAACTGTGTGACATAGGCCCTGACGGTTAGCCCTTCTAACTTCCAACTCTGAAAGACAGAAGAGAAGCAAGGATGTTGTAACACTGGCCAACTGGGATTGCATTTTTTGTTTGTCATAAGCACCTTTCCCTCACCCTTTGTCTACATTGGCTATTTAGACTTTAAGCTTTTCAGGGCAGGGACTTTTATTCTATGTTTATACAGCACTGAGCAAAAAGGGTGCCTATGAGCAGGGCTCCTAGGTGCTAAGGTAATACAAATACATAATAAAGGTACTTGCACTTGAAAGGTGCAAGGAAAGAAGAAATATTTAACAGGGAAAGCGCCAAGCCAGGTGGCCAGATGAGAACAATCTGGCTTATTAAGTCACTTGTTTATTTTCCTTTCTTTGAACTTTACAAAATGGATGTCATTTCATCAGTGGTGCCATTTAGGGAACAGAAAATAAAACCCATCTGACTGAAAAAATATTAAATGAAGGGCGGGGGGAGTTCTAATCTTCCAAATTGGAAGTCCAGACTCCTGAGCTCTAGTCCTGATTCTGTTCACCAAGTACTGTACCTGTAGCATAAGAAGTAATGGGAGCTTTCAGCATTTGTGTTAGCGATTTCTGAGCCTCAGATGAAGGGATAAGCACAAAGTTGTATTTATTATTCACAGCAGGACAACCTCCCTAATACATGCAGGTAATTGGGAAACTGATTGTGAATTACTGATTTTTTTCTTAAACCAGTGTGTAACAGAGGGACAGTTAAAAAGCGTAATGATTTATGCTGCGTCACAGCAATAGCGATTTCCGAAGCATTTACAAAGATAAATCTGACTCATTCTCCCCACTTAGCAGCTGGGTAAAACGAGGGGCAGAGTTTGAGGGCTCAGTGCTGAGCACTTCACATAATAAGTTAAGCACTTGGGTCGTTAAGGTGCTTGCTGTGTTGCAAAGTTATCCACAATGACACAGCTGGTTAATGGCAGAGCCAGAAGAAGAGCCAAGTTCTCCTTACAACCAACTTTTTCCACTGTACCATTCTGTCTGTCTTATCTTGCTAATGGGGCACTAGGAAACGCTTTGTAGTGTGTAAGGAAATATGAGCAGTTGGCTAGCCCACTGTAGCACTCTGCATTGAATGAACTCTCTGGGGGTGTTGTGCCTGTGTGTATGGATTAAGGGCAGGCAAAGCTGTGATGTTCTAGTGTTCTTTTGCATATGGCAAACTTGAACTCTTATTGAGCTTTCCAGAATTGTTCCAAGATTTCTTTGACTTCGGTTTGAAAAGAAGCGGTGCTGTTTCAATCAAACCAACCAAAAGAAACCAACAGAATGTATCCAGTATGCTGAAGCCCTAAAGGCATCATTCATAACAAGTCACCCTCAGTGAAAGAACAAAGTTGGTGCCAAGATGCCCTCTGAAGGGTGCTATCAAATCTGAATTGTAAGCTGCGTGTGTGTGTGCACGTGCATGAGATGGCAGTTTTGCATCCCGAAAACACTTGCAAATAACCTGCAGAGCTTTTTACATGTGATGCACCAAACTTAATGAGCTGCACAAAATATTTTGTGATGCAATAAATGCAAATAGTCACTAAAGTGCTTTGAATGTCATTTATTGTGTGGAACATATGGATATATTTAATTCACTCTAAATAAAGAGCTATCATAATCCTGTCTTTGTTCCCCCATTGCTTTATGTGCTGAACAAGCAATAATACCTGTTTTCTTTTCCTCCACTGCAGCCTTGGTCCAGCTGATAACTTGAAGCTGTGAGCATCAGTTTTCCTTGATGGGATGCAATAAATAATTAACCACTAAAGTTCCATAGTGGCAATTTACAAGGGGTTAATATTTGTGTGAGGAGAATGATCAAAAGCAAAATATTGCTCTGACAAAAACATGTGTTTGAGGAAATTCAAAGCAGTGCTCATTGATTTCTTATTGGTTGTAAGTTACATTTGGTGCAGGAAGCTTTCCATTAATATATCAAGAGTTCTGCACAGAACCTGAGTCAAGTGTGTTAATACATTGTTTTTCATTTAGAAAATGAATGTCTCCATCAGAGCTGTTTCCTCCGCAGGAATTTGTTTATGTTGTTGCATTGCATCCGCATTTCCTGTCACACAGCTAAATAAGCGCTAGAATGGTTTGAAGGTTGGTGCGTAGATTAATTTTCATCATAGAAGGATGCTTTTCCTTGTGATGAGTGGTTATGCAACCTCTTTCTCTAGTGCAGAGGAGTTGGGCCTTTTAAAAAAGTTTTTGACACTGGTGTGCTTGAATTATTTTGCCTGCATTAGGAATCCTCTTTTATCATACTACACATTTATACCATTTACATCCAATAATAGTGCTTGAGCAAATTCTGTATGAATGGAGAACTTAAGTGAACATAAGTTAACTGTCTTGTTAACAAAATAGATGTGGCAGAAGGTTTGCAATGAACATCAAGAAGTAGGACAGGCAGCAGCTTGTCTACAATATAATGTAATTATTGTCAGAGTTTGTATGCAGTTTGGACTGTGGAAGAGGCTGTTGGATAAGGGCTTTATGGCACTGTTGCTCCTGGAAATATGAATTCTCATATCTGTACTTCCAAGCTGCAAACTTGGAACAATTTCTTGCAAATGTGTGATACTTTGGAATTTTGGAGTGAAAGTCCCTCCTTGTTTCTAATTTGTTTCGTTGTATTTGTGTGTGTGATTTATAATCTCCGCCCCACCATCTGAAGCATGCTAGTAAAATGATGGCTGACTTTCTTATGAGAAAAATTTGGGGACAGTTTTACTTGTATGCCCCAGCTGCTTTGTGCCACTTTGGTAACACAAAGCAGCTGTAAATTGAGCTTAACTGTCTGGTTATAAACTAGGTCGACGGCTGCTTTGCATCAGCTAGAGCATACTGATCAGTCTGGTCTTAGATATGTAATAGCTGGTATATCTACCCTGGCAGGGAAATGGACTCCTTGCAAAGTCTCTTCCATTTATAACTGTTTTAATTAAGCATCCAGAAATATTAGACTATTATTGGCATTGGGATGCATTGTCCTATTACTTTTTGGTTGGCAAGATCATATCAGCGTGCAGGAGAGAGAGTGCTGAGTGACTAGGTCTGGAGAGAAAAGTACCCTGTATTGTCTCTCTCCCCTGTGTTCTCACTCTTTCCCTGCAGCACTCCCCGGCTGTCCTCTGTATGCAGCTGCAGCATTGTCAGGGAAAGCCTCGCCTCCCAAATCTCCCAAGTGCTCTGTGCTGGTGCTGCAGCGATTGGAGCGTTAGTCAATTTCTCTGCCCTGCCTGATAGGGAGCACAGAGCAAAGTGCTGAGTAGCTAAGTGACCAGGAAGGTTTCCGGGACTCTCCCTCACAGTCCCACTGGTATTTAAAATATGTCCACAAGAAGCGAGGGAATGTGCAACTCGTATCGCAGACAAACCCCCATTATCTGAGCATTGTGAGTGAGGGATGGGACCACACATAAATGGCAGAGATAAAAGGGAGACCAGAGTCTTCCCCTAATTATACGTGCATGGCGGGAGCAACCCTCACCTTCATAGCAGCACAATGTTCCCCCCTCATACAATGGGCTTACGCTCTCACCAGGCTTCTGAACAGATGGAGCTACACAGATACCGGAGTATAGCAGGGGAAGTGTCACTCTCTGGCCCTGCTTAGCTCCCAGGAGGGAATCTGCATAACTTGGAACTGTGACATCTCTCTCGGTCCCTTCCATTGCTGTCTCTGAACAACCATGGGGGGTGGGAAAGGATCCAAGATGCAAGAAGCCACGCTGCCAGGCAGGGAAGGGCCAGTAGTCCAGCCCACACCTCTGCAGGCATTTTTACCTTTTCTCTCTGTAACATCTCCTGTTCGCTAGCCCAGTGTGAGGTTATTCAGCCTAGAGGAAGCCTTGTGACTTCTTACACCAGTGTGGGAGGCTAGGCCTGAGGCTGTTTGTTGTGTATATTGTGTGTGTGTGCACCTCAGACCAGACCCACTCAGACAAACCACCAGGAACAGGCTTTATTCTGTAAAAAAAACAAACAAACATAGAACAGGATCACAGTTCAGCAGCCTCTCCTCTCTGCAGGCAGCCTGAGTGCTGCATCTAGCACAGTCCTTGCTGAGGCCCTGCTCGGGGCAGAGGGCACACTCTGGCAGGAATCAGGAAGTTCTCCCAACATGCTGCAGTTTGTAGTCCACAATTTGTAGTTCCCAAGGCTGCTGCTGAAACACACTGGACCTTGGACTACCCTTCTCTCTGCAGAATGCAGTCACGTGCAGAGGGAGAGGAACGCAAGGCAGGGAGCTGCAGAAGGAGAGTGGGATTCTCTGTGATAGCAATGGGGTGGTTGTGGAGCGACAGAACGTTTCAGGTGGGATTTTTGTGGACATGAAAAATAATCAGTGACCAAGGCAAATGCCAGTTACAGGTGTGGGGCAGGGACTGACAGTCACTTCTCAGTGGGGCATGATTATAGTTAGCTCACAGAAATAGTAAGGCACAGACCTGTCGTCAACAGTGCCGTTTCTATACAGGCTCTTGCACTGCTCTCATCACCAGAGCCTCCAGGCCCTTCCAGTTGTGCAGCACATGGCACAGCTGGCATGAATCCTGTGAGGCTCATTCTTTCATCATCTGCCCTTGGGGGAGAATTGTGTGTGCACTGCAGGGTTTTGTTGGATTTCTTTAAGAATCCTCACGGCTCAGTGTTTATGGTGGAGAAGGCCAGGCCAAAGATAGGTTGAGTTGCCAACTTTCTAATTGCTGGCAACCGGACCCCACCCCCATCCCACCTCTTCCACCAAGACCCCATCCTATGATCTGCCACTTCTTCCCCCAAGCCCCATCCCCAGTCACTCCTCCTCACCTCACCCCCTGTTGCTCATGTCTCTGCCCTCTCCCTCTTCTATATAGCTGGATCCTCTCCACTTCCTCCCCTCTCTATTTTCCCCCACCCACCAGGCTCCCTCTGCTCCAGAGCCACCTGATACAGGACCTACCTGTCTGCCCCAAGACATGAAGCCCCAGCTGAGCAGGGGCTGGCACCGACTGATGAACAGGCTCCTTCCCTCCCCTACCTACCTAAACACCCACAGAGGCTTTCCCCTACCCCCCAGCCTCACTAATCAGGCTTTGCTTGTTTGACCAGTCATCTGAGTGGAGACTGCCAGGTCCCCTTTCTGACTGGACTGTCTAGTCAAAAACCAAGCACCTGGCCCCACTAAGAAGAGCACTTGCTGCAGAAAACGGGGACGTTTGGGGGACACTTTGCTTGGATTGTGTATCCTTTTCCTGCACCGTTCATTTGCCTTTTTGGGCTGTCTGCTGTTTAAACTGTGTCATCATCTTCACTGGGAAAGTGTGTAGTACATTCTGCATGCCACTGCAACCATAAATAGTAAATAATTGCAATAATCTCTCTATAATGGAGTGCTTCCTCTCCATCTCCTCTGTACTTAGTATCACTGAAATGTGCTTGCGTGTCCAGATTTTCTAAAGAGCTCAGCTCCTATTTAGCCAACCAAGTAAGGGCCAGGTGTTCGGAAGTGCTCAGCATGTAGCTGCCATCCTCCTACCACTTCTGGCCAAGTTTTGAAACCCTGCACACTGAACTCTTTTGAAAATCTGTAAATGCTTTGGGGCAATGACTGCCATTTATTATACATTTGTACAGCGCCTAGCACAATGGGACCCAACCTGATGGTGACTTTTAGGCACTACCTCAATATAAAGGTTAAACAATACTATATTATTATTTCTGGTGCCCAATTGAGAGTTGAGGTCATTGGAAAATCTGACCATAGCTTTCACCCTCTTCCAGATCTTGGAGCTGCCAATCATTGTCTCCATGCCTCAAGTTCCCCCTATAAAATCGTCCTTTGAGTGTTTACCTAAGAGAGCTGCTCTGCGAGTTGATTAATGTTATCAAAACACATTGACATTCTCCAGCTGAAGACGCTAAGGAAGCGTAGCATGTTATTATTCATGTGCACGGTCTTCCAAGCGTGCAAAGAAGCTGTTCACTGGATTGCAATGATCAGGTAGAAACGACTACACAGTATGTCTATTAACAGATAAATCCTCTTCCAACCCTCTGTTCTTTGCGGTTTTTTTCCCTTCACACAACAATGGAGTGATTAGGAATGCACCAAGAACAGAGGCGTTTGGTTTTGTAAAGGCAGGCTGGAAGTTTAGCCACCTCTTGACAGTGTCTGATCACTGTGGGCAACAATGCAAAAGAATTGTTCCTGCTCTGACCTGGCAGATGGGCTGCTGTTGATCAGAGGGATCTAGAGCAGCTGCCTGTACACTTACCACTGCCTTTCTATGCGATGTATGCTACTGTCTCCCTCGGTACCTCTTCCTGTCTGTTGCAGGAGGTGCTGGTGCTCACTAGCTGGGAAAACTCCACGCTCTGCCTCCCAAGCTACTAGCTGTTGTCATTAAATAGGCTGGGTGCAAATGTGACCCCAAACAATCTTGTAATCAACCTCGCTCTAGTAATTCTGGAATCTCCAGCTCAGAAATCCAGAGTTGTCCTCTGGATCCTAATGTCTTGGCTTCTCTTTGGCTCAAGACCGTTGTCCAGTCACTGGAAGTGGCTTTCCTTCATCCAAAATGGTGCAGTGAAAGAAGAAAGGGTGTAGGTAGCAATCTGATAACTGTTCTGCACTCATCAACGGACTGCTGTGTCTCTGTGTCCTGATGGGTGAGCTTTGGTGCTCAATAACTAGGCACACAGGGGGAAGGGCACAGGAGAGGCTGTGACCTTTCTGGGGTTATCCCATAGCCCAGGGGGTTAAGGCATTCGCCCAGAAGGGAAGTTGCATGAGTGCACATCCCTGCTCCAGATCAGGCACAGGGAGCAGTGACACCCCCTAAACTATGTGGGATGAGAGGCAAGCATTCCTCCCTGTCTTTTGTGAGGAAAGGCTGATGTGGCTTAGGTGCCTAACTCCAGAAGAGGGCTACCAGTTGTGAATTCCAAGCAGAAGTGTGGCTCCTAAATACTTTTGAGGGGTAGGGTTAAGGCCACACCCTTCTCCTCACCATTTCCTATTGGCAAGCTCCCTTTCCTCAACATTTCTCATTGGCTAGCTTAGGCACCTTCCCACTCAGCCTGGCTTTTGTGGGTTCCATTCTTAGGCACCTGACTCTCCCCCTGCATTGAATAGGGAGCTTGAGCCCCTAACCCAGGGCTGGTTGTTGCCTTTAGTGTCAGAGCACCTGAGTGTTTGGTGTTACAGTACTGAGCTGACGTTCCTTTGTGGATCTCGCATGATGTATCACAGAGCACTTCTGAGTATAGGGCTGCTCTAGTTTAGGTCTTTTTTTCCCTCCCCAGCATGCTTTTCAGGGGCTGGCTCTTTAGATCAGGCAGAGCCAAGTGATTGTATCCCAAACATGGTCATTTTACAGCTGGCGGCTGCTTGTCGCTGCTGCCGCTGTTCCAGCTGGTAAAGTGCTGTTTTACCTTTGTGACTGCTGACAAGATGGCATTATCTCGCACTAGAGAATCACTCTGCCATGCAGCCGCTCTGGCTAATGTGTGTGTACAGATGATGTTTATGAAAGTCAGGGGGTAATTTACATATTGCACTGGCTCTGTTACAACATGTAAAATTATCATACACAAATACCATATACTAAATTGCTCCCTTCCTCATAATTAACCACTGAAACAGGTTACAAAGGGGAGTGAGGGTTTTTCTATCATTCTGAGTCCTTAAATCAGGATTGGATGCCTTCTTTAAGGAGACAGGATATGTCTACCCTGGAGCTGGACAGTGCCAACTCCAGCTCAGGGAGACATATCTGCACTAGCTTTGATCAACTAGCATGCTAAAAATAGAAGTGTTGCTCTGGGGATGCAAGTGGCAGTGAGATCATACTGTGATCTCAGATGGGATCGTACTCAGGGTGGCCCTCCGGTCCCATCCCACCCGTTGTGCCACTGCAGCTATAGTCAGAGCTAGCTTGGGTCTGGCTCCCCCGGCTGGAATTTACGACTTGTGGCTCTAGTGGAGACATACCCAGACTCTCGCTTAGGGGCTCTGAATTGTCATTGCACCGTGACCCACTTCTAACAGCAAAAATTACTATATGATGCCAGAAGGGGGGCCGAAGCTTAAGCCAACCCAAGTCCTGCTGCCTGGCGCATGGGGCCAAAACTGAAGCTTAAGGGTTTCGGTCCCAGGCAGAGGGCTAGTAACTTGATCCCAGCCAGCCAGGGCTTAAGTCACCCAGGTCTTTGGATTCAGCCCCAGACAGTGGGGCTCAGACTTCGGCCTCGGGCCTCAGCAAGTCTAAGCCAGCTCATAACCCACTTTGGGGTCCTGACTCAAATTTTGAGAACCACTGCTCTAGCTTAACCGCAAATTGCTGGATTAGATGCTGCAGGAATAATTCTGGTCTATTAGGCAGGAGGGCAGGCAAGATGACCATCGTGGTGCTTTCATGCATTAAAACCTATGAAGCTATCATTACAACTCTCTTAACTGAAGCCAAAAATAAAAATACAAACTCTCCCCCTCCCACCTGGCCTGGCTGCACTGGAGTTGACAGATGTAATTTCCAGCTCCAATTAGACATACCTGTGCTAGCTCTGAATGAGTAATGTGTTACAAATAAAAGTGTAGCCAGATGGTGTGAGCATGAGATGGGCCTGCTGCCCCATGCTATACTTTTGAAAGAGGAGGAGGAAGAAGAAACTACCAGGAGGAGTGAATAGCATAGGTATTAATAGGGTAACATGCCTGAAGAAGGTTAAGCTTGTGATTCAATCACTTAACCAGGAGTCAGCAGTGGGATTCTATTCCTGGTTTTGCCACTGACCTGCTGTGAGAACTCAGGCCAGGAACTTGGGTGGGATCATACCTAGGTCAGCTCCCACCACCCACACCTCCATGGCTACCCTTCTGGTTTTAGTGCACTAGCTTAGTCATTATAGACATACCCTTGAGCTGACTCCTCCCTAGGCCCATGTCCTTCAGTGCATCCAGACCAGTGTAATTTTCCCACTTTACTTTTCTGATTTAATCTCTGTGGGCCTGTTCAGTCCATCTCTGCATCACCCAGCACCCACTGGGGAAAAGCTGAGTAAAGACAGCCTTGCAGTGAGTCACAGAGTAAGTGAAAATGGGCTCTGTCAAACCAGGAGGGGAGGGGAAGTATGTCTCAAAGCCATAGACTCCTCCTGCCCTCAGCCACACAGAGCTAGGGAGGGTGGGCTCTAGCTTCCCAGCTGATTCAGTCAGTTGGGCTATAGTATAGTGAGGGCTTTGCAGTAGCATCTCAGTTTTGAAACGTCCTCTTCTCTCAGATACCTTGTTAGTTCAGTCCTGGGGGGAAGAAAGTTTACAATGGGCTTCTGATATGAAGACCATGGTGAGATTTCAGTTTAAAGGTGAATAGCTAGTGCCTAGGACCAAGACAGAAATGCTTTCATTTTGCCTTCTTTTGTACTTTATAGCCTTGGCTTCATTAGAGTCCAAAACCCATGCTGTGGCTTCTGAGGCTGAGAGTAGAACTGAAAGGTGCAATTCAGCTATTTGCATATAAAGATATTATAATTGTTATGACAGAGAGTCTGTTTCAGTTTAGCGTTCACTTTAACTGGGACTATTAAATGCTCCATACTTAGATAAGAGGTAGCCTTACCAATTATTGATCCATGCATAGCATCTCGACAAAGTTTTCATTAGTGTTAGGCACAGAGGCAAAAGTAAAGTTGTCATTCATCTGAGCAAAGAAATGTGAATTCCAAGTCCACATTTAAGCAATGAAGACATTTGAAAGAGGGGGGAAAAAGGAGAAACTACCAGGAGGACTGACTAGCATAGGTATCAATAGGGTAACATGCCTGAAGAAGGTTAAACTTGTGATTCAATCACTTAACCAGGAGTCAGCAGTGGGATTCTATTCCTGGTTCTACCAATGACCTGCTGTGAGAACTCAGGCAAGTCCCTTCACCTCCATCTCTCTCTCTCTTCATGTTGTAAGTGGAGCTGGCTGGAAAATGGGAATAACTTCCCATGGAAAATGTTGCATTTATGGAGAAATACATTGTCCCAATTCTTTTTTTTTTTTGTGGGGAAGGGTTTCAAGAAAAATTCTCTTTTGAGAGAATCAAACTGGAATTTTCTTTGGCTTCCAAATTACTCACCTTTGACACAAGTCTTCCTGCTCAACAACTCCCAACCCTGGCAGGGAGCCAGGGTGCCCAACTTCCCCCAGCCCCAGGAAGCAGGAAAGCAGAGAGACCTGGTGCTGGGGGTGATGGAATGTCTATTTCACTGGCCACAAGTGAAATGGACAAGAACCTTGCAGTCAGGGAGCAGGAACAGCCATTAGGATTTTCCTCATGGAAAATGATTTTTTTCCTGCAAAACTGAAATTTTCTTATGAAGAGAAAGGAGGAAGGGTGAAAGCTCTATTCCATCTCTTCTGATCATCCCATACTCCTCCCACAATTCCAGAGTGATTGGACATTTCAGCTCAAAACATCAGCAAAGAAATAGTTCTTATGTTTTCTGAAGACTGCTGATGACCATTTAATTTTCTATTGAGATGAATAGGGAACTGTTCACCCCTCTCAGATCTAGTACTGCCTGGAACACTTTCTCATTAGGTCGGACTCTTTCAAACCCTTCTGAAAATTCACTACTTTTGAATTCCCCCCAAAAGCCTGGCCCATTCAGTAAAACACTCTTACCTACCCAAAGGAGAAATGTACTAAGTTTTGACTAGAGTCCCCAACATCATAACAGCTACGTGCTACATGAACATCAGTGAATTTATCCTGAGACATCCCTATGAGGTATGGGATATATTATTGTTCTTATTTTACGAATGTGGAATAAGGAATAGGAACACTTCTATTAGCACAAAATCAACACAGAAGCGGGATTCTTTAGTTCCAAAACCACATCTTACCTACAATATTTTAATGATTGGGTATCCCAGTAACTTCTTGTTATCTGTCTATTTAGGTTATTAGTTTCCTGGGGTTGCAGTCATGCCTTCCTTGTTTTTTTATATAGAGCAGGGCACACCATGGGCACTTACTAGTAAATAATTATCTGTGGTTTTAGGAGCATTCTCTTTATGCAGTCTCCTTTTTCTTTTTCTTTTCTCCATGCACACGTCAGGCAGTTTTCAGAATCTTTGAAGTTCCGCCATCAGCAGAACCTTCAAGGCCAACATGATATCAGTGCCATGGGATCTATTTCAAACAATGTCCTCCTGAATTCTCTCATCCTTGCTGCAGATGCTGTTGTGTTGGGATCTGGCCAATGATACAGCCATGACATTGACTCATGGGGGAATTGCTTTAGTACTTGAGTCTCCTGGGTCTTTCATCAGAGATTGTCTAGTGCGGATGGCACTTCAATAATTTCCACTTTTCAACATTGATTTCTGGCTACAAGGACTCTGAATGAGCAGTCATTTCTTTCCTTCTGAATGCAGCTAAAGCTGCATTAGCCGAACTAGTTATCTTTTCTCCTCTTCATCTGTTGTTTCCAAAGACCTAACATTCTGCTCCTCTGCTGAGAGGTATTGAAATGTACAGTTTGAAATCTATGGTGGGTGTTTGCTTTCTTTCCCCTGGATTGCAGTGCAAATTAAGGGTTTGGTTTCTATTCTGAATATTGGGTCAGGTCAAAATTTATCAACCTGTTTTTTTTCTTGTCAAAAGAAATGGCTTAATCAAAAGCAACTTTTTTTTTCTGCAGGAAAATGGAGATTTCAACACATTTTTTTCCAGTAGGAAAATTCAAAATGAAAATTTTAAATTTGAAAAATGGTTTTGAGATGAAACAACAAAAAATCAGTACAAACATGTAAGGGAGCTGCAGCAGTGTTTGCCACACTGAAATTCTCTGGGGTGGACACTATTTGACAGAGCTCTGGTAGGATGCATTACCTTCCTGTAGGTGTCCCACTCCTACTATCACCTGTTTTGAGAGCAGGAAGCTGTGAATTTTCCTATTACTAGACAGGAAAAATTAACTCTTTCTTTACCAACTTGTTAACAGGATTTATATTCGCCTTATCGTCAGAATCTTGACTTAGTTGTGATGTCATCCTTTGAAAGATGCCATTAGTCACAGAATCACCATGCTACCTTTTGACTTGGTTGGTTTATGTCAATCGTTCAGCCTCTTTTCAGCTCTTGCTGAAGGCCTATGTCAATGAAATTGGAACTGGATTGTGGCTGTAGTTCTTGCAGAGACTTCTTCTGTTTCTGGTTTGGAACCTCAGGCATATCTTTTAAGGCCTTTGAGTGGCCTAGACATTAGGGAGTCTGTGCATGTAGCTGTAGTTTTCCATCCCTGATGCTATAAAACAGTAGCCTCTGAAGAGAAAGGCATGGCTTTCAACAATAATCCTGGGTCGGAAGAAATGATGTCATGATAACAAATAGTTCTATTAACTCTATACAAGACTGTACCTTGCAATTAATCATAGTAACCTCCACCTTTTATGAAGCAAATATCTTCTAGACACTGAACAAACATTTACTCCTTTCTCTTCACAGCACTCCGTAAGGTAGGTAATTAGGCCTATTCTACAGATAGAGAAAAGGAGACAGAGAGATTAAGTATCAGGCCTAATGACATTCAGAGGTTCAGTGATAGAACTTCCATCTCCCATTGCTTTGCTCCAGCCATTATGCTATGTTGCCTTTTAGTCAAATACACTCTGTCTCTCTTTTGATGACAGTTCAGATGTTATTTTCTCCCAAATGATGTGTCCATAATTTACACTTATCCAGTACCTTTCACTGTGTGATCTCAAAGCACTTTACAACACGGTACTAAATAACATTGTCACAATCACACAGATGTGAGAACTATGACACAAATGTTAAGAGATTTACCCAAGAGTAAATACAGTATAGAGCAAGTCAGTGCCATGAAATAGAATCCATGGCTATTCTGTGCTCTAGGTACTTGACCGCACTGCTACATTTGAAATCATTATTGACATGAAGTACATTCAATTATTTCAGTTCATGTGATAGCACCCTATGACTTCTGCACATCCCAGTAATAACAATGAAAAATTTGAGAAGATTCCTTCAGGCAGCAAGTCAAATACTTATTTGTAGAAAACGCTGATTTAAGCTGACATTTCCTTAGTTGTTTTGTATAATGAGAATACTGTTCACAACATGGAAATGTATTCCCAATAAATGGAGCTTGTGGTTATCAAATGCTTCCATTTTACTCCATCTACTACTCTGCCATGAACAATATTCCTTTAATATTTATAACGTTTCATTGGTGCTAACATTCATATAGCCTCAAAAGTAGAGCTGTCTTTACCAATGTACTATACTAATACTTCCCTACCCAATCCTTCAAAAATATTGACTTTTTGGAATAAAGTGAAAGAGTTCTGGAATTGTATGAATCAATGATCTTGGCATATTTACTGAAATTCTCTTGGGCACGAGCTGACACATCTAAGAATCTGCTTTTAAAGAGTCTTGCTGTACAAGGCACATTATGATCTTAGTGAATAAAAATGTGTCTATCCAGGAAATCTGCACAGTTCCAAAAAGTGCTTTAGGATCTTATGGGATAAAAGGTGTTACATAAATGTGAGATGAGCATTACTCTCAATTTAGATAAGATCATATAGTGTCAATAAACCGCTAATGACATTTTGTTTGCAAAAGAAATAATATCTCCATTAGCGACTGAAGCGACTTTTTGTTTTGCATAAGGTATTAATTATCTTTTCCTCCTTTCAAATTAGGGAAGGTTTAATTTTCTTTTTGTCTCGTTACTATCTGAAAAATATATATCCATGCATAGTTTTATGATTGATACATTGTCGAGGATTAAGAAATTAAAAATAGGTTAGAAAAGAAATATGTTTGAATAAATTATTTAATTTAAAA
Source organism: Apalone spinifera (assembly GCA_030068395.1). Lineage (NCBI taxonomy): Eukaryota > Metazoa > Chordata > Testudines > Trionychidae > Apalone > Apalone spinifera. The sequence goes on from CM057846.1 coordinate 21,198,082, forward strand.
ATTAAGTAACCGATAGAGAATTTTGAATGATGACACTTTTCTTATTACATTTAATATACAGTATGTAGGTAAAAATAATTTGATACCATTAAGACTAATTTCCATATGGCTAACTGGTAAGTATTCAGAATATTTATGGTCTATTCTCTAATCCATTATATGTTCATAACCATACATTGTAATGCAAATAAATGTGCACAAAGTCGGGGAAATAACATCTAAATTATATATTCATAACCTCCTTCCACAAGCAATATCTGTGCTATGTTGAAAACCCAGTAACTGTAAGTAGCCCATTAGTGTAAAGTGAGTAGCTATCGGCATTGTGATAGACCCAGGGCAGCTGCCTACAATAGTTTGGTAGAGGGCAGACATACTGGGAGCTGGGTGAATGGTTTTCTGTTTCCTAAATAAACTGCCAGAGACTGCTGCCATGTAATCAAGGCAGGCAGGCACCTGAGGCTAATTAAGAGCTTGCCTGAAGCAGCAGGCAAATTAGGCACCTGCAGTCAATTAAGGCCTACTAGGTTACTTGAAAAGTTTTCTCCCCAGGTAAGTGAGGGGGAAAGAGAAGAGTGATGGACTGAGAAGAGGAAGTGTGTTGCTGGAGAGCTGAAGAGTGCAAAAAGGAAACAGGGAACATTCATTCAGGCACCAGGGAGAAGGTATTAGGGACTGTTTGGGGAAGTGGCCCAGGGAAAAGGCTGCTGTATTTGAACTAGAGGAAAAACCCCCATCAGTTGGTGCTATAGAGGGTCCCTGGGCTGGAACCCAGAATAGTAGGTGGACCCAGGTTCCCCCAAACCCTCCCCACCCCACTAAAAAGGAGATTATGGAGGGGTTTAACCCCAATCCTTTGATTTTGCCATTGATGAGGATGGCTCAGTAAGATGGCCTCTGGCCTCTAGAACAGGTAAGAAGCAGCATGGAGGGTCACAGCGAGCCTTTGAGGAATATGCTAACCACTTAGAAGCAGAGGACCCCACTGGGCACAGCTGGAGCTTTGCCACAGCATGCATAGTGCAATAATATCCAAGGTATTAAGACCAGTATCTTGGTGGAGGTGAGTGGGGTAGCAGCCTCATCCAGACCCCCAGCTCAGTCCCTTGCTCACAGGCTGACAGGAGTTTGAAAGTGCGATGAGGGTACCAGCAAGCTCAGCAACTTGGATCAATCCAGAAGAAACACGCTAGATTTCTGAAAGAGTCATGTGAAGGCAGGCTCACTGATGGGGCAAACAGGTTGAAACTATAGTCAAGAACAGAATGATCAGACACATAGATGACTATAATATGTTGGGGGATGAGTCAATACAGCTTTTGTACAGGCTAATCACACCTTACAAAGCTATTAAAATTCCTTGAAGGTCTTTGAATATGTGGTCAAAGGTGATCTAATGAATATAGTGTACCTGGATTTTCAGAAAGGCTTTGACAAGTTCCCACTCCAAAGAATCTTAATCAAAGTAAGTAATAATGAGCTAAGAAGGAAAGTTCTCTCATGGAGCAGTAATTAGTTAAAAGGTAGAAAACAAAGAGTAGGAATAAATGGTCAGTTTTCACAATGAAGAGGAAAATAGCAGGGTCGCCCAAGTTCCTGCAATTGGGTGCGTGCTGTTCAACACATTTCATAAATGATCTGGAAAAAGTGGATGAACAGTAAGGGGGCAAGGTTTGCAGACAATACAAAATTATTCAAAATCGCTAAAATCTAAAGCTGAGTATGAAGAGTTACAAAGTGATGTCACAGAGCTGGGTGACTGAGCAACACAATGGCAGATGAAACTCAGTGTTGAGAAAGTGCAAAGTAATGCACATTGGAGAGCATAATCCTAGCTATGCATACAATATGATGGGTTCTAGTTAGCAGTTACCACTCAAAAAAAAAAATCTTGGTGTTACTGTGGTTAGTGCAGTGGCCGTCAAAAAGGTTAACAGAATGTTAGGACCCACTACAAAAGGGATAGATATTAAGATGGAAAATATTATAATCCCACTCTATAAATTCATGATAGACCCACACCTGGATATTGTACAGTTCTTGTCCCTCTGTTTCAATACAGATATATTAGAAATGGAAAAGGGCAACAAAAATTATATGGATATGGAAAAGCTTCCATATGAAGAAAGATTAAAAAGACTGGGACTGTTCATCTTCAAAAAGGGGCAGCTAAGCGCAGGGAGTGGTGGGAGAGGTAGGTATGACAGTGGATTATAAAATCATAAATGTGGAGAAAGTGAATAGAGAAGTGTTAGTTACGCTTCACATAACATAAGAGCGAGGTGTCATCCAATGAAATTTAATTGGCAGCAGGTTTAGAACAAAAGGAAATATTTCTTCATGCTAGCACAGTCAGAATTCTAGAATTCATTGCCAGGGAATGTTGTGAAGACCAAAAGTATAACTGGGTTCCAAAACAAATTAGATAACTTAATGAAAGATAAGTCCATTGGTGACACTTAGTCAAGATGGTCAGGGATGCAATTCCACGCTCTGGATGTCCCTGAACCAGGAGCTTCTGACTGCCAGAACCTGGCACTGGATGGATGGGAGGGAGGAGTGAGATCTTAGTAATTGCCCTAGTTTTTTCATTCCCTCTGAAGCATTTGGGATTGGCCACTGTAGGAAGAAGGACACTGGGATAGATGGACCATTGATCTAACTCATTCTGACCATTTTTATGTTTTTAACTGTGAAGTTGGTAGCTAGCCTCAGGAGTATAATATTATAGACTAATATAAGAAAATAAATGTCTTGGTCAATTTTCCATTAAAAACAATGAACTAACTCTCATCTCACTTACACCACAGAACCTTTATTGACTTCTTTGGAATTACTCCTGGATTACCCAAGTCTCATTGAGATGAGAATCAGGCTCTGTGTTTTGTTTGTGAGAGAAAACCCAAACACTGCAATTTTCTGTATTCCTGGTACAAAAACAACACCTTGTATGCATATTGTTGGCAGAAAGGGATCATTTTAGCTCCAAGGTCAGCACAAATTTACACTGAATACATTACATTGCAATTGTTTTAGGGAGGATTTTGAATGCTAACATGTTTGCATATTTTTGCTGCTTTATCTTATGCAGAGTTGGCCTTATACCTCGAAAGGTGCCAGTTGTTTTAGTGGGAAATTACCATCCCTCTGATATGAGGATTGGAAAGAACCGTGAGTGATGAAAAGGTCTGTTGCTTTTTATTGCAGTCTTGTAATCTGCTAACAAACAAAGAAGTTGAGATTGCTGCCTTCACAATTGGAATCTTTACACATTTACCATGGGGGGGTATAACTGAAAACCGGCAATTTAACAGCTAGCTGCACCGGTACAAACTGCTGCTAGTCACACGGCCCATGTTATTGTGATTCATTGTGTCAGGCTAGACTTGTGGTGGAAAACAGTACTAATGATGCAGGCTGACATGTTGTGTCACTCAACATATCTGGAAAATGAGCAATGTGCTAAAGTTCCTTCTTATTAGTCGGTTTTTAAACCAGCTCCTTATTTCAGCTGACCAGTTTCACACTTCCCTGTGTGTTTTCCGGGAACTCATGAATATTTTTTGCTCTTTTTTTACTCTGTACAGATAAATGTGACCATACACCATTATAATTTATTTCTTTAATGTATTGGTATTTGTAGCACTTAGGACCCTCAATCATGGAGCCCATTGTGCTAGCCGCCATACAGACACAGAACAAAAAGACAGTCCCTGCCCCCAAGAGCCTATAATCTTCTCCCTCCTGTGCCACGTTCAATGTGATTTACAAACTGGGTCAAATTCTTCCCTGATGTCACTCCACTTAAAAGTCACCAGGTAGGAATTTGTCCTAACATAGAAATGCGTGTATTAGAACTAGGGCTGGGGCATCCCCTTGGCTCTTCCAATAGCACTGGATGTTAATTAACATACACAGAAGGGAGGCAGGGCTCAAGACAGGAACTGGAAGAAAGACAAGAAATGTATTTTCCCATCTGCATCTGTCATGAAGACTACACCCATTCTTCTTGCGCACAACCTTTCTAGATTACAAGCTCTATGGGGCAGGTTACTGTGCCTTTCTTGATGTTTGTGCTATAACCAACACATTCCAGAGTTATTGGAAACAAATAACATTTAATAACAGCATGTTTAATATGCAGCATGACAAGATACACAATTTGCCACTTGTCTGGTGCCTACTTCTGGGATTAGTTCTCAAGGTCAACCACCGTGGTCATATGCTGTCACACCATCTTTGTTTCTGCTCTGCACCCCCTCTCACTCCCAGAACTTCAGCATCGTCCTCAGGACTCTCCCCTGGCCAGGTCAATCAGCGTTCCCCTTATCTGGGATATATCAAAGTCTGTCCATCAGCAGTCCAGGGCAGTCTTCCATTCACTGCCTCCAGCACCACTCCTTCAGCAGCTGGTAGAGAACCCAGACCCTCCCTCTACTCTGGGTGTCAGTCCAGAGGTCCTCAACACAGCAATTCTGAGCTTTACTCTCTCAACCTTCACTAGTTCTTCCTGGGACTGCTTCTTACTCTTCTGGTTCCCACCCTTTCTCCAAACTCTCCTCCCTCTTCCCAGGGAGTGGCTGTTGCTTGCCTCTTGGATTTGTAGGCCCCACCTCTTCCTTCCTAGCTGAGCCTGTTGGCAGTCAATCTCTGCTCCCTAGCCCTTTCTCTGGATGCAGTCTGTGGAATTAATAGGCCTACTTGACCACCTATGTGGGGTGAAGACCCCATCACATGGCGTTATTGAGGCACAATAAACACAGAAACAAGGCATTTTCTTAATATTTTTCTTGAGTTTTCAGCTGAGCCAAGAGGCTCATTGAGCTCGGAAATTACATATCAAAATGTATTAGAAAAATGCCATAATGACATCTTTATGCAATCACTTTATGGAGTATAAGATATTCCATCTTTTTGTCAGGATCAATAAGAGCTATTGTATATTAAGTTAACGAAAGTGTAGCTAAACTTCTAAGAGCAGAAGTGTGTCAGCACAGAGTATATGGAGTTGGATCAAGTAAATCAGAGTTTGGAGAATAGTAGGTTTAACTCAGCCTACGACACTGACTTACTTTATAACCCCAGGCAATCATTTGGCCTCCTTGGGTCTGATTCAGCTTATCTGCCTAATTGGGAAACAGCGGGACTTTATCAAAAACCAGATTTTTGCATCAGAATTGTGTTTTCCTGGGGAATTAACTTTCTGATCAGCCCTCTAAATTTCTTTAAAAAAAAAAAGAAGCTCTTTCTTGCTTTAGGAGATGAATACTTTGGAATATCTACCAAAGAAGAATATAGATGGAAGATTCTAATCAGACTCTGCTCTTCAAAAAAAGGGGGAAACCTCAGGTAAAGTAACTGATTAACTGACATGCTTAGCCAACCTATACCTCTGAGATGGTAAAAGATGGCTTGAGGTATAGATCAGCTATAGTAGTATTGAGTATATAGTATTAATTAGTAACCATTCCTCCTGACATTTCCTGAAACAAAACTCTACCCAGCAGACACTGAAATGGTTTGGGGGGGTGTGATGGAATGAACATGCCCCCACATTAGGCAAGAAAGGGTTAACCCCACACTATAGGTGCAGAAGTCCTGCCCCTCAGACCACGCGGGGTGTGACCGCACCCCAGACAGGGGGGTGGATCACGGATCCAATGTCCTCCATCCATCTCTCCCCTTATCTAGTCCTGAGACGCCTGGCCCGCTGAAATCCACTTGGTCGGCCCCTTTTCGGCCGCGCACCTTAGTTATGAGTCT
>CM057846.1:21235229-21248647 GCA_030068395.1 Apalone spinifera
TCAAAGGCTCCAAGATCTACCAGTAGATCCCGATCTACTGGTTGGTGATCACTGGAGTAAATATTTAGACAGCTGGAAAGCCAACCAGAAACACCTCAGGTGGTCATTCACAATTAATCCTGTAATGCCTATCAAGTGCTTTAAGCACGATTTAAGGAAGGGAAGAAGCAAAAGAAAGGTAATCAATTCCTTCTGCAATTAATTCCAAAGCTGAACACCATTACAAAGTCTGATGCAGAATTTAAACTCTGTTAAGGACTTGAGTTGGTGTGCGGGCTCTTGCAGTGGGCTGGTTTTTCACCCTCTGCTTGAAGGCAATTGTTAATATCTAACAGATAACTTTTCAGAGCACCAGTGTAATGGATTATATGCTCACACTGACTGTAATAGCCTTGAAGATGGGTTTGTTCATAGTTCTGTACATAATGTATGTGTAGGGCTGTGGTTATTATAAACCCTGTGGTTAGGGGAACTGTGGTTACTCTGCTGAATGGGATTGTGGTTGCCGTTATCCTTGAGCCATGAGAATCCTTGCTTTATCATCACACTGTCATTTCAAAATGTTCAACAAACATCTCTCTTTCTGCAATAATCAGGCAAAGATTATTGAAATGATTGTTCTGTGCCTTTAGGTACGTCAGCATCTGAGGTCAGTAGGGACAACAATGAAATGTTAAAATAAACTAAAATTCTGGAAGTCCATGATTATCTTTATAAAATCTGTTAATTTTTGTACCAAAGGGACTTCCAAAAAGTAGCTTAGACCCACTGGACACAATATTTCAGAGTTAATATTTTTTAATAATGTTTTCATTATGATTCCTAGTTAGATTAGTTTTTAATGAATCAAGGTGATTTCCAATGATTTCTGGCAGGGGACAGACAGAGATGATGAACAATGTGCATTGATGACTTTCTGCTATGCCCTTTAGGGAGATTATTTTTACATGTTACTAGCCATAGAGAGGAAAACTGACTAAAAGGAGGTCTACATTCCTTTCACATTTACATCAGAATATAAAGATAAGTTTTTATTTGACTCCCTTCTTTCTAAAGTAGGTCCATTAACAAGGTAGGAATGAAGCTATCATGATAGAGAGGTCCCCTTCAGTTCCCCCTTCCTATGATTTCTTACCCCTTCATCAAGGGGATGTAAACAGCAAGTGGTCTTCAACTCCTAGCCCACACCCAGTCCCTCATCCCTAAGTCTATTATTGACCTGGCACCTCCACCCATCCCTTTATTCCTTTCCGTGGGTCAGGTTTTTTTGAACAGTTTCCATATGCCCCCCCTCCCCCCTTTCCTCTGGTCTCAGAGCACATCTTAATGATACCAATGAATTAATGTTTAAGATAACCGAGCAATTAATGCAATAGATTTAATAATTAAAATAAAGGCCTCCTTCCCTTGATACAAAGCCAATTATGTACCTTACCCAGAGCTCCACTGCCTGCCTCTTTGAAGACAACTCCTGGATGCAGCCTGACAGCCTCAGCACCGCTGGTACTGAATATTAGGTTGTGACCACAGGAGTTTAAGAATTGCCATACTGGGTCACATTCAAAGGTCTTTTAATCCTGTCTCCCACATTTGCTGCTTCAAAGGATAAGCAAATTGTCCCAAATGTGGGACAATCTGCCTCCCATGTTTGGTCTCAGTCTAAGATGGAACAATCAGGGATTGTCTTAAGTCCTGAAGCACAAGGTTTAATACCCCTTCCAAAATTGTTTTTACCATTAGTTATGACAGCTCTCAGTATTCTTGGTATCCAGATAAATGTCTGTTCCCTTTCTGCATATTGAGCTCAAGGAGATATTGTAGCAATGAGTTCTACAGTCTACACATTTTATGAAAAAATATTTCATATTAGTTTTGAATTGGCCACCTTTCAAATTCATTGACTTGCCCTTTGTTCTGGTGTTTTGTCACAGGGAGAATGGGAATCTCCTTAGTTAATTTCTCTATTATTTGATATGCTTTCATTATTGTTATTGTACATGCATGGTTCACTGAGGACTGTTGTGCCAGCCAGAGTGTCTATGATTGACACCAGGCACCATGCAGTTAAGTTCTGAGATCTGGCTGAAGTCTATGAATCCCTGGAGCAGCCTTACGGGCAATGCCAGGTAGGATTGGGGTATGCACACCTTTGTGTGGTATGGTTGATGAAACCTGACCTTTGCCACAGTGTAAATACAGTTTTGCATCCATATGTGAGACACGGACTTTGTGGAGGAGATGGGTGAGGAACATCCAGTTTTGCAACGGTTTGAACTCTGCTTGAAGCCCCAGTAGATGAACTCATCAGCACTCTCTGTAATATTTGATCTCACCTGCATTGAGTGGTTCCAGCAGTGAGATGTGACAGCTCTGAGGTGCCATACCTTGACTTCCTGCCAGAAGATGTTCAAATCCATAATGTGGAAGGCATTTCAAAGACTTGGGGGTGGGGCTGAAATTCTGACTTCTCCACAAGGAGGACAGCCTCACTGGCATAGTCTTAGTTGGTAATCACTTCCTGACCCACCATGATTCTGACATGTGAAGCAGCAAGTCTTAATATCTGGCCGACAGCATGACAGAAGAGTTCTAGGATGAGAACACATTCCTGCCACAGACCTGAAGCTGTGTAGAAATTTGGTGAAAACCATGACTGAATGTGCACTCTCACACTGGTGCTAGTGTGCAGACTGTGCACCAGATGTAGCAGAACATCTGGAACACCAACTCCTTTCAGTGCAAGCCGAAGTGCTGACCTGTGGACTGAATCAAAAGCAACTTTGAATCAAAATATGCCACATGAAGCAGATAGTTGAATTCTTGGTGCAGCTTAACTAGAAGTTTGAGGGTAAAGACAGCATCCATTGTTGACTGCCAACAGTAAAACCTGATTTTTGTGGATGTGGATGTCTGTTAAGGAGAAGCTGCATCCTATCAAGCAGATCACGTTCAAATACCTTTTCAGAGACTGATAACAATGAGATTGCCAAACTCAGTGCAAGATCCTCTGCCTTTATACAGGGAACTATGACTCTGGTATTTGGCCTGAGGCCCACACTTCTGTGATGCAGACCAATGCTCACTGGTTCCGAGGCACTTTTGAGCAGCTCAGATGGAATACCATCAGGTTCCAGCGGCATGTCCATTCCATAATTTTTTGATGATCTTTCCTTTGGATAATGGGCACAAAATTTGCCGGGTCATGGGCAATGGGTCATGGGCAATCATTAGAAGGTGTGCGGTTTAGTACAATTTCAAAATGCGTTTTCCATATATCCTGGACCAAATCCATTGATAAAAAGAGAGACCTCTCTTGTTCCATGATGCAGATGTGAGAGGGCTGTCTATGGTTGTCAGCCAGATGGCTCTATAGGCAGTCTACAGATGTCTGTCCTCTATTCTATTGGCCAGTTGACATAGATCTCATTAGCAGATTGGCATTGCTTGGAAAATGCCTTTCAGCTATTTATGTTCTTGGCTATCTCACTGCTTCTATGCTTCTGACTTTTTTTGTTTGTATAATAAAAACATCTTTGGAAAGTTCAGGTGTCTTGCACGACCATGTGAATCTGATTGTTCCAGCAGTGATATGTGACAGGCAGTCTCCATGTTCTGATAGACTACTAGATTTATGGGTGTCATCCTTGATAGCTTATATGTATTTCAGAGCTTCAGCAGGATCCTTGGATTCTGGACATTGTACTGTTGGTGAACACCTGGCTTGGAGAGAGTTGGAAAACATAGTGAGAGATGAGAAACAGTTAAGTCTATGGTCTGAGTTTGCTGGTGCTTCTGATGTCATCAAAAACCCTGTTGGAATTCGCTATGGATTAATTTCTGATCAGGATGAGGTTAACTTCCTGCATGTCACTTTCATTGTTTGAAACCCAGCTCCAGCAATGATTGTTAAGGCACATAAACTGGGAGCCCATAACAGACAAGCCCTCATTGGCACATAATGTCAAATTTTGGGAGGTGGTTTTCCTTTGAGGAACCAAAGCCAAAGGGTATTATTTTGGTTTCAAACACAGTTTGATTGCAACCAGTCATGGCATTGAAATCTCCAGGCTCTAGCAGTATATCATGTGGCAGAGTTGACTAGATTTTGGGCTGATAACTGATGGTCGATTGTGTCCTTTTCCTCAAGTGACATGCCTTCTCTTGTTGCATAGGTCACAGTGACAAATAGGTGTCCACAACAATGCTGGAACTGAGCATAGAGTCAGTGTGAAAAGATATGGTTCCATGTAGTTGGAGTTTGTCTAATGACAAGTGCCACACCTTGAGTTAGGTGTGGAAAAAGGTTGCTTCTTCACCAGTAACTTGATTGCTTTATGGTAGAAAAGCCTTAGTGAGTATGTCTACACTGCAATTAGACACCCTCAGCTGTACCTGCCAGGTGACTCAGGATGGTGGGCTAGGGCTAAGGAGCTTTTTAATGGCAAAGTAGACGTTCAGGTTTGGACTGGAGCATAAGCTCTGGGACCCCATGAGGAAGAGGTTGCCAGGTCTTGAGCTCCAGCCTGAATCTGATCACCTATACAGGGTGTCCCCACTATAAGTCACCCTGGTATACATCCGTCCCACACTAAAGTCATTGATATTTGTAGGCACTGATGCAATATAAGTCCTCCCATTCCCCACTTTAAGTCATTCAAAACACTGCCCCCAATTTGCTTAAATGGAAGTCAGCCGGGGGGAAAAAAATTCCCCGTTTTAAGTTGTTTCGCTATAAGTCCAAGTTTTTTAGAATGTATCTTGGACTTATAGTGAAGACCGTCTGTACTACAATTAAACAGCCCGTTAGAATCAGCTGGCATGTGCCAGCTGTGGTTGTCTAATTGCACTATATAGAAAATTTGTGTAGTGCCAATGATTATGATGTAGTAGCAGGTGGGTTCTTTGACAAGAGCTGTTCCATGTGGTGACACAGAACAGGCCTCTAAGGTCTGGCTTGGACAGCCACGAAGTTGGGGTCAGTGGAGCTGGGAATTCCCTGAGCAAACTTTGGGTCACATGCTTCATCTTGGAATCAATAAGAGTGGAGTTTTAAGCCTGGTGCTCTTGTCACAGCGGTTGTCCCTGAGTTTCACTCTGCTTTCTTGGGACTGAGGAACATGGAGGGCTTTTATTTTGGGGGGCACCAGCCTCCTACCCTGGAATTCTTTCTCCAGATGATGGTGTTTCCTGAGGGCATGGAGAGCTGGTATGATGATCTAGCTCTTCTTCTGCCCTATGTGATCTGCACATCCAGGACCATGGCTCATCCAGCTTCACCTCCATAGGGGACTTGGCCCTGATCTGCAGGGTCCATTGTTGGCCTTCACTCACTAATTTGATCATGGCCCTTCATCATGTGCTACTGTCGGAAACCACTCAAACCCAAGACCTGTGTGGGAAGGGACAGCCACACTTTGAACTAGAGATGGGTACGAGAGGTGTTCCAGCCTCTGATCATTCTTGTTGTCCATATCTAGATCTCACTTTTAGTTTTGCAACATCCTTTCTGAGATGGGGAGACCATTACTGCACACATGACGTGAAAGCAAAGGAAGATGGCACTGCGGAACAAAGACTTGCTACTCTATTCACTCTGGCTCCCCCCTGTGTAGAAGGTGACAATGGGGTTCATGTGAGGAAACTTACAAGGGGCAAGGTGGAAAATGTACCATGTGATTTTATCATCAGCTGTCTGGTAGACTGAGTTCCTGACACTCTGTTTGCTGTCACAGAATCACTGGACAAGGCCAGAAATCAGTGAATATTTTGTCAATGCAATATTTTTAGAATAATAAGAGACCTGTGATTTATTTAAAAGGTGTTCTCATTTCATAAACACTTCTATAAAAGCCCAGGTAAGCTTAATTATATAGCAAATTTTCCCCTCTTGTGGAGCATCACTTTCCACTAGCTTCACTTATAACTAGCTTCACTTTCTCTGCTCTGAAGCTCTGTGATTTCTGATCATGCCTCTATCTAACTGCTCAGAAGCAAAACCTGCTCTGCTTCAAATGACTGTTAAATGATTTAGGAATCATAGTTATCTGCAGCAATGGTTCTACTGATCTTCCCCAAAATGCACAAAGGGGAAAGAGTTGCTCATTTTGGAAATGACCATTCTTGAGCCTGCCATGTTTCTTTCCTTCATAAAAAGCGTACCATGAATAATTATGTCACTGGGTCACTTTTAATTTTTCTCCAAAGAAAATCATGCTAATTACTGCTTGATTATATGAGTCGTTAGTGAGAAATACTATTGCCTGAATAGCCTGGGAGAGCTGGTAGAAAAGGGTTTAGTAATTAATTGGAAAAGCTCAAGGGAATATGCAGCTTTAACTTTTCAGAATGAGACTGTGCATCCAATCAATATTTAAGCCTATTCTATGACCTTTTTTCCCCAGTTATCATCCCTTGGAGCTCAGCTAACCCAGAACCTGTGATACAACCCTTTCTATTTCACTAAGTTGTTTTTTTTTTTTTATAAAGATTGATTTGGGGAATTCTCCTTTATAGCTGAAAATCATTAGAACTATTTCACCTCCCAGTTTCTTTGTTGACCTACAAACAGAATTATAGATGGATGCTGAACCTTGCCTGTGACTATTTCTTACTGACAACAGCCCAAATTCTGCTATCAGTTACGTTGGTGTAAATATTGAGTAAACCTATTGAAGTCAATGCAGCTATTTTGGGTTTTAACTGGTGCAGCTCACAGCAAGAATAAACCCTGTATTGAGGGATGGAGATTATCCACAAATTGCTGTATTCTTTCTGTTTACCAAATATACTTTAACACTCTCATTTTCCATTGAATGAGCTTTTGTTGGTGAAAGTTAGTGATTCAAATACACATTTTATAGGTCAACAAAGAGAATGGAAAATCTACAAGACTCCCTCTAATTCCTGTTAATTGCACAGTGAGTTACTGCCAGCATGACCCTGACAGGAGTACTACTTCCTGAATACATAGGCTTGATGAACAATAACTTTGTCTTTCATGATAGGTTTATTCCTTTGTTGAGAAATTGGTTAAGGGTTTTTCCATTGTACATAGGGAAGGTGTAACTGGGCTACATCAGGTTCATTCTTTTAATAGGCTGGGCAATAATCTGTCACCTTTTAGTACACTGGTCTTTTATTCTTTTGAACAGGCTGATTACTTTATCAGACAGTCATTTAATGGTGTTCATCTAAAACAAAGTCTTTAAGAAGTAAGGAAGTTGTAAGTAATGGCAGCAGAGTAGGCTATGTTATTACAAGAAAGCATACCAATGTACTCATCCTTCAAGGCCTGATTGCATAATCATGCAAGCAGTCCTTGTCACAGTTCAGGGCAAACTCATCTGACTTTCCTCCTTTCAGTCTGGCAAAGGGAGCTCATTCTTAGTGCCTCAGACATCATCACTCCTGGGCAGATACCTGTGACTTGCTTCCTCCTGAATGGGAGGTGTTCCTTGTCCATTGTGTGATACTGTGAGCAAGTAAGACTGTCTAAGCAGGCCTACTTTTGCTTTCTCCACAATGGCTATAAACAGCATAATTGCCCAAAGTTAGAGGTTACCACACAGCCCTCTGTAAGCTAGTACATTTTAATCTTAAAGTGGTACCAAAACAAAGGAAAAAAGAACTAAAAACAATAAAAGAACCTACACAGGTGCTAATAAACTTAGCAGAGATCACCTCAAACTTCAGCAGGCTATGCTCAATCCTTCAAACTCTACCAGGGTTTTTTTCTATGGCTACAAATTTGTAAAGGCTGTTAGTTCAGAACAAGACCCCCATGAATCCTTGAGCACCTCCTTTATAGAGCATGGGCCTTTGAGAACAGGTAATCAGTGAACAATTACCCTCTTCTCTGGACTGGCTTTCAAGAGTTGAGTTTTTGCAGCATTGGAGGTGCCCGTCGCAGGAGGAGAAGAAATTTACATTCACCTCCCCCTGCTCTATTCCCCAGGAAATCCACTTCAAATGTATTATCCCCAAAGGTCATTCTTGTCTCCCACATTGTTTAATACAATTCTTTGATCATCTGGGCCCACAATAATACATAATACATAACCTTTATGTATTATTGTGGGCCCAGATGCATTTAATACAATGGACTTCACAGATACTTAAACTTAATTCAGTTTGTTTTCTAGAAGCAGTGGTCCCCAACATGGCTTCCCGTGGACCGAGCGCATGGGGAGTGCCGGCCCTGGGCGCGTGGCTTTGTGGGGGCCGGCCCCGGGCACGTGGCGAATTGGCTTCCCCGCCCCCGGGAGTGCAGCTATGGGGGGGGACCAGTTGTGGGGGGGGTGCCCGCTCTGGGCGCGCAGCTATGGGGGGTGCCGGCTTTGGGCGCGCGGCTCTGGAGGGTGCCGGCCCCAGGCTTGCGGCGAATGGGCAGTCCCGCCCGTGGCTCATGGGGGTGTGGCGTATGTGCGGCTCCGCCCCAGGTGTGCGAGTGTCCCCACCCTCTGGCGCCCGGCGGGCAAACGGCCCCGCCCCCTGGTGCCCAGCAGCTCCAAATGGTTGGGGACCACTGCTTTAGGGGTATTGCAGTAAATTGCCATATCTGTCATAGTCTTTACTCACACAAGTTGTCCCTCTTCAGAGAGGCAGGATCAGGTGACATATATATATATATATATATATATATATATATAAACAAATCTGATCCTGCTTCATCTGTCATGAGATTTGCAAAAGCGCTAAGCTTTCTTTTTAACTCTGCTTTTATTGCAGTAAATACTAAAGCCATCTTTGACTTCACCAGAAAGGGGCTGACAAATGCAATCGTGGAAATGCCAGCCTACAAGCACCATGTCTTCCCTTGCTGAAGTGGGACAATAAAATTATCCTAAACTTATGGATAGTGAGGATATTCAAACAAATGTAGTATAGGCCTAACTCTGTACTGAACTATTCCAGGGGTGTGCTGGCATAGATTTGATGCGGTGATCAATGTTCCCTCTACTCTTTTCCATCCATGTGCACATTGTTTCCATCCATGTGTGGAATAAATTTTGTTATGTGACCAAGGCATGTGCAGATGTACACTACAAATAAAAAACCAGAAGACGTAACTGTGGGAACTCTGCTAATCAGCTGGGCAGAATTTGAATTTCTCCTAAGGGGCCACACAAGCACACAGCTTAGGGGGGAATACAAAATAGCTACTATGTGATCTGTCATTGAAGCTGGGAGTCCTATGCACTGTTGGCACTCAATGGACAATAATAAGACTTCAGCAAGTTAAAAGTGGCTTAAAAGATTTCTTAAGAGGAACATAGGAAATGGCAGCTGTATAAAAATCTCTAATGATGACGCTTTGGTTCCAGGTAGAGCATTGTAACAACAAGGTTCTAACTTATAAAACATAAAGGACTGAATTTTGGGTCCATTATCCACGGATTTCAATAGGGGTTGCACTCATGTAACTGAGGGCAGAATTAGGCCCACTATTAATCGAAATACTTTCTCTGGATAAAACCTGTGCATAGCAGGAACGCTAGGCTGAAATCTCTGTTGGTATAACTTTACTAAATTGCAGAGCCAATGTGTTCAGATAATAGGCCAAACTCTGTGCTGGCAGGGCCAGATTAAGACCTTTAGAGGCCCTAAGCCCTGACAAGATTATGCTGCCCCCCCCATATGTAATTCAAAATAAAAACAATACTATACCATAAAATCTCTTTTTTTTTTGATGCCCCTGCTTTGCTGGTGCCCTAAGCACGGGCTTAGTCTCCCTGTTGGGTAATCCAGCCCTATGTGCTGGTGTAACCCCACTAACTGGACCAAATTCTCTGCTTGTGTATCTCAGAACACATTAGCACTGAGATTTAGTAGAAAAATTGTAACTTGTCAATAAAGGCCTATTTTAGGCTTCTTATAAGTTTGGTTAAGAACATTAGTTTGGCCAGAAAATTGGCAGATTCACACTGAGTACAAATAAGGATGTTCCTGCAAAATTTGATGAAAATTTGTCAAGCTGTTTTTGAGTCACAGATCATTAAACACTAGCAATGATTTGAATTTTTGACTTTCGTCCTAATGTTTCTTTGCCTCCTAGCTTGAAAACAGCTTGCTGCTGTGTTGTCATCCCTTCAAAGTTTCCAGATAGTTAAATCTTCTTGGAAGCTGATGTGCTAGTTAGTGTTGAAGAAGCTCAACCGTAATTAAGCAAAACAATTTAAAAATTTTGCTGTGATTATTTTTGAATCTGAAATTATGCCCAGAAGTTAGGAACTTAGTTTAAAGATTATACCAGCAAGAGATCCTGATCGTGATCAGACTTAAAAAGTTTCAAAGGGAGCAGCAGGATAGACTGTAGCTAGCCACCAGCCCACTCTTAGCTCTGTATGCATCTGTTAAAGTCTCTGTAATGTGCATGAAAATTATATTCTACTAATCACCCTGAACGGTATGTGCAAATTTGATCCTGATCTACACTACATCGTTGTTCACCAATATGCTTCCCTGCACATTTACCATGAAGGATGCTTCATTTGCCGCCAGGTGGGTCATACAGAGGCTCTATGTTGCTCTGTTTTTCATGTCCCATTCAAGAAAACTGCAATCATTTTCTAAAAGGGGCTAGCTAAGGAAGGCAGCCTCACATACCATGCATGTGCTTCTGCCTCATTTAACACCTTCACACACAAAAACGTGAAAACAGTCACCAACCCACATTTATATGCGATTAAATTAGATTTCAGAGCCAAAAAATTAAGACAGCATGGCAGACAGATCTAAGAATGTGGTGGTAAAAGGAAATGTGGCATAGACAGCTCCTGGAGCTATGAAGTTACTTAGTGAGTTATCCTGAAATGAAAATATTTTAAAAAATGTCAGAGGGAACCACAGCATTTTAAATAGATGGGGCAGTAACTAAGGGCACATTGACACAGCAGGACTAAAGCTGAAACAAGCTACACAAATTGAGCTACGTCAATTGTGCAGCTTAAGTCGAAATAGCTTATTTCAGTTTTGGTGCTGTCTACACAGCAGGAAGTTCAAGGTAGAACACTCTTCCTTCGACTTCCCTTACTCCTCATACAATGAGGGTTACAGGAGTTGGAGTAAGAAGTCCTGCAGCTCGACATTATTTTTACATAGTCCGCATCTACACTACAAGCAGTTATTTTTGACAATGTTATTTCGGAATAACATCAGTTATTCCGAAATAAAGCTGCTGTGTGGACATAGCCTAAAAGTTTAAACATTTGCCTTGAGCTGGATGAATGTATAACTGATAGTGGTTAGCAAGCTATTCAGATTGTCTCTAACTCCACTGAGATGCACATGTTCATCATAGCGCGGGCCAGTAATAAAGGCAATGCAGCCCATATCCATCTAATCTAGCTATGTAACTAATTTACTTTACATTTTTTGTATAGTGCTTTACACTGTGACAGTGAGCCTCCAAACCACATGGTATGGTTTCTCCTGTATGACTGGACAGCAGAAACTTTTAACAAGAGGAAAACAGCAGGAGGAAGGATGACTGCGATTGAGGCTCAGGCCTGGCTTTCCAGAGATCTGACTTCAGTCCCCTGCTTTGCTACAGATGTTGTGGGTGGCCTTGGACATATCTCTTAATTTTTCTGTGCCTCCATTGCCTAGCTATAAACCAGGGTGCGGAGGAGATACTTAAAATCACAGTGAAGACATACCAATTTGGCTTTTAACTCAGCTTAGCAGCTCTGGTTCACCCTCAAGCTTTATTTTAAGAGGCTAACCTGCATGAAAAGCTGCATTGCCTGGTCTTCATTGCTGTTTTAACCCAAGTTATTTAATCTGAGTGAAGGACACATCTTTTTTTTGGATGAAGCTATATCTTGATACAAGTGGGAGCTTTAGGGGACATAGTCTTTAACAATGTATTTGGGCAGTGCATGCTAGCATAATAAAAATAATAAATAACACATCTCTTCATTGTATTCTCAGTTGAGTAATCATTCCTGATAAAATTTGTAAAACTCTCAGGATTTAGAAAGATTTTCATTAATAGCTAGTGGCTGTTTGGAGACTCATAAATGATTACTATAACCTAACCAATGACAGTGAACTGAACTCTGTGCTGTTCTTATTTTATTTTATTTTATTTTATTGCATATTGACTGACTTTAGTAGAGAAATACCCGTAGTCTGAAAGTGCCCAGCTAAACAATTCTCCCAAGTTTGGAAGCAGAAGTCTTGCCAATTCTTAGTTCAATTCACCATGAAAACTTAGCTGCAAACTAACTGAGAGGTCTATAAATGGTATGGCTTGAGAGTGTGCTTAGGAATGATTAGTATTCCAACAGATTTATTATCACAAACATCAGCCAGGTGGGGAAGATACAGGGACTGATAAGTCAAAGAGGGCAAAATATGCAATTGCAGTGTGAAACAAGTGAACTGACTCCCAAGAGAAAAGGAGTTGCTCTGATAACCTGTGGTTAAATAGTGACATCAGTATATCCACCCATCAGTAGGTGCTGCAGGAATGGTTGCAGAAGGTCCAGAAATAGATTGTGGCATTAATTAATAGTAATGAATGGTCACAGTCACAAATGCATGAGGCCCCATTTCTGAATTTGTCATGGGATAAGAGGGAAGGTGCTCTCATGGCTTGATAACTGATTAAAAGACAGGAAACAAAGGATAGGAATAAATGGTCAGTTTTCAGAATGGAGAGAAGTAACTAGTGATGTCCCCGAAGGGTCTGTACTGGGATCAATCATATTCAACCTATTTATACAAGATCTGGAGAAAGGGTAAACAGTCCGATGGCAAAATTTGCAGATGATACTAAACTGCATAAGATAGTTAAGACCGAAGCAGATTATGAAAAGCTTCAAAAAGATCTCACAAAACTAAGTGATTGGGCAACAAAATGGCAAATGAAATTTAATGTTGATAAATGTAAAGTAATGCACATTGGAAAAAATAATCCCAACTATATATATATATATATATATACACACACACACACACACACACAATATATATATATATATATAACCACTCAAGAGAGAGATCTTGGAGTCATTGTGGATAGTTTTCTGAAACCATCCACTCAATGAGCAGCAGCAGTCAAAAAAGCAAACAATGTTAGGAATCATTAAAAAGGGACAGAGAATAAGACAGAGAACATCTTACTGCTTCTATAAAAAACAGTGGTACACCCACATCTTGAATACTGCGTACAGATGTGGTCACCTCATCTCAAAAAAGATGTATTGGCATTGGAAAAGGTTTAGAAAAAGGCAACAAAAATTATTTGGATTTGGAACGGGTCCCATAGGAAGAACTAGAGGTCACCAAATGAAACTAATAGGTAGCAGGTTTAAAACAAACAAAAGGAAGTTTTTCTTCACGTAGTGCACAGTCGGCCCGTGGAACTCCTTGTCAGAGGATGTTGTGAAGACTAGGATTTTAACAAGGTTCAA
>CM057846.1:21258524-21278981 GCA_030068395.1 Apalone spinifera
GGGAAAAGTGAGGTGTGCATGGAGATGTTAAGTGACTTACCTGATCATGCTCTAAGCTACAGCTCCTCAGCTTCACAGCTACCTACCCCAAACCCCCATTATCTTCTTTGTCACAGAGAAAGAAGAAACATGAAGGGTACATCAACATAGCAGGGCTAATGTCGAGTTAAGATATGCAACTTAAATTACGTCAATTGCGTAGATTGTCGAAATAGCTTAATTCAACTTTTGGCGCTATCTACACAGCAGGAAGTCAAAGGAAGAACACTCTTCATTCGACTTCCCTTACTCCTTGTGAAATGAGGTTTTACCATGAGTCAGAGTAAGAAGTCCTCCAGCTCAACATTATTTCAAAATAATGGCTTGTTGTGTCATGATTACTATGCTCACATTCATTATTCTGAAATAACGCTGCCGTGTAGATGTACCAAAGTGAGCTTGTATTGCTCAGTAATAGGAAAGAGAGTAAAAATGAAACAAAACCATGCATGATGAATAAAGAATGGGAGAAGTACTTCACCTCTACTGTAGTTTGTGCCTTGATTTCCTCTTGCTTGATCGATGAAATGTACTAGCCGGGAAGGGGACTCCAATGGAATATTTTTTAAAAAATACTTAAAGTATTATTAAGCCTATACATGCCTATACGTGCATTTGTTTTCAGAGGCAATCAGTATCTAAACTGGAGATGGTGGGGGCCGGTTTTGATATACAGCTCTGCTGATTACCTATGTAAGATGAGAGGCACTCTTAAACACTGAGCTGTCAAAGTAATATCCACAAATCATTCAGTATGCCATCATAGGCAGAGAGTAAATATTTTATACCTTATTGAAAAATAATATTTCTTCTTCTTAAGTATTGCCTTTGGGCAGCTCTCAAAATAGCCTTTTGGGAATTCATAAAAGGAATAGATCCCCTAGTGCTTTTAAAGCTTTTGTCACATTAACTCCCCAAAGCGCTTCTAAGGCAGGGATCGTATTTGCTCAGTGTTTAATGTGAATAATATTTGAAGGGGAAAATTTCTCCTCAGATGCACCGTAGGATCTGTCTTGAGTATCCTGCATACAGAACTGCTGTTAACATGGATGGGCAGTCTGTATGTGGGGCTAGAGAACAGCTAACCAGTACTGGCAAGGGGCTTGCTGGACGGAGTGGAGAGAAGACAGAGTGTACAAATGATCAGGCTCTGACACTGAGGGGAGGGAGGTGTTTGTGTTTTCAGGCTGGTCTCACTGTATTCTTTTGTTTTACAAGAGTCTGTTTATCCCTCTTCTTTTTCTTCACACTGTTGTTTTTCTCACTTTCTGATCTCCCCGCTGCAGTTTACTGTAACACAATGTTACTGGTAAATCTGAAACTATATTGAAATTATTGGTCCAGTATAATTATTGATTACAGCCTCAGCTACACTGAAAAGGGGCTGTGCAATTTGGACTAAATGTAGTTAGATGCTGCCCATTTCTGAGCACCTCCAATGCACCGCCAGTCTCATCAGTCTCCATGAAAGGCTTGGACTGTATTTTCTGGGTTAGGGTTGCTGTCTCATGGATAAAGCACATTGAATACATATTCACGGACATAGGTACATGGACTGAGTAGTCTTCTGTTTTGTAGGCATCTCAAGTAGAGAAAAGCAATTTTATTGGCTGTGAATAGCTTCTTTAAAGGGTCTTTAAATATGTCACAGAAATATTTTTCTACCAATAAAAGGATGTTGCGTTTGCCTGTGTCTTCTGTGCCCTGGAATGATGGAGGGAAACCCTGAGCTATCTATATGCTGGAGCCCTCATAAAACTCTCGATGAGGTGAATGCTCTGCATTTTTAGCTATTGCTGCTGCTGGTGGTGGCCTATGTGTAGATGAGTTTCATCTGTCTTTCCTATTATCCCAAACAGGGATGGTATGTCATAAAGTGCCTGAAATACAAGTATTATAGGGAGAATAACAAGATGACATCCAGTGCTTTGCTCATTAAACTATGCTAACATTTTGCCCTGTGACATTACTCAAGCAATATTTCTAATGTGTGCTCTTCCCTTTCAGACATTTAATGGAGTCTTGAACCAGCAGACAGCTGGGAAGTTAGTTTTCTCTCTGAGCCCTGGCAAGTATCTTTGCCATCAACATTCACTCTACAGTTCCACCTGCTTTTCCTGGAAAAAAGACTTCAAAAATTTGAAGCATATTCACAGATCTTATGTTCCATCCCTAGTAAATTTCCATTAGAGGCTAATCAATAATCAGATTGAAATATCTATATTTCCTATACCTATATTGGTATTTCAAATTGATTATTTGTCAACCAGCATTGATCATGGGAAACAAAAATATGACCCTAGAATGTGCAAATGTTTAAACATTCTGGGTGACTCTGTATCTGGATACAGACAAGGAAGAGGTGGGTGTGATATAAGTGAAGGGTACCTGGGTAGAATAAATGAGTGATGCATATATGAACAAACAAAGCTGAGACTTGACTTGCTGCTGCATTTAAAGTCTTAGTGCTCAACTCTGCCCCATGGTGATATCCACTCCTGCAAACTCATTCAAGTCAGTGGGATGCCATGGGTGAAAAAGAGGGCAGAATTTGGCTCATTATTATGCTTCATTAAACACTGTTGAGTGGTAGAACGTGAGATTCATTTGTATAGCTCTGCTAGAGCAAAGTGCCTAACTTTAAGTATTTCAGCCATTCCATTGAGGAATTGTCCTGAAATATATAGACCTGCTCCTTGTCAGTAGTGGGTGAAGTGATGTCTCAATTTCTCTCTTTCTGTGTAGGAGGCAGGCAGTGAAGGAATGTGTGCTGTGATCTTGTGAGAGAGAAGGCACCATGTAAATGTAAGACATCATTTATCATTAATAGATGTATGGCAGAACATAGTAATTTCATTTAGTAGCAGGTTTAAAAAAGATTACAGTGTTGCCTGGTTTATTGATTGCATATTAATTATATTGTGTACTTAAGAATTCCCAGTTAACACTGAGATTTGATAGGTTCTTGCCCCAAGATCAGGCCCAGTGTCATTAAAGTTACTGTTCAGTTGGGACCCCAAACATGAATAGTTACAACTCTTACACGTAGGAGAATCCTCCTGCGTTTGTAATAAGTTAATTACTGCAACTAGCAAAGTCATAAATGCTCTGACCCAGCCAGTGGCATAGAGTTAATACCAAAAGTACATCTGAACATCTATATCACACCATTCCCAGGAGAACATTTTGAAATATTAGTTGTTATCTTCCTCATCACCATAATCTTTCTCCTCATGAATCCCCAGTTGTCAACATCCTGGCACCTCCCCTGGTCTACATCTCTCCCTCTGAAAGCATACAGGGTGGGATACAACTTTTATAATGTGCTACACTGACACCATTATGCCTAATGCTTCATCAATAGAGGTTTCTGCCCTTTTTCTTTATTAGTATTTTCTGACCCTACTAATGTTGGAGTGTCCGTCTTCCATAGTCTTTTACCTTCAGCGTATTAATAGATAATCAGTTAGTTACCATGACACTCTTGTGGTCAGACATCTGTGGATGTTCCTATCCTAAAATATTCAAAAGTTATCAGTTCATGTTCCTGTGATTACCTCGTATCATTTAATACAAAAATCCCCAAACCATAACATACCAGTTCCCCAAAGATTCAGGTTCACTGTTAGGTAATTCACTCATGATAAGGCTCAAAAGCCTCCAAGCCTTATACTAACTGCTCAAGCTTATGTCTTGTAAGCAGGGAGGGCCCAACAGCCTTGCAAGGCCCCTGGGCAAGATGTGTGTGTGTGGAGGTGGCTCTGTGCTCCTGGAAGGGGCAGTGCCTTAGACGAAAGAGGCAGGGCTGAGATAGTCAGCCCTCAGTGCCCTCCGGAGCATGCCATGCCATCTCCTCCTCCCCTACCCCACTAGCTTTTAGCGCTGTCCAGAGCATATCATGTGGTGCTTCAGCAGCAATTTAAAGAGCCGCTGGTTCCAGCTGATGCTGTCAGAGTAGCAGCGGCAGCAGCTGAGAGGCCCGGGCCCTTTGGAATAACCTGGCCCCAGAGCAACTGCCCCCTTTGCCCTCTCTCTCATTGGCAAGCTTATTTGAGAGCTACAGATCTGTAGGGTTCTTGCATTACTGCTACATAAAGTATTTTTAAGCTAGCGCTATGTGCAACACACATGCTAGGACAATTGTTTTAAAAGAACAGTGTAACAGAATACTGTAAATTCTTTTGCATTAAGCTGTCATGCAGTGTCACCATAAGTTTTCAATAGCTAATTAAAAACTACAGCAACTTAATATTCAGGGCCTATCCAGGAAACTAATTGGGTTTCCAGAACAGCTTTTGGAGAAGTTCAGATGTCAACTTCACAACCTTATCTGACTGGTTTAGTTTATTTTGAGAATACAGATTTTATCACAGGTGTTCAAATGTTGCCACATACTATGGACAATGTCCCTCCCTTCACAGATAAATACACTTGGCATTGGGGTATACAAAGGCAGAATTTATATATATATATATATATATAAAAACAAGATATGCTATTTAATTTGGAGATGACTTTTTAAAGTGAGTAATTGTTACTTGAGTGCCTCACAGTAGAAAGGAAATCATAGAATTATAGAATACTAGAACTGGAAGGGATCTTGAGAAGTCATCAAGTTCAGTCCCTTAGTTCCTCAAAAATTATAACCTAAATTTGGAAAGATAACTAATTATTATAATTAATTAGATTTTGGATGTGTCCATTTTTGGGTCTACAAATTAGTGCACATTAAAGGGACTTGAATATCAGAAGTTGTGAGCATGCCCCCTAGACTCTTTTGAAATGACTCAGAATGGGTACTCTGAATCACTAGTCACTCGTGAAAATATTAGTCCTACCTTTTGATTTAATCGGCTTTGGATCAGATATTTGATGATATAGGGAAGATAAGTTAGAGAACTGTAAAACTAACAGCAAGGAGCCTTTCCCCCTTGGAATAGGGCCAGCCACATTGGCCAGGTTTTATGTTAAATAATGAAAGCACTTATGTTAAATGCATCACAATGAATCATAAGCCTATTCAGGGTGATATTTTATAGCACTGCAGTCTCACAGCTATGTATGTTTTTTTTTTTTAAAAAAAAAAGGTTTTAAATTACAAGTGCTTTGTACAGCTCATTTGTAAACTCACAAGTACTGAGTACAGCAAAAGTATCTGTATTTCAATGTTTATCCAAAAACAGAATGCTATTTGCAAATTGCTCAGGAATGGAAAAAAAGGTTAAAAATGATGGAAAGTGGCATAGTACAGATTTATAAATATTGTGTTAGCAAAACAAGCAGGCTATGTAATTCTCATATCTTAACTGCATTATAAAATACCCACAATAAAAGAAATGTTATTTTCTAGAAAAGCCTTATGATATTTCCCTTCATTGATTTGTATTAAAATATTTGTGTATGAACATTTTCCTTGTTAGCCAACAATTAAGATGAAAACATTGTACATTTTTGAGAGCTGCTTTAACTCTGTTGGTGTAGGGCTTTTTAAATCAAAGTTTGTTTCCAAAAATATAGAAAAGAGCTGCACACAGCAGTACTGTTTTCAAATTAAAATACCTTTGGATTAGAAATGTCCTATTTATGAAACAACATGTTTTTCTATGGATTCATATCACGTGGTTTCATTTTGTACATGGTCTGACGTAAAGTAAGTCAGAAGGAAGATAAACTTATGTTGGGCAAATAAGGGGTGCGTGAATTATTTATTGTCAATAAATAAATGATGATTGTAGTGCCTCTTAATTTACGGTTCACAAATCAATCTTGATTTTCAGCCATGCCCTCTTCCCTTCCTAACTAGATCCTTTCATGCCATGAAATCATTCTCACAATACTTTTGTGAAATGGAGAAGTATTCTTGTGTCTGTTTCACAGATGGAAAACTAGCGCCCTGACCCAGCACGTTAGCTAAGTACATGAGTAGTACGATTAAGCATGGCTTTAAGTGTAGGCATGCTTATAAGTACCATGTTGAATCAGACTCAGAGACAAAAATCCCAGGAAGTTAGAATTCTAAAAATTTTTAATGGATCTGGGTCTATATGATTCCATATGGTCACATATGTGGATCAGCAGACACCTGAACTCAGTTTTTTTGTGTTCCAATCCAGTACCTGGACCACAAGATCATCTTTCCTCTCCATACCTCCACTTCTGGAAAAGAGAGATGGGGTAAGGGCTGCTAAAATGAGAGTTTATGGGGTTATGGCTAAGGCTGGGTCTAGTTTTCTATTTTGGAAATGGATCTGTGAAGAACTGTCGCTGAGTAGGAGAGTCTCAGGGAGTTTAATTGCCTAAGAAGTCAGTTTGCACTTCACTTGCCACAAATCTCTCTTCCTAAGGCTAAGAAAGATGCAAAGACCAATAAAGGAGATTGTCAGTGAAACTGATGGAAGTGCAACTAACAACACTTACTTAGTTGAGAGCACTTCATTATCTTCATCTAGATAATGACATAGAGGTGGACTGTTATGCTAACTGCCAAGTATTGTGTTTGTTCTGCTTATTACATTTCACTCACTTGATAGCCAGTGTTTGTGCGGGGCCTCTTCCTGACTCTGTGAAACAACTCTTCCAAGAGGTGAGTAATACCCAGGGACAGTCACAGCTGGACAATTCTTTGTTTTAGTCTTACTAGAAGACTTATCTGGCATTGCCCCGGTCCTTCAGGGCAGAGGGCTGGAGGTGTGGGGAGTCAGGGCAGGGGCTTGGGGATGTGGGGGCTCAGGGCAGGAGACTGGGGATCATGGGGGGTGAAGGAGTCAGCATTGGGGGCTCAGGACAGGGGGGGGCTTAGAGGTGGGAGGGGGGGCTCAGAGAAGAGGATATTGAAGGGCTCAAGGGATGCGGCGGGGAAGGCTGCTGGCTGTTACCTGGAGCTGGCCAGGGACGGTGGGTGCTGCTGCCAGTTCCTTGCCCCAGCCCAAAGCTTGCACCCATCACCCAAACTCCATCGCAGAGCCTGCACTCCAGACCTCCTCCTCTTGCTCCCAAATTCCCTCCCAGAGTCTTAGGCAGATGGGGAGGGGGAGGGAGAGAAAGGATAGGGGAGACGTGGGTTCTGGGCATTCTGGGTACCACCAAAATTTCTGCAAACCTGTCACTCCTATTCAGTTTCTTTCCTTTCAGAACAGATTTCATGCAAATAGCAGAAAGAACAATGGTGTGATTATCAATTTCTCTGCTAATAGGCTCTGTAATGGCGGTTGTGTTCTGAAACCCAAGCCATGGTTTTCTGCAAGGGATTGAAGAGAACTAGTGGTGGGAAGGTGATGGCTCTAGAGAACCATTTCTTCCCTCTCTACAATGATGCAAAGCAGCTGTAACTGTGGTCAATGGAGTTACGCTGATGTAAAACCGATATATATGAGAGGAGTATCAGACTCTATGGATTCCATAAGATGCAGCATGCTTGCACATGTAAGAGATAGTTAGGCTATTTGCAGGCCAAAGGGGACAACTGTCCCAGGACCCAGCGATTCTAAAGGGCCAGGGGCTCCCCGCCACCGCTGCTATTCCAGCAATGGTGGTGGCTGGAGCTCCGGGACCTTTAAATTACCAGTAGAGCACTGCACTGTGTCCTCTGGGCAGCTCTGAGGGCTGGCCGCCTCTGGCCCCTCCCTTTCCAATTGAGGCCCTGCCCCTTTCAGGAACACAGAACTAGCCCTTCCCCCCACCTTGCTCAGGGTCCTGGCATGGCTGTTGGCTCTCCTGGCTACGTGTGTAGAAATATGTTAGAAGTTACAACTTGCAGTATATTTTAGATTCACCAAGAGCCTTTCCCCCAGGACTGCCTTTCTAGCAATGATGAGATTTCTTTAGGAATCTCTCCTGTTGGAGCTGTTCCACTGTGTATAAATAATAAAATATTCAGTGGGCTAAAAAGCATGCAAATGACTTACTCTGTTGCCCACAGGTTAGTGCACTTATCAAAGACATAGAAAGACCCAGGTTCCAGGCTCCTGTTCCAATTAATAGTTAATTATTTCTATGCAGTGGAACAGTTCCAATAGGAGAGACAGCGAAAGGCTTCACTAGTACCCAGTGGCCAAGAGGACTCAGTTGGGAAGTGACAAACATACATCCTCTGGCAGAGTGAGAAACTGAACTTCGGTCTCCTACTGGCCAGGTGAGTGCTCTCACCAGTGGGCTATTGGGTAAAAGTCAGGCACATCCTCCTGTTCTTGTGGGGCCCAACATGATAAACATACTCCAAAGGGCCTCTGAGAACCTCTGTCAGGTTGGGCATGGAAGGCAAGATATCCAAGGGTGTGATGGATAGGAGGAGTGCTGCCCTGCACCCAATGGCTAAGGGGTTAAACTCAGGTAGCTAACAAGGTTGTTGGCAGAGCGCCAGAAGAACCAATGGGGATAGAGTGCTGAAATTTGAATTGTATGAGATACCATGCCTGCTTTCTTCGTGTGGGAGAGTTAAGCCTGGAGTTGAGACGCACGATGATTTAAATCCAGGCAAAACTCCCATGCCTCCAAGGAATTCAGGACATGGAAGTAGACTGAACCAGGAAGGGATCATGAGTAAATAAAGGGAAAAAGTGTATCTAGTCATGATCATGGTATTTTTCTTTATTTTTGTGGTTTGATTTGAACTACTCTGTATGAATCTATGCCTCCCCTCCCCCATTCACTATCTAAGAGTTGTTCCTAGACATGTTCTCTGTGTTTTAACTTGTTTTACTTAGTTGCTCTGTAATTCCCAGCAATCGAGTATGCTTTATCAAGTATATCTTCTGTTTTGTAATAAACACTTTTTAAGGTGATGATTTGATTTTTGTGTCCTGGAAAGTAGCAGGAGGTCTGTCTGGGTGTCCCTGCCTGCTTAGACTGAGTGGTCAGCTACCAGAGACTGCAGCTTGTTTTTCTCTTTTCTTTTTTCAAGCTCTTTTGGGGTAAAGGAGCTTGGGGTTACCCCTTTGGAGGAAGTCAAAGTGCTTCTTCCTGAGTTCAAAGGAGAAAGAGGATTTCTCTTCCCTTTTATTTCACTTGGTGGTGGCAGATTTGGTTTATTTCTCAGAGCCAGTGTATCTGTGACTCTGGGGGTTGTAAGCAGAACCTAGAAGCAAGGTATTTAAAGTCTTTTCGGGCCCCCACCTTCTGCACTCAGAGTGCCAGAGTGGGGAACATCCCTGACAAGGGTATCAAGAGTGGCTCTCTATAAAGAGAAGTGCTAAGTACACTGAAGAACAGGGTTGGCACAACCATTTAGGCAAACTTGGCAGTGGCCTAGGGCACTGGGCTTTAAGGGGCACCAAATTAGAGGGAAGTGAATCTTTTTTCACTATTTTAAAAATGTATTAAAGTGTTATCTCGTATAAATGAAAGTATCAAATATTGTACTTGTAAAACAGTGCATCATTGCCATGTCAGAGGCTGAGTTATTTATTTCACATTGTGGATCATAGCTGTGTATGTAAATATAGTTAAAATGTGCCACGGCATAGCTTCAAAAGAACACCACCTGGATTTGCTGCCTGGGGGCAGGGTCTGGCAGGTCAATTATTCTCAGTAGTCCCATGTTGGCCAGTCATACAGTTGGGTCAGTGTGGCTCACTGCTAAGTGAAGGTCGCTCAGAGACACACAACAGTTGCTCTGCTGTGTTATGAGCTGTGATCCCGAAGACGCTGTGCCCAAGAGGAATTTGTATTGCGTTGGACTTGAAAAATGTGGTAAGAGGTTTTAATGAGATTGTAGAAGAAGAATCACAAGTACTTGTAAGATTAAGATTGTGCATTTATTGTAGATGATTACTGTTAAAGTAATTGTAAAGCCCTGATTTTCAAACACCAACTGCTAATCTTAACAAATACCACTAAATGTATACATTCCTTTCTGTTCTAATTGAAATAATGTTCAATTATAGAAATTCTGGCCTTCTGTTTAATTTTTAAAATATTTTAGGTGAACATTGAAATGATAAAATAAATTCAAATCTACTAGATGTTACTATGACGTGATCACATGTGCAGTAACTTCTTATTTTCTCTATATTGAATGGGTGGGGAGGTTCCAAAGTCATAGTTCACCTAAGGTGCCAAAAACCCTGGGGCTGGACCTGCTGAAGAAGTAACCTGAGTTGCAGTCATAACTGGAGTGAAGGCTTGAGCTGAACTTTGTTATGAATGATTTCTTTGTTAAATAAAAGAAAGAGTTGTGAGTTTCTGACTCTACCCAATGTGTAGTGAACTTTACTTTGGAGCATTGCTTTGGTTGGGTAAGCACACGTTCGGACTGTCATACAATGGAAGCTGACTTCTCTAAAAACATTTTGATAGAAAGGTAACCAGGGTAACATGAACATTTTGTTAAGGAGGAAAGCTTGATTCACCACTGCGTTACTCTAATTCTATGTTAGGGTCATCAGACCACATCAACACAGAGGTGAGTCAGACAAATAAATAACAAAATAGGAGCCATTCAGTGTAAAATAATTTGTGAAAAATCATGAAGAAAATGTCTATTACAAAGATTTGTAAAGAAGGGTATGTAATTCTGAAATTTTCTATAAAAAAGTCAACCTTTGCTGAAATCAGTTTCCTGGGAATTCCTGGAGAGAGTTTGTGTGACTGTCTATCCATCCATCTGTGCCTCTGTTTCTTCAAGAGCTTTTCCTAAAAGGCCAGAGCTAGGACCACCAATTTTGGTATGCAGCATCCTCTTATCATAACTTAAAGTAAGGTCAGGGTTTGGTTATGCCAGGACAATAGGATGTGCCTGGAATATGATTGTTTCTCATAAAATGGAAAGGGAGGGGTCTGCTAGCAGGCACAGAGATACTATAGAATGACCATCGCATGGCGGTAAGTGCACCAGTAAGAGAGTGGCCGGTTGAGGGCGGAGCTCTGGATGTTGCTGGCTACTGTTCCTGAGTAAGCTTCCTGTGCTGGTGAGTTGCTACCTGGGAAGTGCGACTCCAGCCACTCTGGCCAGCTCTGGGGAGCCGCTGCTTGGCTAATGAGGCCCCCGCTGGCCTATCCGGCTCCAGAGAACCATCACCCATATAGTTCTGGGAAGCTGCCTTGGCTAGCCTTGGGGAGCCACCATCCGGGCATCATGACCCCACCACTCCAGCCAGCCCCGGGGAGCCACCAGCCATGTAGCATGGCCTCCACTGCCCCAGTCAGCACTGGAGAGCTACTGATCAGGCAGCATGGCCCCCGCCATCCTGGCCCTGTCCTGCCATGAGGGCCCCCCACCCAACCTCCTGCCCTGACTTCTGCATTCCCCCCCACACATTAACAGATAAGCATTTATTCACACTAAGACTGTACCAAGTTATGAGTGGACTTTTGATGTGGCGCATATCTATTAAGCCTTATATATTTTTCCTACCAGTTTGTGTCAGATCAGTGGGGAGAAGTCTATTCTCTGGTTCCTTAAATGAAATTACAGATGTTAATTGTTCTAGTTCCCTTGCTGCTGATTTGGGAGAGATCTTGCCAGATGTGGAAGGTGCACATAATTAGGGCTCAGAGTCAATAGTGAGGGTGTGTAGGACATGAGGGAAGAAGTTGAAAAGGCAGCACTGTGGGATATGGGAAATAAAGTGAAAAAGAAGTCATCAATTGTGCAGCCTAATACACATTGTGGTTCGTTATTATTACTTGAGACAGCAAATGTTGATTTAAACGCTGCAGATTAGCAGGCATGCACCCTCCCCAAAGGCCACAGTATGTGGGCAGTGAGTTCTTGCCTCCGAGAGATGTCTGCAAGACAAGAGATTGACGTTAAAGATAAACATAAAGAGAAACTGAAATGTACCAGACACTAATGGCAATATCTACACTAACATATTTTGGTAAACATCTGAAATATGTGTACTAGACTGCTCCTCACATTCCAGAAGCATTGCACTCTCTGGGACAGTAGCTATGATCTAATTCATTCAGACTCCCACAAAGCTGTTTAGTAGCATTGGATAAAGTGGGGGGGAGAAGGGGAATCAAACCCACAAACCAGTAAAAGATTCTTCAGTGCTGTTGAGTGGCTTAGTGACGCACTAATTGTACATATCCTAAAACATTAGTGTGTCTTGCGGTATCCACAGCTGTGCTGCATTAAACCCCACTCATTATCATTCACTCGGGTTCTTTTCCTCACTGACAGACATGTATCATCAGAGCCTTCTTGTCCATAGGATGGGTCAGGGTGGCTGGGCCCTGTGCTTTGAGGGAGCCCTGCAATGCTTCAACCATCCTATGGCTGGACCACAAAGGTCACCCCCCCCCCCACCATGATGGCGGGAGCCAAAGAGACCCAGCAGCCTACTCCACTCCATCCCGCCTGGCAGCCCTCCCAGCTCACTGTGTGTGGCTTCTCTGTGGCAGCAAGAAGCCGAGTGCCCCAGCCACTTCCCACCGCTGTGGAGAAGCATGTTGGAGCGGAGCAGGCTGCCAGGCCAGTGCAGCTCCCTGCTACCATGGTGAGTGCAGGGCTAGGAGGGGGTGCGACCCCTGCTGCTGCCTGACCCTGGTAATTCCCTGGCTTACATTGCACAGGAGAGGGAGTAATGCGGTGGAGGTGGAGAGGAGATGGGGTGGAGCAGTGGTGGGGGCGAGCCTATGGAGGGGTTGCCCTGGTCCCCACACCTGGGGCATTGGGGGGGATTTGCTCCAGACCCCGTACCCCCCCCAAGGGACGTCCCTGTGTACCATACACAGGATGGGATATATTAAAGTGCTATAGCACTAATAACATTTTTAAAAGGATAAAAGATCTGCATACAACACTGTGAGCTGTAGCTGTCTCTCCTACCAGTGGGAATAACCTATAGCTGGCAAATGTTGTCTTTCTCAATGGTACATGCATTGTAGAATTACAGCACACACACACACGCACACCCCTCATTCCACCTGACAAAACCACAATACAAAATCTCGGTCACAGGATATGGGCTTGATGAGGGAATTTCTGGGTGACTTTATTTTGCCTAAGTTTTGCAGGAGGTCATACTAGATTGCTACAAAGGTCTCTTCTGGTCTTAAAAATCAATGGATCTATTAAATATATGCCTCCATTTGCAGCTATTGACCTATCATAGGCACCCTTTCCTCCTCCCCCCTTCCCCCATTGACAGAACCAGTTTTGAATGGAGTATAATACCCAAAAAATATTGTAAGGAAACTGCCAGTCTGCCTTTGGTCTGACCCAGTGTGACCATTCTTATGTTAATGCTGAACACCTAAAAATTGCTCTCATAATTATGGTCAGCCTCATAATCTTCCTCCATCTCTGCCTCCTCAGCTTCTTCCTTCCTGCCCACTCTGCCTTACAGCTGGCTGCTGTGCCCTAGAACTGTTTGGTGTCAAACAAGAAATAGAGAGAGAGAAGGAAGATGTTCACATGAATTGAGTTATGGAGAGTGCTGTTTTCAAGTGCAGTTAATTACATTTTATGGATCCAGTGCTTCATTTTCTGTTTCTTTATGTTTATTTCCCAACTAATGCAGTGCTGTAGCATGCAGTCTGAAGTTGTGTACTGAAGCGCTAATGGAACAATAAAGCAAGAACAGATATTCACATGCTTAACTCCATCCCTGTTCAGCAAAGCACTTAAGCTCACTGGCTCAGATCCTCAAAGGTACTTAGGTGCCTAACTCCTGAGTGTTGAGTGTCTAAATACCTTAGAAGATTTGGGCCGTTGACCCCAATGCAGCTTAGGCTAACTACTAAAGTTTTGCCTGTACTTTGCTAAATATGGACTGCTGATTGAGAGGTCTATAAGCATAACTGCTTAAAAGGACAGTTAACTATCTTCACCACACTTGAGTAGCACAAGATAGCAAACATGGAGCTATCAACTATGCAATGACTTCAACAATGTAACAAATGAAAACAAACTACTTAGAAAGATTTTCCAGTTAATTATTGGGATAGCAAATGGTTCTAAGACAATGCATTCAATTGCTGCAAAGTTAGAGCAGTGTTGTGGGATACTATGCCCTTTCCCCTGTGCACTATATCTGCACTTGCTTACACTGACTGCATTTGATAGTTGATATTTATGTAAAATTCTAAACACACAGAACTTGGACTAAAGGGTTTGAAGTGCAAAAAGGGCTCTGAGCTGAGCTTGGGGCAGGTAGTTGGATGCAGGGGTGCTTGGGGCTGGGGCTAGGGCAGAGGCTTGGGGGCAGGAGGGGGTTCATGACTGGGGTAGGGCTTCAGGATGTGGGCTCTGACTGGGCACTACTTACCTCAAATGGCTCCTTGGTGGCAGTGCAGTGGGGCTAAGGTAGGTTCACCCCTGCCCTGACCCTGTACCACTCCCAAAAGCAGCCAGCAAACTCCATCTTAAGCCCTGTTGTGCCCCCTCTCTGCTCTGTAGAGATAGGATACAGGGTGGGAGAGAGGGCACCTTGACATTAGAGCCCTCCTCTCCCTCCCCTGCCCTGCACAGCAAGCAGGAGGGTCCTGGGAGTGGGAGGAGGCAGCTCCAAGGCAAAGGGCAAGACATTTGCAGCAGTAGTGGGAGAGAGGCTGAAGTGCTGGCACTTGTCAGCCTCTTGGCCAAATCAGTCAGGGTCACCTGTCAGAGGCGCCAAGATCTACCACTAGATCCCGATCTACTGGTTGGTGACCACCGCACTAGGATATCTCCCAAATTTCACTGCAGAGCACAATTTCATGAAACTTCTGAAAATGTCCGAGATATTTCTGAAAATGTCAGAGAAAAGTCACTGTTTGGTCAGACATGCTCCTGTACAATTGTGTTGGCACAATATGTTAGCAAGTGTTAGCATGGCAAGCCCCTTCTCAGCATTTCTTACTGTTTTGGTTAATTTCAATATCCTGCACTATTGTGTGAGTCCCTCTTGGTCTAGCTAAATGCATGAGATCAGTGTAGTTCTTGCTTATCTCCTGACCGCCATAATGCTGAAATAAAGCTCCTACACAACTCCTGAGTCCCACGAGATTAGAACAACACAGAATCATAGTCACTTGTGAAATTGATATGCATACCTTGGCTTGGCTCAGCCTCTGCACACCTTACACACCTGCTGCAGCTCTCCTTAGTGTCTTCATGGTTTATAAGATATGCTGAGTCTAGCCCCAGGCCTCATACCTGAGATTCAGTTTGTGTTTACACATCCCTCCATAACTCCTTCATGCCTCGTGGCAAGGACAGAGCCAAGGTCACCCATTGACCTTTTCCATCAGTCCTTGTGTGATTTGCAAAACATGCAGGATATGTCCCTTTCCAATTATGAACTACAGAGAGCCTCAGCCAGTGCCACCTTTCAGAATACGTTTTAGAACACAGCAAGGGGAAAGCACACACCCCTCCATAGCAGCTTCTCTTTATCTGTGTGCTCTCATCTAAGCATGATCAATGTTAAAAATTTACTGCATGCACAGTTCTCAGCAGCTCCTATCCCTGATGCATCGAAAGCAAGTGTAACTGGAAAACTCAAAGACACTTGTACTCAGTGAGGGCTGTCGCTATGCCAAATTCAGTCTTCCTAGCTCTCAGCTTTTTGGCATTAAAGCTGCTTTAAAAATAGGCTGCAACAATTTTTTATAATAAAAAATATTTTCTTCATACTCAGAAATGGCTGCATTGGTTTTTCTCAAGCTTTGAAACAAAACCTCAACTTCAGTCAGAGAATAGGAGCATTTGAGCTTGATAGGCAAACATTTCAAGATATAAGGGATGGGAAATAGGGGTTCAGAATGAAAATGCTTAGATAACCTTAACTATAGAGGATGATACCTCGCCTAGTTAGTTAATTTAATTTAGCTATTACAGTAAAACTATACTTCAGAAATTGTGTTTTCCATTTTGTCTGAAAACATTTTCCATACAGATGATAACATGGCAAGAAGACAAAGGCACTCTGTACATCAGTCCTGGTTCTGATTGCATTTACATCAAGAGTAATGCCATTGAACTCCATGAGTTCATGCCCATTTAAGAGCAATATCAGACTTATAACATGTAAACGACTGTTTTGCCCTCATTTGGATTGTTAGTGACAATATTGCAGCTAGGGATTCAATATGCATATAAATAAGTTGCAAAAACAGCAAGCAACTAAACCAAATGAATCCCTGAGGTCTGATCAGCAGCAGACCAGGATTTATCATCCTGTTTTAAATTGGAACTGGGAGCACAGTATGGTCATTTTATTGATTGGATTAGAAGAAAATTGAGCTGGCTGATCTGTATGATGACATTATTGAGTTGTAGTTGCAGCTTTGACAGAAACCAAAGAGTTTTTTATTAGATTATTGTGGGGAAAAAAGGTAACGTGGAGGTGAGCAGGCATTAGTCTTGATGCCTTCGTGTTCAGAATCTTCAACTAGGGCCCGCTGAATGTACAGGAGCACTAGCTGCCTTTCTGTTTTAATTCACCTACATTTCCTGACACCATGCATACCCGAGAGTTAATTGCAGAATTCCTCATTAGAAAGTGAACACGTTCCCCTGTTCCTTGTCCAAGGGAGAACATTTGTGCCCTTTAAAAAAATCTTTAGCAATCAATATGCTGCCTGACAGACAGTTTTACTATAGCAAAATTGCAGAAGTTGTGGTATGATACGACACCTACTGTTCAGGAGGGAGTAACACACTTCACATTACATTGGGCTCTGAGTCACATCACTGATTTTTACATTTGTTAAAACTAACTGTTGAAGAAGGAAAAAATGGCTACTTTGTCCTGTGGGAGTGTGTGATAATAAGCTACTGATCTATTCTAGGCCCTCTGTTTTACACGCATATTATGCATGTTTAAATTTACGGTCTTGTTTTAAAACCACAATGTTCTTTGATTCTGCTTTTTTATAGCTGACTGAAGAATGCCAGCAGCTAACGCACCAGTCAGCACAAGACAAGGACCTACAGGTTATGTTCTTGATATAATATATTTTATTTATACGATGCCTGTCAGCAGAGGGAACCTCACATGAGATACAGCTGAAATGAAACCACAGATGAAACTCTCTAGATCATAAAGACTAGATCTAATTCTCTATTGACTTGCGCCATTCAGGGCCCAATACTGCAGTCACAGCCACATGAGAAAGAACCCTGCCTGGGCAGTGGGGTCATACCCATATGGAACTGGTATAAAATAAGAATAGCAACACTTTACATGTGCTTTGCAGTGGTGGAAATTGTTAGCCATCATGCAGGACAATGAAAAATCACCCCTCCCCTTTCCCAGTGGAGTTTTATTTTTATGTTTTTAAAATCCATTTGAGGATTTCAAATCAATTTGAAAACATTCACTACTTACTGCTTCCCACCTCCCCCTGTTGAGTAGCTAAGTGAACTAACAGACAGAGAGATTATGTGACACAGCGGGTGAAATCCTGGCCCTATTGAAGTTCAAAACTCCCCCTGACTTCAATAGAGCCAGAATTTTACCCACTGGCTAATTCAGGACCAGAACCCAGAAAGCTTAATTCCCATCCCTTTACTGCAAACAGACCATACTCACTGTCAAAATACAAAAGGAAAAAACTCCAGATCCTCGACTATGCTAATTTGCAACCGCTGAGGGGCTGTCCTTTAATTAAATGTAATTAAAAGCCAGAGCACTTCTCAGCTCAGGAGGAATGAGACAGTCACCTAACATTAAGGCTCCAGACATAGCACAGTTCTCTCTCTATTTTTGGGTGCACTCGGTCCAGGTCCGAACACCTGCTGAGTATACTCCATAGACCTGATGTTCATCTGCAGCAATCATTGACTTCGTTTGAAGGCAGGCAACCCCACGGATGTGAGGAGGGGGGCAGAGAGGGTAACTGCACTAAGGCCCAGTGATTCAAAAGGTCTTAGGGCTCCCGGTCATCTCTGCTGCAACCACTAGAGTGATGGTGGCCAGAGCCCCAGCCCCACCCCCAGGCCTGCAGATAGGGAGGGGGAGAAAGGGGACAATTGCCTTGAGGCCTGGTGATTCAAAAGGGCCCAGAGCTCCAGCTGCTACTGTTGCTGCGGCGGCGGCGATGGCAGCTGGAGCCCTGAGCTCTTTAAATTGCTGCTGGAATGCTTGGTAGTGCATACCAGGTGGCTCTGAGGGCTCTCTGGGCAGGTGGGGTCATCATGTGTCATGTGCTCCTGCAGGCACTGTGGGGGTCATGCTGCACTCCGGGAGTTGCTGAGGGCTGGCTGCCCTCAGCCCTGCCCCTTCCATCCTCAGCTCTGCGCTTCTGGGAAAGCGGAGCCACCCCTCTCGTGCCCCCCTCCCCGCATCTGCCCAAGGGCCCGGTGTGGCTCTCATCTCCCCTTCCTGAGACCTTCAAATCGCCAATGAAGCACCACACACCATGCTCCGGATGGCTCTTAGGGCTGGCTGGGGAGGTAGGGGGGGGGGCAGTGCTAGTGCGCTCCAGGCTGGCTCTCCCCAGCTTTGCCCCTTCTGCCTGATGCCCCACCGCTTCCAGGTGTGCAGAGCCGGCCTCCCCACCTTGCTGAGGGGTCTGGCAAGTCTGTCAGGCTTGCTGCTTACAGATATTTAGGTGCCAATCTACCTCTAGGCACCCAAGTATCCCATTTAGATATCAATGACATTTCCAAAGATATTGCTGAGCTGCAGCCTAATTCCATGTGGGGCTAAGTCCCCTGGGCACCTAAGGACATAGCTACACTGCAGCTGGGAGTGAGCCTCACATGCTACTGGGACTTGAGTTAGTGTGCTAAAAATAGCAGTGTGGACATCGCTGCCCTAGGGGGTCCAGGCGGGCTTGAAAGGCCCCAGAGCAGGATTCTCAGACGAGGCAGGGAAATGCCTGTCTTGCCAGCAGGACCTGATTCTGTAGGTATGCTCTGAGCACTCCTACAGAACTGATACCTGTCAGACCCACAGCAGGAGGGCTGGGTACAGGCTGCTGCTAGAGGGAGGGCCAGCCAAGTGCCAATACAAGAGACAGCTAGAAGCACAGGACAAACATGAGAAACTGTGAGCTGGAGAAGGGGTTTTAAGTTTTGGCTGCTACAGGATGTGCTACCTAAACAATGGACCTGGCTTCATGCCTAACTCCTAGACAGGATCTGTGGTTGAGGAGCCTGAGTGGAGGGAGGCACCAACGTCTGGCCTGTCAACCAGACACGCCAGGTCAGCTGCTTGCATGTTTAAATCTTTCTCCACTTTCCCCCACCCCAGCATTTCACTCCTAGCTCTCTGAGTCTCTCTGATCATCTGGCCATCATTGAAAATTCCTTTCCTTAGGTGCCAGCTCTCCCCAGCCATTGCAGGGTAGCCTGGGAAC
The DNA here is from genome assembly GCA_030068395.1 of Apalone spinifera. Classification (NCBI taxonomy): domain Eukaryota; kingdom Metazoa; phylum Chordata; order Testudines; family Trionychidae; genus Apalone; species Apalone spinifera. Next base: position 21,277,797 of record CM057846.1, read on the forward strand.
CTAGTCTCAGGTTGAAAAATCCTTTGGGTATCAGGCTATTAAGTGTTAGGCATTGCCATGCTGATAGTAGCAATGCCTAAATACCTTTTAGCAGCTGGGCCTGGGTGCTTAGCCTCTCTCCCTATAGTTTAGCTCACGATAACCCCACATCATGAGGATAAACAAACAGCAGAATAATTCTCTGTTGCAGGTCAGGTCCCTACTTAGTCTTAACTGACCATAGCTATGAGTATGATAGCATGCCTCTTTCTTTGGCCTGGTGACAAGTTCTATGAACCTGCTCCAATGTCTACTTCATAGTAACTGGAAAGCCTCACATTGACTTAATGGGCACTGGATCAGGCTCTTAACGACTATGCTGATGTAATAGTTCCTTGCATAGGAAGTGATGATGAAGCTAATAATGACCAGGAGCATGGAAGTAATAAGAGAAAAATGTAGACTGAATAGCAGAAGCAACTGTCTATTGATGAGATTTCTTAGATCATGGACTAGTCCTATTGAAGTGTCACAGCTGGATTTTTTTTTTAAATGAGCCTGGTCGAAACATAGAAAGCCTATCCAAGGGCACAATTCTGCTCTAGACATGAGACTGAACCCTATTCTGCTTAGGTTCTTGTATTATTTGGATTAAGCCACAGAATTAGATTTTGAAATGTTTACGGTTTGTAAAAATGTTTAAGACCCGCAGATGAAAATACTGCATAATTATATTTTATTGGGCCAGCTTCTGTTCTGTTTTCACCAACAGAAGATGGTCCAGTAAAAGTTATCACCTTGTCCACTTTCTCTCTCTCATATCCTGGGACCAGCCTGGCTACCACAACACTGCAAGCATTATTTTATTCATCTATCAGCTATGAATTTATATTGGTTTTTCGAGGTTGTTTTAAACATGCATTTTGAACACACTCCAACATTGCATTAGCACTGAAAACCTCCAGAAAAAAAATTCTTCTAGTTTATAGACAATTCTGCTTTTTCAAGTGGGATGCAGTGGATATCAATGAGAAGTAAATCTAACTGTATAGCCTTTCTTTATACTATACTTGAAGATTTATCCAGTGTTGGCAGGATCCGTCAGGGCAGGGAGCTGGTGGGGCATGCAGGAGTCAGGGCAGGGCTTTGGGGACACGGGGGAGGGGAGGGACAGGGTAGAAGGCTGGAGACATGGGGGGGGGGGGG
>CM057846.1:21280978-21291011 GCA_030068395.1 Apalone spinifera
TAATCTGCATCCCTCTGCCAACAGAGGGATGCAGTCTAGACATACCCTGAGATCTCTGACTTCTGAAAAACTTATTTCTTATGCCCTAATTGACCCCGGGCAATGCATAGGGCACCTGGGTGCCTAATTTGGGGCTGAGAATTTCACTAGTCAGCAGGGAGTCTTGGGTTAACTGTTGCAGCATCCAAGTAACGTTGTTCTTAAAATAGAACTTAGACTTCTAAGTCCTTTAGATGCTTTTGAAAAATTTACCCTAGGGTCTTTATAGTTTTATAGTTTTTTTTCACTGCTTTTATCATTCAAGGATGCATTGAAACAAAATGCAAGGGCTGTATCTTCACCGGACTAGGCTGCCAAACAGTGCATCCACCATTTGCTAAATGAAGAAAATGACTAAGTATTCATGTGGTGACTTTGTTCTGCTGAGAGATTTTTGGCAGACTGACACAAACTGAAAGTCTGCTGCGAGCAGATTTCCTTCTACTATTTTTGATTTCATGCAAATAAGATTTGCAGGATGCCAGCCGACCTCTGCTTGTGACGGATATATTTAGCATTGACAACAATCCCACACTGTATTTATATTTGAAACCCCCAATTTAATTGTATTCATGGGGTACTCATAGGGAGCAATGTCTTGTTCCAATCTTATGTCTTATTCTGCCCCCTCTCCCCCATCTTCTGTTCCAAAAGGCAGAGCCTCTTTGTCTTAAATAGGATGGTTGGAAAATCCACATCAGACATCAAGATATCACAGAAAATACAAGTAGCTAACAAGTCATCATCCTTTTATCTTTTACTCTCCAGACACATGAAACTTCCTGTTAAAGAATCCTGGCTAGGTTAGTCAACCCAGCATTTCCTGTCTTCCAAGACAAGGGAAACAGAGACTCCAAAATACAAGATACAAATGTAATGACATCAAGCCTATTTTGGGGCATGTGGAGATGAACAGCATTCCTCTTGGCTAGTGTCCTCCAACATGTACAATGATACAAACAACCATGGATGAGGAAAAACAGTTTCTTGGCCATTGAGAGGGCATCACAAACATCAGACTAGAGGGAAGTTCCTTCACCCAACAAATTCCTGTGGAATGGGGCCTATTCTGGGCCTTTCCATTTGCCTCCCACCAACCCACAAACCATCCATTGTTAGCTTTACACCCGCTTGTCAATGCCCAGCTACGTTTTCTCATTCAACAGTAGACAGGCAGACCTGATTGTAAAACTCTTAGGTTAGAGTCACTAGAAGGATTTAGGCACTTAGTTGACACTTTAAATGCTTAAGTTGTTAGATTGCTAAATGATCTTAGGTAGAAAAGACTGCAGGGGGTCCCCTAATAATATTAGACCTCTGTCCGGTTCTGTGACAGCCAGCATCTGTCAACTGGCGGTGTGCCACCCTGTTGCCCTAACAAAACAGAGGATAATCTATTATATGTAAACCAAACATAAGAATGTTTATTTAGGGAAAATTTACAAAAATAGGGAATTAAGGGGTAACCAAACGTGATTTAACAATTTAACCTGTTCAGTAGTCAGCCCCAAGACCCACTGAACAAATTAAACCTTGGCCGAGTTTCAATAATATGGTCAGAATTGTAACAAGTTTATAAAAACCTTCTTCAAAGATCCCAGGACTGTCGCTCAGGACCGCTTATCTTGTGGCTCCTGAAAAGCCTTGAGAGAGGAGCACTAAGTAGAATCCTCGTAGTCCTCCCGCTTCTGATGGTGGGTAACTGGCAAGGCTGCTGGCTGTGATCTTATGGGGAGTCTTCCGAATGGCTGCTGTTACCTGGTCCGGAGCCTTGATGAGCTGTAAAGGAAAACCCCGCGCAACCTGCCACTAGCATGGGCAGCCCCGAGCTGTTCGGCTGCCAGCCTTTTATGCTGTCAAAGGTAGGAAACCCCTGCAAGGGAAACCCCATAATCTGCCCCTCCAGGAAACCCCGTACAAACTTCTGAGGTAAAATACAGTTATGTCTGGAATTTATTTACCTCTTTATTACAAAAAGGTGGAAAAACCTTGGCCTGTCAGGCCCTCTGTCATGTGACTGGTCTTTCATCTTGTTTTCAAAATGGGTGGACTAATCCTCCATTTTGTTTTCAAAATGGATACCTTCACATAATATCCTAGGATTTTTACCCTTAACAAAGTCCAACAAGTGGGAGCCACATGAGTATTCACAAAACCACCTCACTCCTCATTACATCCTACTGACTAACTCAGGCAGCTCCCTACTCAACATGCTGACTCCCGTGAATCCCTTTCTGAGCTGCCTAACTCCCCCCCGTCAAAGCATAGGGACTCTGAGCACTTGAATTCTCCTCGTCAGCAGGACTCCTGAAGTTTAGGTGCTGCAGTGCTCACCACTGCAAAGCCTAAATTCCCCCTTGAATGTCAGGTTCTGTCCCTCACATTCACATGGAGTAGTCCTGTCGTCTAAGAGTAAGACTTGCTGATTTCAATGAGACAACTCATAAAGTGTGGAACCGTCCAGTAAAGATGTCAGGCAGGGGTGTTGGAACAATTTTTATAGTGAGGGTTCTGAGAACCATTGAATAAAAATGGAAAACCTGTATATGATGCTAGCCATTTTAAACCAGGGTGTACTGCTGCACCTTCAGCACCTCCAGTTCCAGCATCTCTGCTCATAAGTATTAGCTGCCTTCTGCATTCCTGCTGAGTACAACTGAAATGGGCTTGAGCTGATACCTGCAGAGCAATAGTCATGTTCTGTGAATGACTCCCAATGGGACAAATGGGAGAGGGTGAAAAATACTAGCACATCATGTCTAAGCACTCCCTACATCAGCTCCTCCATTTTTGGCTCTGTGCCATGTTCCAGCTCCCTAATACACTTGTGACTAGGAGGCAGAACTCATTACCATGTGCCATGCCAGATCAAGTTTCTATATGACATATCACTTCTAGCTGGTTTGAGAAAAAACAGTATTCAGCTCATGGCAGTTGAGTTGCACTCATCATCCTAACTGATGTTGTTATCAGAGATGGGCTGTGAAAATATAATAGTCTGTGTACTGCTAAAAAGATAAAAATTCAGAGAGGGCTTTATATCTCAGATCATTGCAGAGACCTTCTCCAACCCTGCACCGCTCTTCAGGGGGCCAATAATCAATGTAGTACCTATTCACAAGTCTTACAGCTAATTCAGGTGTTTCAAACATGGATGCACTACCTTTGGTGCAGAATTTAGGCACCTCCAAACAATAGGTCCTAGATGTAAATGGGAGGGGCTAAGTACCTTTAAACATTAGGGAGTTGATATACTGCTCTTCTTAGATCTGTAGGAGGTAATAGCCTTAACTGTTATCAATAGATACTAACTAAAAGATATGACGAGTAAAGAGAAGACTGGAAAGTGGTAAACCATTCTGAGACTAGTTCAGCCTGAAACAACTTTGATCTCAGAATGGGAGAGTCACAGGACAAGGAATCTACCATCAGTTGTTCCACACAAGAGCACAGTGCACCCAAATACTGTCTGATTCATTTGCACTCGATTTAGTCAGTGCACAAACAGCTTTGGGTGGTGGCTAAGAGAGGGCACCATACTCATTAAAGAATCGACAGGTGCTGAAGGAGCTGCTTTAATTTTAACTGCTGCATCTTAATGATTATTTATGCAGAGAACAGAAGTGACAACTTTGGCTTCTAGATGATTTCCATTATGGATGGGATTCCTATCTCCCACTGCAGAGTGTCCTGCCTTGGAGTTTATTGCAGAATTTCTTGCTAGTGCTGAGAAACCTCTCCTTCAATGGGTTTCCAAAACAAATTTGCAAGCAGTCTGCATCTGCCCACATTGCTGGAGAAGGGATTATTTGGGGAAAGAAACCAAATGAGGTATGGAAATCTCATTGTACAGACTCTGACGATGAAGAAGGTAGATGCTCCCATTATGGTGCTTTTGCGACATTGTCATTTTGCTATCAACTTGGATTCATAGTCACGTGTCCACTAGAGTTCCATTGCCATGGTACTTTTGTATGACTCTCAGCTGTTCCCCAGCTACAGGCTATAGCTGGCTCCCACAGAAGCCATCCATGCTGTGGAGGGAAGAGTCAGGCCAATAGGAAGACAGAGGCTGGGTGCAAAATTACAGTGAGGGACAATGTCATTGGTACAAAGACATGTGCAAACAATTCATGATCAAACTGTTTCTGCCTGGGAGCTGCACAGAATGATTTAATTGTGGTTTCATAATTTATGGAGCAATTCTCCTTCCTACAGAAGTGGTATTCAGTTGAAAGCGGTGACTCAGGGCTATGGTATTGGGGCCAAAGACCTCACTGAGCATTCTTTTTTTGTTCTTCTTCATTCTAGCGCCTACTTTACTCTTCCTTGAGTTGCTGACATCAAAAAAGGAAAGGCAAGTGGGTGGCCCACCTCATGGTTGGTACTAATTACCACAATTAAGGAACTTCATACAAATACACTCAAGCATTCAGTACAACATACAGGATTATATTATCTAGTTTTACTTTAAAAAATGTAAATGGGGGCTAGGCTAAAAATGTTTGAACTGACTTTTATGAGAAACATTTTGCAGCTATTTAGTTCACGAATTTAAGGAGTTTGCGAAGCTGGGAAAAAATCATACTAGACCCATCACTTTCACTCTTTCTAGCATTCTGCCCCTTTCGGCTACAGTTCTGCAAAAATAATTCCTCTTAATGTCAACTCTGTTTACAACACTACTGAGAAAATTTGGACATACATTGCCACCACTCTTTTCCTTTCTGTTTCTTTGATGTAGATTGCATCTTTCTGTATTAACATTCAATGCATTTACAAGATTCATACCCCCTGCTTCAATTATGTAGTCCATAATCTACATCTAATAGTACCACTTCTAGTGCCTATGTAACCCATACACCTGCTGGGTGTGGTTCACTGTCCTATGTAATGGCACTTAGACCACTTACAGAGAGAAAGAATGAGCTTACTCTACAGCTTTAGTTGCAAGCAGCTGGCTGTTAGCTCAAGTGGCAGAGGCTCATGTACTAAGTTCCAGAGATCCCAGGTTTGGTTGTGCTTGTCAACGTTACACCTGCTGCTTATTTTCCATGCTTCCTGAATTCCTGTGCAGATAATTCTGTACATTACTAATCTTTTATATTTTGTTTCGGAACTACTCCAGCTTCTGCCTTATTGATGGATGGACGTATATGTCTGATTATTTGAATCGGGTGAAAAGGCCTCCTCTCTCCTTTCTATTGACTTTAAAGCTCCTTTAACAAATGCTGCCTATTTGGAACCCAGGAAGCTGGTACCCCTTCTGCTTTGCCTGAATCCACCTATTCCAAACAAACTTTTGCCCTAGAAAACATGAGTTTTGTTTTCTCTCTCTTAGAAATGCAAATCCCTTTCCCTCCCATAAATGGACACATTGCATCTTCTATGGGGATATGCAATAATATATGCAAGTGCTCTTTTTTTGTGGGGGGAAAGGGGAGGGAGAACTGTAGCTTTGCTACTGGATATATTGTCTGTCTATTTCAAGTCAATTTGAAATAAAGACACAGTTTATACACTCTCTCTACAAAGATTTATTGAGCAATGTTTCAGATGTAATTCAGAGAGAACCTTCTTGAGGCCCAAGGAGAGACGAGTTGACCTTTCCAAAGCACAAACACTGCTCTTGATGTCTGTGTGGAGAAGATGCCACTTGGACGTCAAGTGCAAGTGGCCCCACTAGCTGAATATCTTTCTGAGATCAAGAGATCAAGAGTGTTTGATTTCCATTTCTGTTTCTTCAGAAAGCCTTCAAAATAATAACACTTTTGTGTTTTCTTCCACAAATCTCTAAGTGGTGTGCTGCACTGATTCACAAGACATCCTTGCAAGCTGAGTCTGCTATGATATCCAGGCTGTAGTCAAATTCCTCTTAAAACCCATCTTTTCTTCTTCATCCATGTGGCTATGGCCAAGATCTTCAAAGATGCTTAGGCACCTAACTTCAATTGAAATGAATGCTTTTGAGGGTCTGGGTCTTGGTGATGCTCTGGCCATCTCTCACCTATGCTTCTGTAGCCTCCTCCTTTCCACCTAACTGTTTCAAATGCCTGTTTCAAAAATCATTTTCCTCACCAGCTGCACTGGCCACATCGCTCATCTTGAATTCTTCCCCAGTTTCCCTCTGCCTTCTGTATCAAGTTCAAGCCACTTGGCTTTCCCTTCAAGGCTCTTTAAAACTCTGCTCTGGCCCACATCACTGACTCCAGGGATTTCTACTCTAATTTTGCCTGGCCAGCCTGTTAAATTTAAGCACTCCCTTTGTCAACTTTTCCACACTTGGCTCCATCCCATGTTCATGCTGCCCAAATGCCTTCCAGATCACAATGTAGCATGCTGCTCATCCTGACCTTTCATATCCAAAAGTACCCTTCCTCAGTTCAGCTCCTCAGTCTTAACATACTTGATGCAACACTTCTAATCACTCAAAAGTCAAACCTGGCCTCACTGCTGTAATGATTCCACTTCCTGGTCAATCTGAGAGCTGTGTCTGTATTCAGTGGCACTGATAGACTCTGCAGGCTCCTGGGAAACATGGGGGAGGAGGGGGAGCCTCCATGCTTCGAGAATGGGTGGGGCCAAGGGCAGAAGGGATCAAGGGCAGCTGGCACTCAGCGCTGCCTGGATCGTGGTGCCCCTCTCCCCCAGCTCTTAGTGCTTTGTGAAGTGCGTTGCCCAACATCCAGCAATGATTTCCAGGGCATAGGGCTCTGGCTGCCACTGCTGCTTGAATCACCAGGCAATTGTCCCCTTTGTCTCACCCTGGCCCATCAGTAGGCCAGCCTGTAGCGGTTGTGTATTAGTGTTGAGCCCTTGGAGGTAGAGGACTTGTATTCTTCATGGTCTGTGCTGCTGAGTGCATCTGCAGTGATCAACAAATAACATAGGTAAAGGGCCTGTATTATAATTTCCTCCTTTTACAGATGAACTTTCATATCTCTCACACTGGGCATCCCATCTGAGTTTATTCAGCGAGAGAATGAAGATTGGTGGAATTCTCCACTATCCTGGTCTAATTGTGTTCTCTCCTTATCCACCCAAATCAATTCAACCGGAAATCGCTTCCCTTAGTTGGCCCCCAGCAACCCCATTTCTGGTAGTAGGGAGGAGAATAAAAGACAACTGGCTCCATTTATACTCTCCCAGGAAGAGAAGATAGTACTAGACATTCTGCTGGCCTCTTGTTAAGCAGGGCAGGGGACAGAACACTCCATCGGAGGTAGGGTCATGGCCCTGACAGTGGAGCTGCCAAGAGAAGTGAGGTGTTTGCTGCCACTAGGAAAGCAGTTTCGGAAGAAACTGCTGAGGATAATAGCTTGGGTGGGGAAAGGAAATGGATTACATCAAAGGGAGGGAGAGGAGACAGAAAAGACAACTGATAAATCTGGTGGGAGAAGACAAAAGATCTGATGAATATGAAACTGATGCATTGGAGATGAATGGCAGGCAGGTGGGGTTGCAAGGGGATATGTGTGCGTGTGAAAGAATGTGACGGTTTAGATGTGGGGTTCTGTGTAGTTTCGCTGAGGTGAGGGTTTTGGAATGAGTGAGTGTATGCCCAGGGACACTGTATGTGTGTGTGCTAAGGAAGAGAATAGCAGGTTTGTATCTGTGTGAATGTGTGACTCCCCAGAGGGCTGTAGATATATGAGGAAAAGGCTGGGTGTGAGCAGGCGAGGAAGGAGAGTTGAGGTTTCTTGGCAATTTTGCAGGGATGGGGTGAGATACTGCATGTTTCAAGTCCAAATTTACAGCTGTTGAAAATCAGCATCACTCCACCAGTTCCCCAGCTGAGAATCTGGCCCTCAGTTCCTAATGGTTCCTTAGTGCTGCTAACACTTGTGAGCATAGTACTTATAACCACAAAGTCAACGGGCTATGCATGGTAGTAAACACTGTACTCAGCTATGTTAGCAAGATCAAGTGCTACGTTTGTGTACATGCTAAATATTGTTTTGCAAATGTGGAAACAGGTACTTCAGCTATTTAATGTGATGTCCTTTAGCTGCAATATAGATTTACAGGCAAACCTTGTCAATATGGCCTGTACAAGTGAAGCGCTTGATTGCGCTTGGATATGTAATTCAAAGGTAAAAAATTCAGTCGTAAAGTGCTTCAAGAAGCCTCTTTACAAAAGGTGTTAAGTCTGAGCTTTACCATTTGCTGCTTGTGCTACAGGAAGTGCTTGTTTGGTTTCTCACTGAATAGTATATATTGTTTTCACTCTTATAATCCCCCCCATACAAATGTTCAATGCCCACTTTAAGACTGCACCTTATGTATCTTCTCAGTGTCAATTTAAAATTCTTATGAAATACATGCTTGCATTTAGCTCAATGTGGCATGGCTTGTAAGTTATGCAAAGGGAAACTTCCAACTGAGACAAGCATATGGATGCTCTGGGAGCAAGCTCCTTCTAGGTAACCCTCATACTATTGCTGGCTTTGAGCTCCAAGTTGGAGCCTTGCATTTGGTAACATGAGTCCTCTCTAGCTAGTCAGCTATGAATGAGGGTCTCATCTAAATTGAGGAAGCTTGCTTTTAGGGGCGAGAATCATAAATGGGACTTAGTTCATTAACTACTCCTTCAGTTGCTCAGGTCCAACATTTAGGCATCACTGGCATTCACAAACCCCCAGCTCGGCTGTCACTTAACCCTGTAGGCACCTAAATTTCCTAGGTGCCTAAGTTTTCACAGGTAAATTACCTTAACTGACTAAATTTCTGCTGCTGGGTACATGCATTGCTCCCTCCATCCTGACACTTCTGAGCAGCTCGAAGTCTAGCATGCTTAAGCAGGTTTCACAAAGCAGGGTCTCTCCTGTGTGGGCCAATCCAGTAGAGCAGGGATGGGCAAAAGGGCTTCTGCGGGCTGGATCTGGCCCACCAAGCGGGTTGATCCGGTCCGCGGAGACCCTGTCACTCTCCTACCCCCAGGCCAATTAGGGCCTGGGGGACGGGGGAATGCACAAAGTTTCCTCCTGCCCTGTGAGCAGCATGCAGTGCTTTGAAGCACCACACACTGCTTGCAGGGCGGGAGGAGACGTCACACACTCCCCTGACCCCAAGCCTTGATTTGCCCGGGGGCAGGAGGAGAGTCTGAAGTTTCCTCCACCCTCCCCCCCGCCCTACAAAGTGCTGTATGCTCGCACAGGATAGAAGCAGGGTGAGGGAAGCTTCTCACAGCTCCCCTGCCCCAAGGCCAATCAGGACGTGGGGGTGGGGGAGCATGTGATGTCTCTTTCTGCCCTGCGAGCAGCGTGCTCCTCCCAGGCCAATCAGAGCTTCCTTCGCCCTGTCTTCACAATCAAGGCCTGGGAGCAGGGGAGTGTGTGAAGCCTCTTCCTGCCCTGCCAGGGGCATAGGTGCCTAGTGGGAAGGGGGGCAATTATGGTCTGGAGGTAGGGAAGCCCAGAAGCATTCTGGCCCGCCCCTTCCAGACTAGGCCCCGCCCCTTCCGGCCCAGGGCCACTTCAAAAATTTTTGAAATGGCCTCAGCCAAAAATTATTACCCACCCCTGCAGTAAAGGCTACTTTAGAGATCTACAGGATTTACTGGAGCCCCTTTACTCATTGGGTAGGGCACTCACCCAGGATGAGGGAGATCTGGTTCAAATCCCCAATCTACTTGACGTATAGCAGGGACCTGAGTGCACTAGCTGTTGGGCTGCAGGGTCCTCTGGTCTGGGTTTCCTTGAGTCTCTCCTGCTGAAGTTGTCACTTAATTATTCATTGGCTCAGGGACTAAAACCTGGTTTTCCAACTCCAAGATACGTGCTCAGCCCCCCCGGCTAGTGAGTCAGTCACTCTAGTTCTCTGTCTCCCTCCATCCCTCAAAGAATAACATCCTTGGGCCTTGTTGGAGGCAGAAGGGATTCACACATACAGAATGGGAAGTGATTGTCTAAGAAAGAGTATTGCTGAAAGGGATTCAGGAGTCATAGTGGATGACAAGTTAAACATGAGTCAACAGTGTGACACTGTTGCAAAA
>CM057846.1:21307848-21325231 GCA_030068395.1 Apalone spinifera
TCAGTCTGGCTGCCCTCCGCTGGACCCTCTCCAATGTATCCACATACTTTCTGTAGTGGGGGCCCAGAACTGGACACAATACTCTTTTCTTTTCACAACAGTCGTTTGATCAGAACTTTGTCTCTCTGCTGGTCCACTAGTAGAGATCCACACCTGGCCGCTAGCCGGGGCTCCATACCCCCAGCACAGGTCTGCTCCTGGCTGCTGCCAGTGCTAGCTGCTGCTCCACTTTTAACCTCCAGTCCTTTCTGTCAGGGCTTCGCTGCCAGATGGGGCTACCTGCTTCTCGTGGAGCTGTGCTCCCAGCTGTTGGCCTAGGCTCCCTGCCCTCGGTTGAGCTCTGGTGCCAGCTGCCATGGATGCTCCTCTCCCTGGACACGGCCGGTGCTCCCCCAGCAGTGTTCTGCTCTCAGATGCTGGCCCTGTGCCTGCCAGGCCACTAGCCAGGCTCTCTGCAGGCTGCCAGCCCAACTCCACCCAGACACTCGCAACCTCTGTGGTTGGGCTCTCTCATCCAGGAACAATCTGGTCCAGCAACACCTGTGGTCCTGTTAGACCACGGATGTTGCTGGACCAGAGAGGTTCAAACTGTAGTTAAAATGTCTAGGGGGAACATATAAATTTATGTGAACATATTTTGTGTGAATACAATGCTTAGGAAAATACTGGATTAGTAATACAGTATAGTTCAGAGTAATGAACACCAGTTAAACCGGCCAGTCAACCACACTCCTCATTTGGAACTGGAAGTATGCAATCAGGCAGCAGCAGAGACAAAAACAAAACAACAAAACAGTATAGTACAGTGTTAAACATGAACTACTAAAACAAAATTGACATGGTAAAGAAACTGTTTCTGTGCTTGATTCATTTAAATTAAGATAGCTAAAAGAAGCACTTTTCTTCCATAGAGTAAAGCTATGTTAAGTCAATGTGCAGCTGTAAACTGTTGAAAGAATAACCATAATGTTTTGTTCAGAGTAGGAATGTTAAATATTGGTTAATTGAATAGTCAAGTAATCTCATAAATTCTTATTGGTCACTCAACTATTCTACAGTCCCCAGGGCGGGGTCAGCAGCCAGTGTGCTTGGCCCCACTCCGGAGGAGCCCCCTGCCACTCCATGCTGCTGCCTCTGTACCAGAGGTAGCAGCGCAGCGTGCCAGGCGGGAACTGGTCTGCGAGGGGAAACAGTTTAAAAACCAGCTCGCCTCACAGGACCTGGCACGAGCTGGAACTCAGCTGGGCTGCCTGCCCGCCCAGTTCCTAATACACTTTAAATGCAGAAACACAGCGGGGGTAGGTCCCAGGCCATCGCAAACCAGGACTGAGCCAGGCTGCTGGCCAGCCTGCTAAAAAATTTACTGGCAAGGTGGGGGGAGGGAAATGCGTGTATTCTATAGCATTAACCTATAAGCTTTTGCTTATTGGTTAATCCGTTAATTGACTACACACACTATTACATCCCTAGTTCAGAGTTATAAACATTTCAGAGTTCTGAACAACCTTCATTCCTGAGGTGTTTGTAACTGAGGTAGGACAACTCTGAGGTACTCTGAACCAGTCAAAGCGTGAGGAAAAGAGCTTTTCAAGTTTTTCCAGCAGCTCTCCCAAATCACCTCAACTGGGATTTACAAGTGATGTTCAAGCCAGGAAACAGTGCATCTTACTCATTCTAGATTATGATGTGCAGAAATACTGGGATTGAGGGAGAAGCAAAATCAGGGCTTGTCTACATTTACAGCACTGAAGCTGTGCTGCTGTAATGTGTAATGAAAATGTTATCTATTCCAACAGGAGAGCTTCCAGTCATAGTAGGCTTCTTTCAGCCTTGACAGACCATGGATATGCATCCTGAGAAGCAAAGAATTTACTCAATTAGTCTTACGGCAGCCATGGCTATGGTTAAAGAGATGCGCTCAAAGGAGACAATCTCTGCTGCATCTGTCATATTTAAAAGTGATGTCATAACCATTTGGGCTCCACCTTAGGCTCTACCTTCTGCAAACTCTTTTCTCCTCTGCTAAGCTGCCTTAATTTCCTCTTGTAACTCTGGAAAACTTTGTTAAGCTTTTGTTTCCAAACACTACAGTCACAAGTGTGATCTTCTCAGTTATCTACCTCCATGCCTTTTCTTTGAGGATTTGTTTACACATGTCTTTGAAGCACAATTTTGTGCATCTTTTGGGTCTTTTTCCTAGATGCCAATTTGTCATAGAGGCTGTCCATTAGGATGATCCCATTATTCATTTGGCAACCTTGCCTAAGCCAGTGGAGGTGTCTTTGTTTGAGGAATGTTTCCATGCTGGTATACTGGCCTGTTTGAGCACCTCAGTGTTGGTGATTCTGTCCCTCTGGGAGATGTCAAAAATTAACTGAAGGCAACATATAAAAGCTGTTGAGCCTCTTTTTTCTGATGAGAGTATAAGGTCCATGCCTAGCTCCTATACAAAAGTAGGCTGATAAAACATGCACGATACACACAGCTGGCCGCAGTATCCTGTCCCTGGCCATAATCCTGGGGCAGGCGCTATGGTCCCGCCCCCATCTGGCCGCAGGAAGGGCAGGTGGCGGCCCTCCTCCTGCTGAGGCCACAATCCAGCTATGGTGGAAAGAGGGGGTTGGCGAGCGTAATGAGCAGAGGGTACAGCTCCTAGTTTAAATAAATTACTCAAAGTTTTCTATTAATATAACCACTTAGGAATCTATTTGTAAAAAATAAATTAAAATAACCTACCAACATTTTTTTTCATCTATATTGTTACAGACATACTTGCTGACAAATATTTTGAAATTATCTAAATAACTGAAATTAGGGATGTTAAATAGCAGGTACTTGGATAACTGTGTAACTGCTGACATTTTCAGCAGTTACATAGTTATATGCACCTGAAGCTAGCTCCTTGAAAGCCGGCGTTCACCGGCTGCCACCTCTGATACAGGAGTTGGTACACGCCAGGAGTTGGCTTTTAAGCTGGCTCCTGCCCCGCTCCCAGGGACCGCTTGGTGCTACAGGCTCTGATACAGAATCTGCAGCATGGGGTCCCTGGGAGCAGGGCGGTAGCCTGCATGTAACTGTTTATGGTAACTAATAAGCCAGGCTTATAGGTTAACCGTGTAAACAGTTAACCTAGTACATCCCTAACTGAAACTGGCACTATCATATTGTGTTATTTTGACAAATAAAATATGCAGAATTTTGCAGAAATTTAAAATATTGTGCACAGAAGTTTTAATTTTTTGGTGCAGAATTCCTCCAGGAGTATAAAACTGCAAAAAGGGAATTGTCTGCTTAGGAAGGAGTACTGACTAAAAGAATCTGGGTCTTTCTGTGGATCACAAACTAAATATGAGTAAACAATGTAATTCTGTTGCAAAAAAGCAGATATAATTCTGGAATATATTAACAGGGGTGTTACAAGCAAGACACTAGATAAAATTTTTCCATTTAGTACTGATATGGCCTCAAGTGAAGTACTGTGTTCAGTTCTTGGTACCACACTATGATGTAGACATACTGGAGAAAGTCCAGAGGAGAGCCACAAAAGTGACTAAACATCTAGAAAATATCACCTACATGGAAGGATTGAAAAAATTGGATTTGTTTAGTCTGAAGAACAAAAGATTGAGAAGACAGGATAACAGTCTTCCAGTAGATAAAAGTTTGTCATAAAGAAGAGGGTGATAAATTGCTCTCATTATCCACTGAGGACAGGACAAGAAGTAATGGGATTAAATTGCAGCAAGGGAGATTCAGGTTAGGAAAAACTTGCTTACTGTAATGGTAGTTAAGCACTGGAACAAATTACTTAGGGAGGTCGTGGAATCTCTGTCATTGGAGGTTTTTAAGAACAGATTAAGCAAATACCTGTCAGGGAGGCATAGGCAGTACTAAGTTCTACCTCAGTGTAGGAGACTAGACTATATGACCTTTCAAGGTCCTTTCCAGTTCTTTGATTAACAACTTATTTGTTAAAAGAAAGTTTAAACATTAATGAAATATCACAAGATCATACCAAGGAGGTTTAAATAACAAATCTGCATATGAGTATAACAAGGGTAAAACCATGCCATAAAACTATCATAAGAAAAGCAAGTAACAGACAATTATGTTTATTTACAGTTAAAATTGCAAATAAATGTGCATAAATTCACAGTATAACATTACATAGAATTTAATATATAAATCCTGCTATATCAACTTATAAGAAGGTAAAATACAACAGGAAAGCTTTCAACTGCTTCTCTCTAAATTCACATGCTGTGCCCATGTTTTTTACTATAGTGTGAATAAATATGGGGTTTTATGTCACATCTTTCTCTCACTAAATGGGAAATGAGAAGTTGAAACACCAAAGAAATATTTCCAGTGGATTTTCTGTTTTTTCATTCTACCATTTATTTTAATTACTTGGAATCTAGATACTCCATTTGTTCAGTTGTTTTCTATTTTGCATATACCTGCAATGCTTTCTACTTAATTGTTTTCAGGTAGGTCTATTCCAGCCCTACAAATATTTTATTAATTTTACCTTTATGTTTTACAATTGGAGAGACCAAATACTAGTGCTTTAGTAATGCTGCACTTTTATATTCTGTAGTAAATGTTAATTGGTCATTTTTTTAGGTATGAATAAAACTGTAATTACTAACTATACTTGCATTCAGATTGAAAATGAAATAGCATCTTTAGTGTATCTGATACATTTTGCTTGACCCAGTTAGTGTTTCATAAATGCTATACTTGACAAATATTACCAGAATAAAGTTGTGAATTAATAATAATTTTAGCTCCTCTTCAATTTCTCAAAATAGAAAAAGCAAACCAATTTTTTTGGGCTAGGAAACATGGTAGAGAGCAACACAGTTTATACTGCGGGGGTGCCTTAATGCTGCAATCAACCAGTAGAACAAAATAAAAAATTGCTGAACTATGGAGAACACAGAAATCCTGATATAAAAGAAATGTTTAGTATTGAACTACTTGTCACTTGGGGCCATACAGCAAACACATTGCATTTTATGGAGCAATCTAATAATACAAGCTTCACATAGACAAAGTATCATATTTTTTGCATCTGCCAATCAATCTTAACTTTGCTACCTTATTTACTTCCATGATTTCCCTTCTCTCCTCACTAGCAAAACGAAGCTGGCTGGCAACACCGCGATCATCATGCTTGGATCCATCCTCTTCAATATATGGAATAAGCTGCTATGAAGGTGAACAAAATGTTAGAGATTGAGTAAAAATACTATTTTTTTATGTAAGCTGAAAATTTGAAAAGAAACACAGTATGTTCAAGTGCTATAAACCTCATCAGCCAAAATAAATTTATCATTTCTGTTTATGGAAATGCAGGAAACCCTTATTATTTGAGGTGGATGCATTCTTAGCACTTCTGCAAATGGCAAAATTTGCGAAAACTGAATCAAGAAACATTAAAACTCATTTGCATGAGTCGCAATCTCCTTTGCATATTTTCTGCCAGTCCATTTTCGCGTTGGGGTTTTTGCATAAAAACCCCAGCGCAAAAAACGGATCGGCAGAAAATATTCAAATGAGATCGCGACTCATACAAATGAGTCCCTCATTAGCATATTTTTTGCCAAGAAAACTCGTAGCGTAAATGTAGCCTGAGAGGGGGAGTAAAGGAAAAAAGGGGCAAGAGGATAAGAAGGAAAGTTTATTTTTACAGGTGTGCTATATTAGGGCCAGGCTGTCCTCAGCCTTTGGATAGACGCATAAAAGAACAAAGACATCACTGCTTTCTCTGGGAGTGCAAATTGACCTAAAAAGAATTGGGGGGGAAGGGGGAGACATGGCTTAATCCCCTTTCCCCCACACACACACTCAAAGGCCCATGGAATGGATCCTGCACTCACTGCTGTGGACCAGGGAGAGGTATTATGTCAAATAGGCACAATGCCTCACAGACCTATGCTTGGGCCATTGCAATTTTATGTAGGCTTCATTATGGGATGTATTTAACAATTAGGCATAATCTACCCTTTAACATGTTAAGAAGTCTACATCATGATCTTCTTGTATTTTTGACCATTATAGCATGATTCAAACAGAAAGATCTTAATAGGAAAAGATGTCAAATATGATATTTCTCAAAGATTTTCCATTGTGATCAGATCAAACAACCCATGTTTCATCATGTCCTACAAACTGCCACTGAAATGAGAAACAATCTGAACCCAAAATCTCAGCTGAAGCAGCCCTAACTAATTTTAACATCTGTATCTTTCCTTTTAATGGAAATCCAACTAATTTGCATATAAAAATTACAGATGTAAGCAGTATTCCCTCTAAGCTGCGCAGCAGCACAGCAGCACAGCGTCACAGGTGATGAATCAATCCCGACCAGTCAGTCAGCTCCATGTACAGAGTCCTGAGCCTCTGACTGGGTTCATCACCGGTGACGCTGTGCTGACACGCAGCTTAGAGGGAACACTGGATTTAACTGTTTTTTTGCATAGCAAAACATTAGTCTGATTCAAGAACTGTACCCTACAACAGCTTAGAATTAATAGAACTTGTATATGAAGGCAAAGTATATTGTTGGCTTCTTTAAATTCCTATATCTGAAAAAAATATGAGAATTTAGAAACCTATACATGTCAACACCATATCGGAGTCAAACATTAGGCATTGAGAAAAGATGCTGCTGCTACAGTAGGATCTCTCTGGTCTGGGACTCTGGCAACATTTGTGGTCCGGCAGGACTACAGATGTTGCCGGACCGGGGAGCCCCAGTGGCTGGGAGCAGGGTCTGGCTGCGAGTCCAGCAGCAAAGCAGCTGGGAGTGGAGCCAGGGCTAGGAGCAAAGCCGGTCAGGACCAGGGCCGGAAGTGCAACCAAGTGCATTCTCAGGAGCAAAGCCAGGGCCGGGAGTGTTGCCAGGGCCAGCGGGCAGGAGTACGGCTGGGAGGAGAAGCTGGGGGCCAGTGGCCAGGAGTATGGCTGGGAGGGGAACCTGGGGCCAGCAGCAGGAGGCCAGAACTGACCTCCTCTGGTCAACAAACTCCCTCAGTTGAGACCAGTCAGACCCTGGGGGCGCAAAACCAGGGAGGTCCAATCTGTATTAGAATAAGCACAGGGTGGCAGGCAGGATTTGGTATGCATGGGGAGCCAGCTTTTAAGCTGGCTGACTGCCGCCCCGAGAGTAACTGCTAAAATTTTCAACAGTTACACAGTTATTTAATTACACTCATTTTAACTTCCCTAGTTTTATCTGTGATAGCATGATAATTTCTATCTTAACTCATTTTCAGACATTCATAATTTACTGAAACAGCTACCCCTTGTATCATAAAGTGCAGGATTGGTCTCAGAAGAAAAAGAGATTTTAATTTTTTTAAGCTGAGAAAAGTGAATAGCCAACAAATTCCACATTGCATATGTGTATCTAAGCAAGATAGTGAAAATGTGATGAAAGGGCAGGACATAATATTTGTCTCCTATAAGGCAAAAGCTACTTAGCTAATCTGGTTCCCAGGGGGAGGGTTTCCTTTACTATCTTACAGGGCAGGAGACAGCATTCTGGTAGCATGCAGACAAATATTCTACACTGGTATTTCTTTTTCCTCTCTAAACCTTTATTTTAATAAAAGTGACTAAGAACATTCAAATTGAACAGTTAAGCACTCAAAATTCAAGCAAAGAAAGTTTACAGCTAGGTCAGCTTCATAGTTAACTGCCTTACACCCCAGATATGTTGGTTGAAAAGGAATTGCACAGTACAAGGATACGGATTATATTATCAGAGATACATTAAATAGATTTGTAAACATTTAAGTAAATAAAAATTGCCAATTAAAACAGAACATAGAAAAAGGATTTTTTTTGCAAGATGCTTCACGTGTAATCTAAAGCCAGAATCCTGAAATTGGTTCTGATGGATTCGGTTGAAGGATGGGAGCTAAATTAATATAAAAAAATAGAGTACAAAATGTTGTATTAGAATAAAATTAGAAATGATATAAGCAATGCACAAGGAGCTGGAGTTATGATTATGCAACCTTTTCTTAGTCTAGTTTTATGGACGGAATGTTAGTGACAGAAATCTAGGAACCTAAAGAAAGCTTGACCTAATGTACACACTTACATTAGAACCGGATGACAATTTCTCTGCAGTCACCAACGCAATACCATTTTGCTATATTCAGCCAAAATGCCACCTCTTCAAGATACTACATGTACCAATAGTTCATTTTCACTTTCATAATAAAGGCCAAAGGGACACAAAACAGTGAATGGTTTAGTCAATTCAGGTTCTATTCACTCTGTCTCATAATACACAAGAAGAGTAACAAAATGAAACTAACTCAAAACCAATAAAAAGAAATGTCTTCCACACAAAGCACAATGAAACTCATTGCACAAGATATCACTGAGGCCATGAAGTTAAAAGATGTCAGAAAAGGATTAGACATTACTATGGATAATAAAAATATCTAGAGATATAATAAATGCTTTAAAAAACCTAAATCCCATAAACAAGCTCCAAGAAGGGATATAACTCTACAGAGCAAAAGTCAACTCCATCTAGTGGGGCTCGAGAGGAAACTTTCCATCGAGCAGATTATCCCATAAAAACCTGCTGGAGGGTTTCCCCTATAAGTTAAACCTCCCAAAACAAGCACTCTCTGGTCCAGGAACATCCGTGGTCCAGCAGATAATCTGGGGAGTGAGATCTGGAACCCACAGCAACTTGAGGCAGTGTGGGGCTGGAGCTAGTGGCCTGGCATCCCCCAGACTGGGAGCCACCAACAGCGGGGCCAACAGCCCAGCCAGGGCAGGAGTTGGAGGCTACAGGGCCAGAAGCCTGGCTGGGGCTTGCAGCAGTAGCCCTGTTGGGGCTGGCGGTACCAGGGGCTGGAAGCAGGGGAGGCCATTTGGGCCAGTAGTGGAGCACTGAGGGGAGGTGAGCTGGGGAGCCAGTGGTAAGGGACCTCCCCTGGTCCAGCAAATTCCCACATTCTGGACCGGTCAGGTCCGGAGGGCGCCGGACAGGGAAGTCCAACCTGTACTGTTCTCTAAAGCAGGTGGCAATCTTGTCAGAGACTGGTCTAGATGGACCACTCACCTGAATGTAAATATCCTCTGTTTTTTTGTCCCTTCTTAGTGAACATTTAAAAACATATAACACCATGTTTATAATAAACTAATCAAAACACAAGAGTAAAATGATATAGAAAGTCCAAAAATTCAGTAGTAGCAGCAGCAGCAATATTATCCAGAGATCTAATTAGGATAGAAGCCCTATTGTGATATACAGTAAACTCAGGGTACGTCTAAATTACAAAGGCTACGTCTAGACTACATCCCTCTGTCGGCAGAGGCATGTAAATGAAGCACTTCGAAAGTGCAAATGAAGCCGGGATTTAAATATCTCACGCTTCACTTGCATAATCATGTAATGGCACTCTTTCAAAAAAGCGCTATTTTGAAATTGAAACCACAGACTAGACATGGTTCTTTCGAAAACTGGGTGCTTTTTCGAAAGATCCTGTAAAAGCCTCCCCAGCCCATGACCAGTGGGGACCCGCTGGTGCGGGGGTAGGAACAGGCTGCCCTGCCCCAAGGGTCTGGCCGGGACCTTCCCTGAGCAGCCGCTACCACATGAGATGGGTAGGGAGATCTGGGGTGTCGAGGACTGGGAGATGACGAGGCAGTGGAAGGGCTGAGGGAGAAGGAAGCAATGGGATCTACCCCCAGTGCCCTTGAGAGCCAACCCTGCCCCCTGCCTGCTACCACAGGCAGCACAGGGACCCCCAACCCTCTGGGAGGGGAGGGTGAGTAGGGGTCAGAGGCAGGGAAAGCGGGGAACGGGATGAGGAAGCAATAGTGGAATAGGGGACTGGGGTGTGATTGGGTCATGCTCAGAGATGGTAGGACCTTCGGGCACATGGTAAAGTCTGACCCCTCCCTAAAGGCAAGGCTATGCAAGGAGCAGATCCCAGGGATTGCCCACAGTTTGGCCCATGCCAGGGAGCAGGGCACAGATAGGGACAGAGCACAAGCCCTGGATCAATACAGGAGGAAAGCAGATCTGGCCTGCTTTCAGGGAGGACAAGGATGCCTAGGTCAGTCCATTGCTCTGAAATCACCCCCTGCTCTAACCAACTAGATACCCCCCCACCTGGCGACAGACCATCAACCCATTTAGCATCACATCAGGCAACTGAGCTCAGTGTCAACCAACAGTTCTTCCTTAAACCCACTGAACAAATGTGCAGTGCTGTTGTTACACAGCTCCATCCCAGAGATGGCTGCATCTCAGCACTGAGCAGGGAACCCATTCCCAAACAACTCCCATACCCCAGCTCAGGGCCAGATGCTTCTCTGCACCAAGTTAGAAATCCCTATATAAACAGACCTAGTGTCAATGCTGCACAGTCCCTGGCTGTCTCGTAGCCTGTGAAGTGAGAGTCCTGTTGTGGGGAGACGCTGGGAGACAACATTTTTGCCAGGGTAAATGAACTGGACAGTCATGGGAGTGGGAGCCCAGGAGCTACTCACTGGCTAGGAGGAAGCTGAGCTTCCTTCCCCTCCCCACCTCGCTGGGGGAAGGGCAGGGCAGTGATGTCCTGTACAGAGGCTTTCCCCACTGCAATGGGGTGCAAAGCCAGGTAAGCGTCCCCCTCATGCTCAGACCTCCTCACTCACTCCCCTCCCCCTGCCAAGACCCCGCATCCCCAGCTTGCTCCTACGGCTTTCCCTTGCTCCTGCACCCTCCCTCTTGGCCAGACACCTACCCCCACCCTGCTCCTGTATCCATGGTTGCTCCTGCACCCTCCCTCCTGACCATACACGCTACTCCCAGCCTGCTTCTGCACCCTACTTCCCACAAAACCTCACACTGTCATCCCCCTTGTACTCCACCTCCTGCCAGATCCTGTACCCCCAATCCTATCCCACTTGCTGGCAGCCCTCTCCCACACACTGAACCCTTCATTTTTGTCCCCACCCCAAAGCCTAAAGGGGTCCACATAATCCACTAACTCTGGCATCCCAGAAAAGTAAATCTGACCTATGGGAAACCCTGAACCTCAGTCCTTCCTGTCCTTTCCCCTTGCCCTGTCAGGCTGGAATGCCAGAGGAGTGAGGTGTCTCAGTTGGGGACTTCATCAGTGAGGGTTGGGGGTTTTTGGAGTTTTTTTGCTTCTCACTTTTGTGGTCCCCAACTGATTGTTCTGTGGGTCCGTGGCCTCCGACTCAAAAAAGGTTCCCCGCCCCTGCCATAAATAAAGAAAATGTTGAAACCTTTTATGTTGGACATAAATTAACATTTTACTTTATTTAAAATGAAGTTTGATAAACTAACGTGAGAAAGTTAAAATGCTTAATTGGTTTAATAATTTAAATTGAACCATTCTCCCTAGCTGCAGCACTAGCAAAATGGCTCGGGCATAATTATGTAATTAACGGTGGGTTTCCATTAGCCACTGGTGGTCCGTGGAAATATTTGCATTGAACCAGGTGGTCCATGGACCAAAAAGTTTGAGAATTATTGTTCTAAAGATGCACATAAGTTTTCCCTCAATTTCTCTCTTGTGCCCCCTTAAAAAAAGCCCAAACAACTAACCAACCAAAAACTTCCAAAACCAACCAAACCTTTTCTCTTTTTTTTTTTTTCCTACTGGACAAACTCTTCTCTAAAATCTGAAATGAAATATTTTTTAATGAAATTACATTTCACATTCTTCATCCCCCCAAAAAGTTAAAAACCCCTCATTCAATCTAAATGAAAAAATATTTGTCTTTTAATTTGTTTTTAATTAATCCCCCCTCCCATTTCAACCAACTCCACAAAGTGACAATTTGTCCCCTGAAGAGTTTACAGCAGTGGTCCCTAAACCGTGAGGTTTGCCCTCCCAGAGTGTATGCAGAGGAATGGGGGGTGGGGGGGGAGGAGGGGGCAGGCCAGCCCCCAGAGTAGGGAAAGGAGTACCACCTAGTTCCTCTCTTCTTCCACCTCTGTTCTGGCCTTGTCTCCAACCTCAGCCTTAGTTCAGGCCCTAATCATGACCATACTCCCAGCAGAAGCCCAGCTGCAACTCCAGCCCCAGTCCTGGCCTCAGCCCAAACAGCAGCTCTGTTCCTGGTCCCAACCATGGATCAAAGAGGAAGAGAGGGCATCAGTTCCCTCTAAGCCACACAGCTGCCTATTAAGGCCCGCACAGGGGCTCATGGCTGCCTCTTCCTAAGATCTGGACCTGCCGTGGCCAGGGGAGAGGTGACTCTGCCCACCAGTCCCTGCACATGAGGTCATGAGGCTGGGGGAGAGAAGTCTTTGCCCGCTGGCTCCAGTGCGGAGCTGCCCCATGATGTGCCATGGCTCAGTAAGAGATGCCCTTTCCCCGGCCCCCACCCAGCCTGGCTCAGACATGTCAAGGCCAGGTTGTAGTGCCCCTCCCTGGCCCGGCCTTGATGGAGCTTCTGCAGCTGTGGAGAGGTGCTTCTCACTTCAACCCAAGCTTCTGCAGTGAGAGAGGCCTGAGGGTAGTCCTCTCTCCCCAGGGCAAACCTGCATCCTCTCCAAACTCCTCATCCCCAACCCCATCTAGAGCCAGCACCCCCTATCTAGAGCACTCACTTCTTCCACCCCAGTCCTGGCCCCCCTTCTTCACCCCACCCCAGAGCCCGCAACCCCAGCTAGAGCCCTTACTCCCTCACCACAACCCTCTGTCCCAGCCCTGAGGCCCCTCCTATACTCTTAATCCCTTGGCCCCACTCCTGTCATACACCATCCATGAGTGAAGGAGTTTTGTGATGTGCACCAATATGGAGATGATGTGTGACATATAATAGCCATATTGGTACACATATGTACCAATTCATTCCACACATGGGCATACAAAATTAGAGGGAATACTAGAGGGTGTGCGTGTGGGGGAGACACACAGGTTTCATTATTGGCAAGGGAAGTCACGATAAGTTTGGGGACCACTAGTTTACAGTCTCATTTAAAATCAGATACAACAACTGAATATAACAAGCTACGTGAAGGAATGGGTGCTACGATAACATAAATAAACAATAAAATTCAGATACACCAATCATGCATATCAGTTTAAATACTCACCTCTATGGGAACAGGATCTAACCCTGCACAGTTTTCATTGCATTTGTCATACACTAATCTCAGTTTCCTGAAGAGTATTGATAGTTGACGGAGATGTTCTTGTAGCTTTCCTAATCTGTCTTGGTATGTCCCAGTATGATAAGTAACACCATTTGGTAGCTTAAAAAGGAAATTTAAATAGGAAAACAGTTGTTAAAATTTAATAAACAAAATTACTAAAACAAACTTTCTATTCCATCAACAAAAATGAAATGTTTATAAAAAATATTGTACTTTTTAGCAGTATAATTATTATTACATTTTTTATTCCATTAACAGTCACAGATATTCCAGTTACTTTCTTTACATTAAAAATTGTACATTATCTGCGAATTTTATATGCCAAATCATTGATAAAAACATCAACAAATCCAACTCCTATCTAATCAACACATCCTTTCTATGATCAATAGCTTATTAACATCGTCAAAGCATTTTACAAATGTTATCCTCTTTCCTATTGTGACTAATTAGAAAACTGCTCTCTGGTATCATACTGTATCTGACCACAGTAATCCACACATTCGTACCCTGAATATATTTGCTATATTTACTAGGGAATAAGACTCCATAATAAAGAGTATAGCGATCTTTCGCTTAGCAAATGCACTGGAATCTGTATTCAATTCATTTTATTTAGTTATATAAAAACAGAAGTTTCAACAACATTTTTAGAAAAATATTTCTAAATTTTTCAATTATTGTTTCTGCTTATGACCAATTTATAAAGGATTGAAACTTTTTGAAAATTAACAGTTTGATGAAGTAATTTTGTGGGTTTTTTGGCATTTTTTGATCAGCTTTAATTTGAAAATTCATCGCTATTTCTGGGGGTTACATTTGTTACCTAAGGTCACTTCTTTCCTGACTAATAGCTAAATTTTACAAGAATCATGAAACTGTTTATCAAGAGAGGAGGCTCATGACACAGAAAAGGGAATGTGAGTCTGGATCTAGATTATGGAACTCAGTCTTACAGGACTTCAAAAATTAGAACTTACAACAAAACACATCTCATCAACTTAGCTTTTCCACAATAAGCTCTCTACACAGCTTTGCACACACATTCATCCCAAAACAAAACTTCTCAAGCTTTCCCCACTAATGGAAATGAAATATGTTTTATTATTTTCATTTGGGAGGTGATCATACTCACATTACAAATATAAATTAATTAACTGAAGTTAAATAATGGATAGTCACAATTCTCTACCACCAATACATTTACCTGGCCATTTCACCCAAAATCAAAGTGCTGAGCTCACAGCTTGTCTACATTTACAGCGCTATAGTGCTTAATGATGTTATCTATGGTAACAGGACAGCTTCCCCAGTGGGAATAGGTACTCTGCCTCCCTGAGAGGAGCTAGTTATGTCAATTGGAGAAAACCTCCCATGGACAAAACCCACTGTCTGTATTAGGAGTTAGGTTGGCATAACTGGGTCACTCAGGGTTGCAATCCTTACACACCCCTTTGTAGTTTATTGTAGTTATACTGACATAAGTTTATAGTGTAAACTAGGCCTTAGTGTCACATTTCTGTGGTTTTTAAGAGAAAAGAAGAGGTTAAGATCGATTTCTGTAAAACCAAATATTGAAGGAAATGCAGACATACATTTCCACAAACAGAATTCCACTATGAAATCCAGAGAAGTGTTTTAGTACTGTTACATAATACAGAAAATATTTATTTTAAAAATTATTTCTCTGTATCTAATTTACTTAAATACTTCATGTAAATGCATGTGGATTTATTTAAGAGTTGAAAAGAGAACTAAGATAAACTATTTATATTTACCAGTTATCGCTTAAAGGGTTAAAATATTTCAAGAATATGTGAACTGTATTAGAAGCCATGGTTTCTTTCACTCTGTTTAAATGCTGGAAAAATAGTTTACACAGATGATTTTTTGTATCCTCCCTTTTTGATCTAAGGAACATTGTCAAACAACTGCATTATTTCCTGTTAATAATATTATACAGCCTGTACGCTGTACTACTTTTTTATTCAGTCCACAAATAAATTATTCTTTTTTCACATTTACTCTTAATTTAAGAATAGCGTCTCAATTCTGTATT
Source organism: Apalone spinifera (assembly GCA_030068395.1). Lineage (NCBI taxonomy): Eukaryota > Metazoa > Chordata > Testudines > Trionychidae > Apalone > Apalone spinifera. Next base: position 21,323,067 of record CM057846.1, read on the forward strand.
TACAATAACAAAGGATTTTCAGTGCCCAATCAAACTGCATTGGCCATTGCTCAAAACAAAACTCATTAAGGATATTTTTCTTGAAGCAATTTGCAACTTTTTAAGAAATAACATGAAGATAAAAGTCTTAAACGTTGAGTGTACCCACCAGACACCGAGGCTTGGTCTACGTTACAGTGAAGGTCAAATTAAGATATGCAACTCCAGCTATGTTAATTTTGTAGCTGGAGTCGACATATCTTAAGTCGAGTTTCTGCACCATCCACACAGGGAGGTCAACGGGAGCAAATGCTCCGGTCGGCTTCCCTTAGCCATCATGAGGAGTAGGAGTACCAATGCCAATGGGGGCTCCCTTTGATGATTTTAGTTAACTGGATGTCCACTTATCCTGGTTGTGGCCAAGTTTCCTGTAGACCCATAAAGTTTGTATACAGCCACCAGTCCTTGTTCTCAGTATGCTTTGCTGTTATTTAGCTTGAATTAAGCCCTAAATGTCTTTTAACGTCCCAGTAAACAGTGGAAATGCTGGTAATGGTGCTAGACAATATTGACCTCCTGTGGGCCGGCAAATTCTCTGGTTCAGCATGTGTCAGGTCCCAAGGGTGCCAAACTAGAGAGGTTCAACCTGTAGTTGGTAGGAAGAGAGATACTGGAGATGGAAAGGGAACAGAGGATGAAAAGGGAAGATCTTTCTGCATATCACCTGCATATTTCTCAGTAGCTGAAAGATTTCCATTGTCCGAAATACAATATCCTGCACAGTCTCTTGGCCAATGCGACAGAGAGAAGCTGTGTTCACTTCCCGGGCTGCTTGAGCCTGTGGTCCTGAGAAAGCACCAGGAGGCATCCCTGTCCCAGCAAGAGGAGGAGTAGACATTGTCTGACTTCAGTCAATCCCACAAAATAAGGCTGCACACAGACAGGGAGAAAGAGATGATGAAGTATAGTTCATGAGTTCCCTGTTAAAATTCTGTACAGTTACTATACTGTTCCTTTTGCCACGACACCCTTATCCCAAAAATGAAAAAACAACCACCCAATATTACTAAATAGGCAAAAGATGGGTTGGTGTTCTAAACATCAGGTTTGAAATATCTTTTTCTTGAACCACAGGGTTTGTAACTCATAGGACTAAGCTCTAGCAATTTATATCTGAACAGTCTCAGAGTCCTGTCATTTGGATGAGTCCTGTCTTTTATCTGCTCTATATGGACACGGAAGAGTCTAGGGCACTTTTTCTACAAGTAGGAGTTTGTCCTAGTGCTTATGGTCCAAATGCCCTTTCTTTCACTGTTGTCTTGTATGACTGATGTAAACTCAATTGCTGTCCTCTCCACCTCACAAGTGGCTATTTTTCAGGTGCTATATGTAGTTTGTGAGCAGCTTTGGGATGAAAAGTGTAATACAAATGTTTAAAAAAATCCATATCTAGATATTGTTGAATTTATTTTGGTTTTTCAAGCTCCTCTCTAGCATTCTAGATGCTTTACACACTGTACAAACATCTAGAAAATGGTAAGTAGACCCCAAACTTTCCACCCAAAGGAAGATGGTTGTGTCTCCCGGGCACCATGTTACTCACCAGAAGGGATGGGATGGAACACATGGGCTCAATTACTTACTTACTAAAGGGGTTACACCATACTGGGGGATCAGGGGGTTATCAATCTCCATCCTTTCCCCCGGGTCATTGGAGTTTAAAGATTGGAAAACAACAGGAGGTTCTCTTTGCATTGAAGTGGGGACCCAGTCTCATGTTCTACTGGGCTGGGGAGGAAACTAACCCTTTATACTTCAGTCCCAGACTCCCATGGAGGCAGAAAACACTGTCCTTTTACTATTCTCCTGGAGGGCTGCTGCTTTTTTTCCCCCCAGGACGACACATTAATTTATCTAGGTATTTGCCTAGTTTTATAACAGGCTACTTAGAAAGCACTAGCACAGTCAGTAGAAGCTAAAATTTCATACAATGACTTGTTTATATTGCAGTATATACTATGTCCCATATTTAAATTCCAACTGATTTTATAATCACATGGCAAAAACGAGACAGGAAGCAGTGGCTCAATAACAGTGTGCTGTGGCAGTTTGGTATTGTTCTGTCTGACCTTGTAAGCAACTAGGTTTTAAATGAGGTGAAATTTGGGGGTAAAGCAAGTGAAATC
>CM057846.1:21325408-21365243 GCA_030068395.1 Apalone spinifera
AGGGGCAATCCTCTACCTCGAAGCGGAGGGGCAGTGCTGTTCTGCGCGGGGGGGAGGCATCAAGGAGATCTCTGAGAGCGGGGTGCCCGCCTAGCCCGCTGTCGAGCTACTTACGCGGAGCTGGGGCGACTCCCCCGTTTGGCGGGGGGATGGGGGAACGACCGGAGTCTCCCACCGGCGCAGCCTGTTACCCTGGAAACAGCCAGGCGGAAGGCGATGACAGGCCGAGCGAGAGAGAAGCCGGGGAAGCGAGGCGGGGTGGGAAGTGACGTCAGAGGAAGGCGGGCGGCGTGTTGCGCTGCGCGCCCTTGTGCCCCGGGGAAGCGGCGTTCGCAGTGGCCGCCGGGACTGCGAGCTTCGGGGGCTGCTTCGCTCTCCAGCAAGCAGCAGGCGACACGAGCCGGGGCTTCCTTTGTGGGAGCGGCGGCTCCGGCATCAACTGCCCCTCGTGCCCCGCTCGCCCCTTTGTCCCGCGAGTTGGCAGCGCTGAGTGCGGCCCACCCCAAGAATGCAAAACCCCCAAGCGCCAGCCGACGTCCGCCTCCCCCGCATACCGCAATCGATGTAAAGAGGGGGAGGGGTTTACACGTGCAGGCCTTACAGGCCCCCTGGCTTTTTGAGCCGTTGGGAAGCGCCTGTTTCACAGCTTCGTGCCTTTCTCTGCGGCTGAGTGAGCTAGAAATGCCCTTTACAAATTCTCATGTACTCCATGGCGCTAAAGGAAGATCTCAGTGTAAGCAGTGGCCACCCTGGATGCTTAGTTTTCATCTCTCTAGTTTGAACGTTGAGAGTCGTGATTCATCCAAATAGCATTACAGTGAATAAGGGAAATAAGATTTAGCCTTTAAGCGTGACATTTTCCTGTGTGATTATAGCAGACGATCAGATTTTGGCAACTCATTCAGAGGCCTAGTTTATATATAGATTTTAAACTAGTATAACTAGCTAGGAGTTACTGGGGGGAACCCTAATGAGTTTACTAGTACAATCCCTCAGGTGGACATATTTATGCTAGTATAGAAGTGCTTTATACAGATATAGGGTTTTCCTTTTCTTGCATAAATATGTCCTTGGGCGCTGGGGAAGCACAGTAAAACTTAAACGCTTGTTTACACATGGTTTTTTTTCTGGTTTACTGTGGCTGAACACTCTTCTTTGGGGTTCAAAGTACTGTGTGCCTGCTTAGTTTAGTCCAGTAGGAACAGCTATTGCACTTGAATTCATACCCTAACTTAATCAGTGTTAACTTCCAAATGTAGACAAACCCTCTAAACACCTTTACATTGATACAACTGAACGTAGACTAGACCTGAGTTTCAGCATATTGAAAATCAAAATTGGCTGCTTAGAATGTCAAGCTCTCTGACCCTTCTCCCCCCAAAAAACCTCTTTCCCCAAATTTCTTGCTTGATCACTTTCTTTGACTAAAGGGAAGATGGACAAACATCTGGGGGTAAAGGCAACCACATTAGAAAACACAAATTCATAGTGCCCAAGTACTAATACAAATGTCATTGAGTACTAATAAATATTCTTATCTCCATAATGCAAAATGTGCTAATGTATGAGTTTGCTTTCTTTCTTTGTAAAAGCAGTCACATTTCTGCATGTGTTAGCTTGATGAAAATCAAAGTTCTTATTTCCACAATTATCATGGTTAGGACAGTTCTAATGATTCTGATAGTGACCACATGAAAACCCAGAAGGGGGCATTTATATACCAGTAGCTTTTTACAATGTAGTTCAACATGTTTAGATCAAAGAACTGCACTAAAGTGGTTGTGCTATATTAATACAGATGGCATGTATAGTCTTCTATATGATATGCATAATGCCTGTAACAAATCAAAGTAAGGCTGTATATACCCAGCTCAGTTTTTAAGAGGAAGAAAGAAAGCAAACAGTAAAAATTACTAACAGACTTGCCAACAGAACTAAGCTGCTGCTGAGGTAGATATTTGTCCCTCATCCCCTTGAAACTGATTAATGAAGTTTTGACCTGGCTGGCTAAATAAATAATAATTTTCTTTTGATAGCATTCCCTTAGCCAAAGCACAGCACAAACGATCCTAACAAAGATATTAGCATTAACCAAGCAGTGCAGTATAATGTTTTCTAAGATCTATGGGGAGATAATACAACTATTTAAGGAGTAAACTATCAAACCTGATTCTAATAGTCAATTCAGCAGTTGTGTAAAAAAGTGGACTGAGTGCCCTCTTTTTAAATAATGGCTTAAATACGTAAACCACCTACAATGTGTGTTTTGTGTGTGTATATATATAGATATGTATAAAAACAACTTCTAAATAAAAACCTGCTTTCGTAAACTGATTATGTGGAAGCTCTGTGTAAAAATAAGAGTAATATATTTCTGAGCCAGCAGGCTCCCACTGCTTCTAACAATAAATAAAAAATATTGCCCACCATGCCTGGGTGGTCAACATTTGGCAGACGTAGCTATAGTCCCTAGAGAAACTCTATGCTTTCTTTGCAAGGCACTTAGTTCAGTTCCTCTTTGCTGGGAGCCTTAGGGATACCTGCAATCACTCTTCTAGGCTTGAGCACAAGTGGTATGGTTTCCTGAACTAAGTGTCCAAGTTGGTGTCCAAAGCTTGCAGGAGAGTTCTCACATTTGTCCTTTGAGACAGGTCTAGAATTCTCTGAATCTTATCAGGATTACACATTCTACTCTTCTGCGCCAAAGCAAGGGAGCAAAAACCTCCCCATATCTTTCCCTGCTTGAACCAGAATGCATCTTTCTCTTTCTCCTCCACTACTTGTATTTAAACCAGAGAACACACACGTGATACTGTCTGTTGGCCAAATGTGTTCAGCTCAGATAATCTCTCCTTCACATCTATGCTGATATATGGCATTAGTTCAACCAGTGTCTCTGTATACATTGGCCTTTGCCGACTAACACACTATATCAATTGTCTTATTTCTCTATCTAGGAGGCACACTGAAAAGCTAGCAAAGAGCTAATTCTGAACACATCTTCCTCTATATCAGAGGTGGGGAACCTAAGGCCCGGGAGCCAGATGCAGTCCCCAGCTTGCCTGGATCCAGCCCCTAAGGCTCGGGGATTCTCCCCAGCATTGGGAAGCCTGTGCTCATGTTCAGCCTCCCCACAGCGTTCCTCTGCGGGGCTGGAGCAGACAAAATCTACTATCCTGGGCCCTCCAACACTCTGGTAAGGCCCAGAGACCTCTGTGTGAGAAGAATGTGGAGAATGTCTTTCTCCTTCTCAGTTGGGGGCCATGTCAGTGAAGGGTTTTTATTTTTTTGCTTCTCACTTGTGTGCGGCCCTTGGCTTTTTATCTGCGGGTCAGCAGCCCCCGACCCAAAAAATGTTCCTCACCCCTGCCGTAGATTCTTCCCAAGCAGGTTTGAGGCATTGATGGACAATCTCTTCCATGAATAAGGAGCAAAACACCCATATTTCATTCACAGGATTCTTATATTTAATCACATGATGCTGCTAACTAGCCTAAAAGAAGTGGCAAGGGTACAGGGAAATGTTTTAAACAGAAACACAGGATTCTAAGTCTCCCTCTGTCTGATTCAATGTTTATATTCAGCTACTGGGAAAAAAACAGTCAGACTTCACTGATTCAGCTGCCAATAATATGCAGAGAGCATAGAAGTCTGTTAAACTATGATAAGGCCACATTACCCAGTTATCTTAGCTTCTGGCCAGCCATAGATGAGGAAAAGATGGCTGAAGTCAAACACTATGCAGAGATTATGCTGATATGCCAAAGGAATCTTGTCGAAGAGCTTGCTGACGCATTCTTGTCTCTACTGTTGAAGATAATACAGCCACAAAACAGTCATTTATAGTGGCTAAGCACATCAACAGTTGGGTTATATAGGATAAATTATTGTGGAAGGGATGTAAGAACTCATGTTTCAGGACATAACCTCAGGCTGTTAGTAGTTGCTTTAAGAAGGAACATCTGTGAGCAGTTTTTTCCCACAATAATATAAGGTTCTTTTGCCTTTCTAACTAGTAGGATATGGGACTAACTGGAGCATTAGTCTGATTCACATGGAAATTGGCCATTTCTATTTTTTATGATATACATGCCTCAGTGGAGCCTTTTGGCCAGTTTCTGAATGTTTGCAGTATGGTCAAGCAAAGAATTTGTAAGAACTGTGCGGTTTTTAGGAGTGGCACTCTTTCCTACCCTACATGATAGCTATTTATGGTAGGCCTGCTTTTCTACTATAATTCTCAGTTACTGTTCATATCCACTTCTCCCTCGGTTTATGAAGCCCTAATCTAATTATACAAACCCTAATAGCTAGTGGTTCTACTACAAACTCAGCTGGTGCAAAATAGTAATGCAATGTGCATTTTGGTGGTCTAAAGCAAAGTGGAGGGCTTTGCTGACATGCAATGATGATGCAATCAGCAATGTGAGTATCACTATAATCCTGTGTATTCTGCACATTGTTAGTGAAAACAAGGGTAAACTTGTCTTGGCTGAGAAAAGGAGGCCAGCTCTAGCATACATATCCTAGACCATAAAAAGAACAATAGCCTGGAATTTTTCCAGACACCAATTGTTGCCTAGGGACCATTTCCAATTGTTCATTGTCTGTCATTGGTTCTTTGTGGCCTAGAATTCTAAAAACAGATAGAATGATCACTGATATGTTCCATTTTAGTATAACCCATTCCAGTTCGCTAATGCTTTGTCTTTTAGGGAGTTGAGTAGCCACTTGTGGATTGCAGAGATAGTTCACGTTATCACTGCCTAGTTAGAGTCAGCATTGTTCCATGGCATACAACGTAACTGTAATATGAAATGCCTTTTCACCTATGCCCAATTCTTATAAACAATAGTATTTGCTATTTATTCACTGTCAACCACTTTGGATTTTATGCTTTCTGTTTTATTTTCAAGTTCCACAACCTTGCTGTAAGTCAACTGAATTTTGTGAGCAAAGCCTGCATGACACGAAAACAGTTAACAATGAGCATGTAAAACCAACTTCCTCTAATGGTACAAATCTGGTCCTGTGAATTTTCTGCATTCTGTTCAGTTGCTTGTCCACACATGCAACTCTTCTCATTTTCACGCTCTTATTTGTGCACTCAGCCACAAAATTTATTCATCCTAAGGTGCACTTGTCTCTGTTTTTCCCTCCTTAGTGGTAGCTCTACAACTTGTTAAAAAAGTTGAGGGTTTATATTGTTAATAGCAAATATTTATATTGTGGCACCCCAAGTTTTGCTGGATACTATGCAAACACAGAAAAGCCAATCTCTCCCAGAGTAGTGTACAGTCTGGAGATTGTGTAATTTAAAGCACAAAAGAGGATAGATTAAGAAGGGCTTGGGGTAGCTGTATAAGGATGATGGAGTAGCATAATTTAGAACAAGTGAGCATTATAGGAGGTAATGTAGCATAAGTAATAAGAATATGGACATTTTAATTTAACAGCTCATATTCAAGGAGTTATCTCTCCAATGAAGAAGTAAAACTGCAACTTGCTTTCCAATGCACTAAGGCTGCATGCAGTAAGACTAGGAAGTAGAATGATAAGCAAAAAAAATCACTGGAGGCACAGGTTTGAACACAAATCATCCCTCTGCAGGTTGAGTATCACTGCAGAGATTCTGGATTGATCCACACTGATCTATCTATGCAAAAGCCCCTCCCTGAATTACCAATAATAAACAGAATTCAAACACAGTACTTTCTATAGTTCTTCAGAGCTACTCCATTTTTAGACAACACAACACACTCCTCTTCTGAAAGTAATACACTCTTTTTCAAGGTATTAAGCTTACATAAGCAAATAGATGCAGATGCTGCTAATCAGCTGTGTTATTACCATGTCCCAATTCACAGCAGGGTTAACCCAGTTCAGAGCAGGGTTAAATGCACTAGTTTGGGGAGTATTATGGATATCTCCAGAGACGTGCAGTCACACTGCTGTGCTGTATTGGAGGCTTCAAGTGCCCTGATCTGGGAACTATACCCATGTGCACTATACCCTTTCTTATACTAATGTCGTGCATAGTTTTGCCAACAGAAAGGTCCATAACAATTTACTCTTGTTCTGTTCTCTCAAGTAGCGAGACCAATATTTTTCATGTTAAAATTTTTTCTGTGGAAGGGAGTGGAGTAGAAGAATCATATAAATGCAAGGCAGGAAGGGACCTTGAGAGATCATCTAATTCAGTCTATTAGGTTGAGGCAGGACCAAATATCCTTGCACTGTTCTTTAAAACTTCCAATGATGCAGATTCCACAACCTGCTTTGGAAAGCTATCCCAGGGATTAACTACTTTTATAGTCAGAAAGTTTTTCCTGATTTTTAACTTAGCTCTCCCTTGCTGCACATTACACCTATTACTTCTTGTCCTACCTTAGGTGGGCTTGGAGAACATCTGGTCATCATCTTCTTTATGAGAGCTCTTAACATATTTGAAAACCATTGTCAGGTCACCCTTCAATCTTATTTTCTCAAGACTAAACATGCCCTTTTTTCCCCTAAACTTTCCTCATATGCCAAGTTTTCTAAATCTTCTATCAGTTTTGTTGCTCTCTTTTGGACTTTCTGCAATTTGTCCACCTCTTTTCCAAGGTGTGGCATCCAGAACTGGACCCAGTACTTCTGCTGAGGCTTAATTTGTGCTGAGTGGGACAAGTACATTCTGTGCCTTATTATGACACTCTTGTTAATGACTTCCAGAATTATATTAACCTTTTTTGCTACTGCATCACATGGTTATTTACCTATACTGTGACTGTTGTTCTTTAGGATGTGGGTGTAGATGTATAACCCACTTACTATGTTCAAAAGCTTCAGGGGGTAGCCGAGCTGGTTGTACCCACGAAAGCTCATGATACCATCTACATGTTTTGTTAGTTTTTCCACTTACTATATGTGTGCCAAATGCATTGACATTGGACAACTTTGCCCAGGAGTACTCATATGGATAGCATTCATACCCTGTGCCACTAACCCCTCCCCTGGCTATATTTGGGCAGGCCCAACCTTGCTCAGTTCCTTTGCACCAAATATATACGGCAGAGACTCCAGTGCAGAGTTGACCAAGTGCAGGATATTCCATGACGCATCTGCATCCACATCTCAAAGAACAACTATTACAATCCAGGAAAATAACTGTTTCTTTTCTTTGAATGGGTGCAAATGTGTATTCCACTTAGATGACTCACAAGCAGTACATGCAGGAGACAAGGCTTGGGGTCTGTTTAAATGGCTGTAGGACATCCTTCCCAAAGTTTGCATCTGATCTGGACACAATAATATTGGCATAATGCTTAGTAAAAGCACATATAGAGAATCTAGTGGTGACGATCCATTATTCAAACGTCACTTAGGAGCACTATCAACATTGTTTGGACTTTTGTGGAAAGACCTTGTAATCTCTTCGGAGATGTAGTCTGAGGTACTTCATATGCTGTCATGATACAGGAAGTTACTCACTTGGAGATTGTCTGCAGAAAGATTGCTTGACCTTTCATCTGGCCCTTGCAGGAGACCAAAAGGTATGGTGAAGAACAGAAAGGTGTCTGGTCCTATCCAAGTATTGACTGATATCCAGCAAATGAATTTCCTTCTCATACAGATATGCATGTGGTTTAGGGAAAAATACTGGTAAACCGTAGAATCATAGAACTGGACGGGAACTACAGAGGTCATCGAGTTCAGTTGCATGCCCTCACAGAAGAACCAAGCACTGTCTAGATCATCCCTGACAGGTGTCTGTCTAATCTGCTCTTAAATATTTCCAGCGATGGAGATTCCATAGTCCCCCTTAGGCAATTTATTCCAGTGTTTAACCACCCTGACAGTTAGGAACTTTTTCCTAATGTTCAACCTAAACCTCTCTTGCTTCAATTTAAGCCCATTGCTTCTTGTCCTACCCTCAGAGGCCAAGGAGAACAGTTTTTCTCCCTCCTCCTTGTAACACCCTTTTAGAAACTTGAAAACTGCTATTATGTCCCCTCTCCGTCTTCTCTTTTCTAAACTAAACAAGTTTATATGACTTGATTCAGATGAATAGAAAAAACATCTGGAATAATACTCTAGGATATAGCCACAAGGCTACTTTTTCCTTGGAAAACTGTGTATGACCTACAATTTACACACTGTCCTTGCAGATGTTACTGCAACAAGGAAGTCTGTCTTTAGACATAGAGAGAAAGAACAGGTTGCCGGAGGCTCAGACAGAGGTCTCAGAGGAGCCAATAGAACAGTATTAAGATCCCACAAAGGAACTCTCTCTCACTAGAACGTGGAGAGAAGAAACTCCTCTCAGAAATCTCACTATTATGAGTCAATATTCAAAAATATTGACTTCTGTTGGATGAGAAGATGGAAGGCTGAGGATCACTGCCAGGCATACTCTTAATTAACTGAGTGAAAGTCCAAAAGACTGAAGATGTAAGAAGTCCTCCACAATGTCGTGGATGCAGGCCAGCATTGGCTGAGCTCTCCAGGCTAGTGACCACAGAGAGAATCACCACCACTTGACCAAGAAAATAGTTCTTGTAAAGGGCTTTCTACTATGATTTGTCATACAGCTTCCAATCATAATTTCGCCTCCTCTTCTAGTCATAGAGAGTGTTGAGTGCTGAATGGAAAACTTAGCCACAGTGCTAAGTCAAAAGATCAGGATGAAAAGAAAGAGATGTTTTTAGGACATGTGGTCACAATCTTTTAATAGTAAAACTTGTCACTTGTGTTACCTCAGGGACAAAGGCAACTATAAAAATAAAGAAAACCCTGAATATAGGTTGTCCCTGTCTCAGAAGTGCAAGCCTTCTGGCCAATACCGTATCTATTACTGGTAAAGATCTTACCCAATTAGTGTAAATTAAAAACAGACACTAAAATAAGTTAACACTTGTATTGAGGGATAATTAACAATAATTAGGAGAAATGGGGGAAATGATTAAACAATCATAAACAGCAAGCATCCATAAAGTTTGCACCTTAAAACATAATACAGGAACTATTAATTAGGCACGAAGGCTAGAACCCATAATATTCCAGGTGGTAAAGGAAGAAAAAAGTGATGCTACAGACCCTGGACGATAAGGACGTTTATATTATGGTGTCGATGGAAGTGAAGTACAGTGTGAAGCCTGGGATCTCAACCATTGAGCTATTTGAAAGCTTGTCAGGAGGAAGAGATAGATGACAACTATGGATCCTGTGATGGTAAGTGTCTGCTCCTTCCTTCACTATAGCACTGATGGAATCCCTCAGTGCTAGAGGCCTGGGCTGCCTGAAAAGTTGCACTGTCTTCGCTTGGTCTCAGATGGAATGAGGGGAAGAGAGACACTGACTTTGCCTGAAAGGTGCAGGACCTTTATTAACTCAGTGGCGTGAAAGTTCCTATAATTGACAGCCCTGTGGCGCACAATTCCTGAGGTAAAAGAATGTTCAAGGCGCTTGTATCGGGAAAGTCCAGTTACTGCCAGATTGACTCAGCTCTGGCTAAGCTGATGTTATTAGGCACCTTTCAAAATGGAGTCTGTTTTCTCAAAATGAAGTCTTATAATTTAAAATCCATTCATTTCCAAATAACAATACATAACTACAATTCTTACAAAAATCACTCACATGTGAATCTGTTCATTGAAAAGAACGGCAGAAAGATATAGAATGTTTTTCATGTAAACTTCAAAAGTGAACATTTGTTGTTGTATATGGCTATTAGAGATGATAATTATAAATGATTTCAGCTCTTCTCCAGGGACTTAGTGCTCCTAGTTCTCCCATAGCAGGTGTATCAGTATTACTGCTCAGTGCAAAGCAGCACATTTGCAATTACAGATATGAGCTGGGCTGGGATGATAACAGGTAAAACTGTATTTAGGGTGCACAAGGGATAGGAGGAGAGACTACCCAAGAGATTATACTGGAAGGGCAGAGGACCTTCAAATTACTGTACCAGAGATATAGCAAGGTGGGGATTTCAAGGAAGTCCAAACAGTTTGATACAACCATTTATCTTAAAAAAAAAATGTTAAACTTCCACCAAAAACATTTCTCTGAAGATCTCTGTTGCAAGTAAAATTTTAGTTGACTGGCCACAACAAAAAAGCCCACGGGCCATGGTAAAGTATGGCCCGCGGGCTGAATCTGGCCCACCAAGCCACCGGATCTGGCAGGTGGAGGCAGTGGGGAGCCCCAGACGGGCTCCCCTGCTTGTCCTGCAGTCCCGTATGCCTCTCAGAAACGCAGCTGCAAGGCGCTTTCTCTTTATGAGCCTGGAGGGGAGGAGGGAAGATTCAGATGCTGCTCTTGCCCTCAGCAAAATCCCATTGGCCAGTTTCCAGAAACTGGCCAATGGGAGCTGCCTGTTTGAATAATGAGTAGCCATGAACAGTGTTTCCTCTAAGCTGCACGGCAGCACAGCTTAACGGGTGATTAATCAGCCCCATCCATTCAAAGGCTAAGGGCTCAGGGAGCTCATTGACAGCTTGGAGGGAACACCGGCCACAAAGCGCAACCCCTCCTCCCCCCAGCTCAGTTACTCACTCAAGCACATGGCCAGGCAGGCAGAAATATTTTAAGCTCTGCAAGCCTTTAGCTTGAGAGGCAGCCTGGTTTGGCTATTGGTTGGTAAGTATTCTGGCCAGAGCCTGCCTGTAGCACCTTAGCCCCTCCCTTCCCTAACCTCTGCCCAACACTCCTGCCCTGTTACTCCACATATCCAAAACTTTTGACCCCCTCTTGCACCCATATCCCCTCCCAGATCTGGCACCCCAATCCCCTGCCCGAGATCACAATCCCCACCTACCCTAGGTCACATCACAAAACCCTGCATTCCAGTCTCCTGCCATAGATCACAACTACCTCTGTGGCAGGGTCAGGCCAGAAGGCTGCTGTAGAGTGGGAGAAAGGCAGTCACAAAAGGCTTGCTAAATAGAAGCAGAGAGTGGCGGGACAATTAGAAGCAGCTGGTAGGGAGCTGGCTCCGGCAGATTGGGGCCAGCTATCTCCACTGCTGGCTTGCTGAAGGCCTTTAAAAGCCTCCACAGGAAGGTAGAGGAGAGAGTGAGAGGATGGGAGGAAAGGTAAAGGAGAGACAGCAGGAGAGTAAAGGTTTGAGAGTGAGTCATTCCAGCTTTAGAGCAGAAACAGCAGGGGAGGGAGTCCCATAAGGAGTGGCTGGGCTCCCTACCACAGATACCCGCTGCAAGCCCCAACCCCTGGGGTGGGGGGTGAGAGACTGGCCCAAACAGTGGCCTAGGTAAGACGGACCCTTGCCACACGTGGTGTCAAGGGTGGGATGCTGCTGTGAGGCCTCACAGCGACTGTAAAACTGGTTCACTTGACCCCTCTTAAAGGAGAAGTACATATGGAGAATGTGGTGAAAGCGCTGGTGCAGGCCACGGCAGCCCAGCAAGAGGCTACCCGGGTGCATGTGGCTGCCCAGCAAGAGTCGGTGCGGCTCCAGCAGGAAACAAACCAGCTGCTCATGAGCCAGGCAGCTCAGGACCGAGCCACCCTGCAGAAGGTGGTGAAGCGATAGTCTAGAGAGTACTGGGTCCTGCCACGATGGCGGGGGACTGGACTCGATGACTTCTCGAGGTCTCTTCCAGTCCTAGTATTCTATGATTCTATGAATCAGTTGAAGGTCCGGGCCATCCAGATGCATGGTCAAGATGGGACCTGGCCATTACATGCCAGTTGTTACTTACAGAAGATGACAGGGGACACTGATGTGGAGGCCTATCTTTCGGCCTTTGAAAGGACAGCCTTGTGGGAGTCCTGGCCCCAAGCTAAGTGGGCCAGCATTTTAGCCCCTTTCCTGAGTTGGGAAGCCCAGAAGGCATATTTCGACATGGCGGAGGAAGCAGCTTCCAATTGCTCCCAGTTGAAAGCTGAGATTCTGGTGTGGTCAGGGGTCACGTTAGCTATGAGAGCCCAAAGATTCCACAAATGGAAATATCGGGATGACAGAACACCCGGAACCCAATTATTTGACCTGATCCATCTGGCCCGGAAATGTCTGCGGCCCAAGATCCATAGGCCAGAGAAGACCAAAAACATCGTTCTCGACAGGTATATGAGGGGGTTACCACCAGATCTGCAGGATTAGGTCAGGCAGAATGATTCTTCTACGGTGGATGACTTAGCAGTCCTCATGGAGAGGCAGCTGACTGCCAAGGAACTTTCCTGATTCCCTGGGGAGGAGGTGCATCAGAACAAGAGGCCCACCCTCACTCCAAGGGTCTGTGCTCCTGAAGCCTCAGACCAAGAGCGGACAGAGAGAAAGGAGTCAGAAGAGAGACTGGAGGTTGCAAAGGACTTAGGAGCTGGGGTAGAGAGAACCAGGGGGCAATGCCCAACAGCCCAAAGAAAAGGGGGGGTGCCCCGCACAGGATATAGGTCTTACACCTGCGGGGAAATAGGGCCTATAGTGGCGCAATGGCCTAATATAGAAGAGCCCATGCAATGTGACCTGGAGAACCTGCAAGACCCCTGTGCCCTGATCAACCTTGCAGGCATTGCAGTCGGCCTCCATCAGTTACACCCGGCCAGTGAAAATGAATGAGGTAGAAATGACTGCATTAGTGGACTCTGGGAGTGCAGTTACGTTGATCTTGGGGAAGCTAGTGGGGCAGCACCAGCTGACCCAAGCCAAGTGCACCAGGAAATCTTGTGTGCATGGGGATATTAATTATTTCCCCACCATCCCTGTGAAGATAGAAGTTCAAGGAAGTGTCACAAGTGTGACTGCAGGGATAGTCCTAAGGCTCCGCTATCCAGTTGTCATATGATGGGATTTCCCTGGGTTTAATGACCTACTACTGTGGGACTGGGCAGAAGAAGGTAGCTCCCTCCTGATCTTTCACAAATTTTCCTAGGACTTGTTCTCTGTGCCAGGGAAACCCTGGAAGACAAGGCAGGAGAGCAGGGCAGCTAAGAGTTTGGAGACAAGAATCTTGGTTCAAAATCTAAAGCAGGCACTTGCAGGGGGGGGGGGCATCCTGACTACTAGGAGGAAAACCCTGGAAGTAGATGAGCCATAAGCAGGAC
The DNA here is from genome assembly GCA_030068395.1 of Apalone spinifera. Taxonomy (NCBI): domain Eukaryota; kingdom Metazoa; phylum Chordata; order Testudines; family Trionychidae; genus Apalone; species Apalone spinifera. Next base: position 21,338,456 of record CM057846.1, read on the forward strand.
CCAGCTCATCAGGGGAGGGAATTGAAGTAGATCCCCTTGAGCTTGAACATGTTGGACTCGCACAGGAGGCTTTTGGACAGGATAAAGTCAGCGATCCAGTCTATCAAAATATCTGTAAGGATGCAATCGAGGTTAATGGGGTCCCAGTGGAGGGAAGGCGCAAGGGTACTTGGCCGTATTATATAACGAGCGGGAGTTATCCAGTGTTGCTCGGGAGAGTAGAGGAACAAAAGAAAGACTTACTCAGCTGTGCAATAACATCTGTTCTTCGAGATGCGTGTCCCCATGGGTGCTCCATTGAAAGGTGTTGGGCTCGTCCCGGTGCCACAGTCCGGAGATTTTTCTGTAGCAGTAGCCTCTGGAGGACCGTGCAGGCGCAGAAGTCACCTCACGCCATTCGCGCCCTTTCTGTGATGCGTGGTCAGTCCTGCCAGTTCCTCCTAGCCAGAACATCTGAAAGATACAGAAGGACAATGGTTCCAAAGCAGGGAGGAGGGAGGGTCGTGGAGCACCCACGGGGAAACACATCTTGAATAACAGATGTTACTGCACAGGTGAGTAACTCCTTCTTCTTTGAGTAGTGTCCCCGTGGATGCTCCACTGAAAGGTGAGTGTGAAGCAGCGACCCAGAGTTCATCTTGTGCTTCGGCATCAAGGTCTTTGCACCGTGGAGAGCACTGTGTGCACCACTGCCACATCTGTAGCCAGGACGCGTTGAAGGGCATAGTGCCTGGTGAAGGCTGATGCAGAAGACCACCTAGCGGCCCGGCATATGTTGTGAAGTGGCACACCCTTAAGAAATGCTGTAGAGGTAGCCATGCTTCTGGCAGAGTTAGCTTTCGGTCTGCCGGGCAAGGGTTTGTTTCTTAGAGAGTAACAATGGGTGATACAGGTTATGATGTGAGAGAAAATGCGTTGGGAGGAGAGCTGTTCCCCCTTGGAGCGGTCCCCCTTGGAGTGGTCCGACAACAGGAGACGTTGCGACTTTTGAAAGGAGCGCCTCATGTCCAGGTAAAAGGCGAGCGCTCGTCTAAGGTCCAGCGTGTGTAGGTGTGCCTCCTCTGCTGCGGCTTTGGGTAGAAGGTGAGTAGAGTGACAGCTTCATTGATATGAAAAGGCAAATTGACTTTTGGTAGAAAGGCGGGGTGACTACGTAAAGTTACCCCCTGCTCTGTGAATAATGTATAGGGAGGGTTAGCAGACAACGCCGCTAGCTCACTTACGCGACAGACGGATGTAATAGCGAGCAGGAAACACACTTTCATGGTAAGAATTTTCAAATCACAAGTTGCCAATGGCTCAAAGGGTGGTCGGGTAAGGGTATCCAGGACAAGGCTCAGATCCCAAGGTTCCGGGAGCGGTTTGCGTGGGGGGCAGAGATTCGCGATGCCTTTCAGAAAACTTTTGGTGAAGGGGGGAGTGTACATCGTGAGTGACCTCAGGGTGGTGCTTGAGTCCTTCCTGGAATGAAACACTTGATCTGTGTTTTGGGCCGATCGAAGGGTAGGTCGTCGACTTTAGGCTGGAGATCCTTGGGCACAGAGGCAAGGTGAAGCCACGACGCCCGGCGCATAACCACAGAAGTCACTGTTGTTCACAAGGCCGTATCGGCGATGTCAAGGGCAATTTGGAGGACGGTGCGTGCTGATGTGTAACCCTCTTGTACCACTGCCTTGAGGATCTGTTTCTTGGGCTCAGGCAAATATTCCAACAGTGGTACCAGCTTGGAATAATTGTCAAAATCGTGGTTGGCCAACTGGGCTGAATAATTGGCCATTCTGAGGGTTGCTGTGGCCGAAGAATAAACCTTCCTGCCCAAGAGATCTAGGTGCTTCGCTTCTCTGTCCTGCATTGTGTTTCTTGTCTGTGCTGTCTTGGACTTCTGCTGTGCCGTGTCCATAACAATAGAGTTGGGTGAAGGATGCGTGAACAGGAATTCTGCATCCTTGGCATCAATAAAATACTTTTTATCGGCATGTTTGTTCGTAGGGGGCACAGATGCTGGGGTCTGGCAGATGTCATTGGAAATTTCTAATATGGCCTCATCAAATGGTAGGGCCAATTTTGGTTTGGTTGACTGTTGCAAATTCCTTAGGAAGGCATGTTGTTTCTGTGGCACATCTGAGATGTGCAAGTTCTGAGAGTGAGCGACTCTCTTGAATAAGTCCTGAAGTTGCTTGTATTCGTCTACCGGAGAAGAGTCTCCAAGGAAGACTGCGTCATCCGGCGATGAAGAGGACTGGTTTGTAGGAGAGTCCATGTGTTGCTCCTCGCAAACGGGAGCGATTATCGTCCCTCTCATGCTGGGTGGAAGTTGAGGGGGCATCCCCCATGGATGTTGGTGGAGCCTGTCCCAGAGGGATAATTTCTTGGGTAGGAAGATGCGGTGATCGAGAACAAGGACGCTCTGGTGAAATTGAGGGCGAGTGAGCCGCACTATGGGAATGCGTATGGTGTTGGTAGTGTAGCGACTACCGTGGTGATGCGGAGAGCACCGAGGAGAATAAGAAGTGACACTCCTGTATCGGGAATAGTGTGATCGTGATGGAGACATGTCCAGCCCCGAACGGATTGTATAATGAGACGGAGATCTGAACCGGTATGGACGGTAGTACCATGGAGGTGTACGTGATCTTTGTGGGGATCTCCAGTAACGGTGAGATGGTGACCTGCTCTGACTGTGATCATGTCTGCCTGTATGATGACGTGGGGACGGTGACTGCTCAGGCGAGAACAGCAATCTGTCAGGACTGGGAGAAGGAGTACGCATATGCTGAGCCTTTCTTTGCGCCTCTGTGGTGGATGAGGGGGTGGGCTGGCTGGCACAGACAAGACGGATCCGACCTCCGATACACTCAGGTCTATGGAAGGTGATCTAGGCACTGGGGATGTCGGTGCCGGGCGTAGAAGTGAAGCCCCTGGTGCTGAGGTGCCGGATGCATCGCGCGGGCTGGTCGGTGCTGCTGCATTCTTCGGTGCCATGTCCCTTCTCGGTGCCATCTGGTGCCTCTGTGCCGTCTTGTGCCTCGGCACGGTCTCGTGTCTCAGCACTGTCTCACACTTCGATGCAGGCTTGTGTGTTAGTACTGCTTCCGCCCTCGGCGCTGGCTCAGGCCTCGGCGCCATTTGAGGTCTCGGCTTTGGGTCGTCCTGCACCGCCAATCTGGGTGCCATATGGCTCCTTGGTGCTGACTCGGCTACCGGTGCCATTGATGGTGCCGGCTCAGGTCTTTGCGCCGTTTTTGGTGGTTGGTCTTGCGGCGCTGCAACCGGTGCTGAGTCCGGGTGGGGCGGCTCGTGCGATGCCGACCCCGATGTAGAAGAGATCGCGGGGCTAGGAGCCGAAGTGCTATGGAGCTTAGACTACTTAGCCGTGGCATGTCTCAATGGCAAGCCTGAGGTGCATCTCCTGCACTCGCGCTTCTAGGCTGAGCGGGGCCCTTCCCTTCGTGTGACTTACGGGATTGAATATCTTTTTGTTGCTCCAGAGGTGGCGGTTGAAGCACTTTGTTAAACAGCAGCATCTTCAGCTGCATCTCCCTATCTCACCTGGCGTGGGCTGTTAGCTTGAAACAATGGCTGCATTTTTGAGGGATATGGCCTTCCCCTCGGCACCTTATGCATCTGGAGTGCCCATCTAATGCAGGCATGGCGTCTCACACAACGCACATTTTTTAAAACCCGGGGAGCCAGGCATTTTCAAGGCATCAGTCAGACTAAAAACTAGAAGGGTCTGCAGAATAACGAACTATATGCAGTACTAAAGAGTCCTTTTTTTTTTTTACTAGCTAACTTGAACTGTAAAGACACTAACTAACTATAAGGTAGGGGCTGAACTGGGACGAAAGGAAAGGTAAAATGACTAATTCTGCTTTCTCCTCAGGTGGAGGCAGGAGCTCATCCCAACTCTGTCTGCGACCATGGACAGTTAGGAGGAACTGGTGGGACTAACACACGTCGCAGAAAGGGCGCGAACGATGCGAGGTGGCTTCTGTGCATGCGCGGTCCTCCAGGGGTTACTGCTACAGAAAAATCTCTGGACTGCGGCACCGGGACGAGCCCGACATCTTTCAGTGGAGCACCCATGGGGACACTACTTGAAGAAGAATTTAGAAAAACAGTAGTCCATTATCGTTTTTTGAATGGTAGAAAAGTTGCACTGAGTTTATAGGGATTAAAAAATATATATATAAAAAAGTATAAAACAACCAATTTTCCATGTTATCCTCAAAAACTATATTGTAAATTATATTTTTTATTTCATTATTCTTAATAAATATGTACAATTTTTTCCCACTTCCAACTCTTGAATACGCAACATAAGAGTTGTCCATGTGAAAAGCAAGATGTCTTCAAAACAATTCCAACTACTTTAAGTGACTGTCCTTGCACTTTGTCAGTATACATTGTTGATATATAAGTTGACAGTTGATATAACTGAGGTGAGGAGTCTGAGGGGAGGGAGGGGAAAGGGTGCCGCGCACCTACCACCGGCACCTGAGCCCGCCCTCTGCTTCCTTGTCCCTTCGCTGGCCTTAGTGAGTGACTGGCCCCGCCGCTTCCCCCAGCACTGCCAAGCTCCGTGTAGCCCCGGGGAGAGGCGTTGGTTTCTCATCCCTTCCCTCCCACAGTCCCTTAAAACCTTGTCCTGGATGAAAGGTTATCTCATGCAAAGTTTGGTTGCGGTAGCTCTTATAGTGTCCAAGTTATTAGCGCACAAACATACAAACATTCTCCTTTATATATTATATTAAGAGATTTGCTATATAAAGTAGCTCATATACAGGACCAAGGGGCGGAAGAACTCTTGGTATCGCAAAAGCACCGGAGGGTGGTACTGGAGTTAGCTTACAGTCATTTTTTTGAAGGATATCTTGACAAGACACTGGACCGCATTCCACGGAGGTTCTTTTGATCAGGGATCTAAATTGAAGTCTGGAGATATTGTGCTTCCTGCCCTGAATGCCAGTTACTCAGGCCCCGATCACACCAGGGCCCCATTTGGTACCCCTACTGATCATTGAAGTCTCCTGGAAGTTGCCATGGACATAATTGGCCCACTAGAGAAGTCCGCGCAGGGCCAACGGAGCATACTAGTTGTTCTAGAGCAGCGGTTCCCAACCTTTTCAGCATCATGCCCCCTTTTTGATTTTTGAGAAACCCTCACGCCTCTCCACTTTTTCTTTACCATCATCCAACCCCCCTTTTAACAAAAAATTCAATTAGTAATTTAAAATTAAAAATAAACACAAAAACTTAGTATAAAATGTTTATTTAAAATTAAAAAATAAGTACAAATAGTTTTTCTTGGCGCAAAAATTTAATAAAAATTTAATTTAACATAAATAGCAGAAACCGAATTTAATGTGAAGGATGATGATGCATTTTCTACACAAGTTTGGAAATCCTAGGTTTCAAAGATGAAAGTGAGCAACGCAAATCGTTTTTGACATCCAGTCAATTTCTTTGTTTCATTTTTAATGTGGCTAAGCTTGAAAAGCTTTTTACACAGAGGCATGTTGACAAAAACGGAAGAATCATACGTAGCGCTCCTTCAACTTTCGAGTAAAGTGGGAAATATTTTATCCAAAATTCCTCCAAGCTTGAGTTTTCGAAATTATCTTTCACACTTGAATTGTATTTCATTTTGAGTGCTTGTTCTTGCAATACTTCTGGCAATGAATCGACATCAACGTTGAACGGATTGCGAACTAATTTATGAACGGGGTTGCCAGAAAAGTTGTGTGGAAAATAGCCGATTAATTTGTCAGCAAGGCAGTCCAGATGAAACACAATTTTGTTCTTCGCATCCTCTTTACAAAGTTCTTGGAAATCTTCATTTTCAGCGATGATGAAAATGTTGGAAAAGACGAAAAGTTAGCCATCTGAGCTTGCGTTCGACATTTCCAAAGCTGGATTTTTTCTGTAAACACTTTGATGGTATCGTGGTTCGCTATAATGTTTGCAGCGTTGTTTCCTTGCAGCTTCAAACTGAGGTTGTTCAAAATTCAAAAATGTACATGAGGTATGCCAGTGAAAGTTGAAACATTTGGTCCATAAACGCATGATATAACTCTTCTTCTTCTGTTGCTTCAGGAAATTTTCCACTTTGTCTTTCAGTTCGAATAATCTTGAACGCATGTTACCTTTGGAAAGCTATCGTACTTCCGTGTGAAGCAAAAAAATTTTATAATCCACTCCCAAATCCGCACAAAGAGCAGCAAAAAGTCTCATATTTAAAGAGCTGTTCTTCACAAAATTGGCAACTTTGATAGCCAAATTCAACACGTCACATAGGTCATCTGGAAGGGTTTTAGCAGCCAACACTTGTCTGTGTATGATGCAGTGAGTCGTGGTTATGGCTGGATTTTTTTCTTTAACCAATGTCACAAATCCAGAGTGAGAGCCACACATCGCTGGAGCACCATCTGTGCATACACCAACCAGTTTTCCCCATGAAAGTCTATTTTCTTCAAAAAAGCTGGAAATAATTTTCATAACATCAGAAGCCTTTGATGTGGTCTTCAATTCCTTCAAAAAAAGCAGTTCTTTCATAGTTCCATCATTAATGAATTGAACGTTGATGAGCAACTGACAGCATTGTGCTACATCAGTGGTATTGTTGCACTGAATTGCGAAAACAGGAGAAGCCAACACTGCCTCCACAACTTGAAGTTTAAGATCTTTCGCCAAGTCATTGATGTGACGTTTCACGGAATTGTCGGAAAGCGAAATTTCTGATAGTTTTTCTTGTTTTCGACACCAAGCACAATATCAGCTGCTTTCAACAAGAAAGGTATCACAAGAGTTTCTCCTATTATGTGCACTTTCTTGGTTTTAGCGATGAGCATGACAGTTCATAAGATGCTTCTACCACTTTGGCCGACACTTGATGAAAAGCTCCAGTAGTGTCCAGCTTCATGCGTTTCAAATTTTGAAGTTTAGCAGCAAAAAACTCTTTTTGTTTGTCTGTCAAAGCACTGTGGTTCTTCGTCAAGTGTCGCTCAAAATGCCTCGGTCTCAAGGCATCATTGCTGAGAACTGTATGGCATACTACGCATTGAGGATGATCGATCCTATGTTTTTCCCTGACAGTGAAGCCATATTTAATGTAGTCTTCATTGTACTTCCTTTTCTTAATCGCGGCCATAATATATTAATTACAAAAATCTATAAAAATAATGTTCCTGATTCAAATACATTTAACGGATGCAAGTTTACTTGATAAGTTATTGCTAACATTTATTTACGACTACAATTACGTACGGACGTATGCTGCCTTATATATACTCCACCACCAGTCACCGCTCAAGACCGGCTACTACCATGATAGAACAGTCCCAAACACTCCTGTGAGTTGCTACAAAGTTTGAAAAAGTTCCATTGCTTTCTACATCGTTCTTCGGCCTCCCCACTGACTGAGCTGGTACTCCTACATGTTGAAAGAGAAAAAAAATTTAAATATTCACATTTTGTGGTATTAAATTTGAAAATTAAACATTTTCTACGCTGATAAAATTTTTTTTCATTATGAAAATTTCTCACCCTTGCGCCCCCCCTTGGAATTTCTTCATGCCCCTCCAGGGGGGGCACCTCAGAGTTTAGCAAATGCAACAATAACATAAGAATAAAATATAATAGTGTGAAAATATCAAATTAAAACCTGCAGCATTTCAGTCTCGAGTATTCTTTCCAGAGTGCTGACACCTCTTTTGTGATATCAGTTTTTCAATATTTGGTTTGCTATTTTGAGCTGTTACTACTCTAACTACCTCTGATAAATGTTCGTCACTTAACCTTGACCTTTCGGGTGTTTTGTTGGCTTTTATAAGCAAAAACAGCTATTCACATAGGTATGTGCTACCAAACACTGACAATATTTTTGACACAAATTTACGTACTTCAACAAATTGCCTGGGCACATATCTGTAAAAATCAAGAATTCCAACTTCATTATATTTGATTTTTAAGAAAGAGTCAAACTTAATTTCAATAAGTTACATTTGCATATTTCCTTCAGCCTTTTGAAAATCATAAGAAAACGGTGCTGTAAACAAGACTTATTTTCACATGATTTGAAATCCTGGAATCTCTCCTCACCTTCAGTGAACAGTTTTGAACTTTGCACTATTAATTCTGACAAAACATAACTAGCTTTAACTGCAGCTTCATTGTCTCTTAAGTTTTGTAAACACACTTTGCTGTCTGTTCAGTGCTGTCTTTAATTCTAGTTACTTATCTTGCTGTAATTTCCCTTCTAATTTATCATACTTTTTTCGGTGGGTTTCATAATGCTGCTTGATGTTATACTTCTTTGATTGCATATTAAGCAGATAATCTTGCCTTTCAGTTGAAACAAAAATAACACAGTTCTCATTTGTCCTGGAAAACACGGTGCTCGTCTTCAATCTTTCTTTTTATAGATTTACTACTTTCCAGTTTTGATACTGACATAGCGAAGAGCTTTTTATAGCACAAAAAACACAACAATCCACGATGAATGAAAATCACAAACTGATGAACGTGGCAGAAAAAACGGCAGAGCGTAGCATGCATACTGGCGGCATAGAGTGGGGAACCGAAACTATACTCATCCTACTCACATGTGCAAGTATGGCTTGGTATGAGATCACACGCCGCCACAGCATTGCCTGCATGCAACTTAATAGCAGCTTATGTCGTATGCACACATGCAACTTGACAGTTTTTTCCTGGAAGGTCCCATGGCCCTATACCTACTTTATAAACAATGTAACTAGGTGGGCCTCACTTAGATACTTTATAAACATGTAGTCGCAAGCCACAAAAAAAATGTGATCAGGCCACATGTTTGACATGCTTGTTCTAGACTATGCCACCCGGTAGAGGTTGCGCCCCTACGCAATACCCTGTCCAAAACAATAGTGAGGGAGCTCATTCAAATTTTCTCTAGGGGAAGGATGCCCAAAGAAATCCTAACGAATCAAGGGACACCCTTTGTGTCCAAGCTCATGAAGGACTTATGTACCCTGTTCCACATACAGGCCCTGAGGATGTTGGTCTATCATCCGCAAACCAATGGCCTGATCGAGTACTTTAACAGGACTCTGAAAAATATGATAAAGGAAGTGGTAAGATGGGACAGCAAAGACTGGGATACTCTGCTGCCATACCTCATGTTTGCTGTAAGGGAAGTCCCTCAAGCTTCTACTGGGTTCTCCCCATTCGAGCTATTGTATGGGCGTAACCCACAGGGTATTCTGGACCTTGCCAAAGAGGTGTGGGAGGAGCAGCCCAACCCAAGAAGGAACATCTTTGATCATGTGCTCCAGATGAGGGACAGGATAGCCAGAGTCATTCCCATAGTGAGGGAACATATAGAGAAGGCGCAGGAGGCCCAATAGGACTGTTACAATCGTCAAGCAACACCCCGGAAGTTCCCAGTGAGAGACCGGGTGATAATATTGGTGCCAACCGCTGAGAGTAAACTCCTAGCCAGGTGGCAGGGGCCATATGAAGTGATAGAAGCTGTTGGGGAGATGGACTACATGGTTCGTTAGCCTGACTGGCAGAAGCCAGAGCAAATATATCATATCAACTTGCTGAAACCCTGGTGAGACAGAGGAGTGCAGTTGGTTGCTCTGGGAGCACTACCGTAAGAGGAAAACCCACAAAGGAAAGTGGGACTATCCTCAGAGTTGATCCCAGACCAATGGGAACAAGTAGCTGACATGATTGAGAGAAATTACAATGTGTTTTCTGCAGAGCCTGGGAGAACTACTGAGGTTTACCATGATACCATCAGCGATACAGAAGTGAAAGTGAACATTAACTCTACCGAATACCCGAGGCAAAGTGAGGGGCGATCCAAGCTGAGGTTAAGAAAATGCCAGAACTCAGAGTCATTGAGGAGTCACATAGCCAGTGGTTCAGTCCTATTGTTTTGGTGCCCAAGCCTGATGAAAGCCTACGATTTTGCAATGACTTCTGAAATTTGAACGAGGTGTCCAAATTTGATGCCTACCCCATGCCGCGGATAGATGAGCTAATCAACCAACTGGGAAAGGCCCAATTTCTGTCCACCCTTGATTTGACCAAGGACTACTGGCAGATCCAAACCCCTTGGTTCGAACTATCATTACTTCTCATAAAGTTACACCCTACCGATATAGGGTGGTGGAAATTTGTCCATTATTTAACTGTACTGTACTGTCCAGGAAGTGGATTTCCCTTGTGGGCTGGTCCACGCTGAGGTTGATAGTAGGGAGCTCTACGACTTCGTCCTCACCCACAACTACTTCCAATTCAGAAACAATTTCTATCTCCAAATCAGCGGCACAGCCATGGGCACTCGCATGGCAACACAATATGCCAGCATCTTTATGGCTGACCTTGAACCACGTTTCCTCAGCTCTCATCCCCTAACACCTCTACTTTACTTACGCTGCATCGATGACAACTTCATTATATGGACCCATGGAAAAGAGACTCTTGAAGAATTCCACAAGGATTTCAACAACTTCCTCCCTACTATCAAACTCACCCTGGATCAGTCCTCAAGGGAAATCTACTTCCTGGACACCACAGTACAGTTAAATAATGGACAAATTTCCACCACCCTATATCGGAAACCTACCGACTGCTACACTTACCTTCATGCTTCCAGCTTCCATCCCAGACACATTTTTCAGTTGATAGTATATAGCCAAACCCTACGATACAACCGGATGTGCTCTGATCCCAGAGACAGAGACAGTCACCTACAGGATCTTTACAGAGCATTCCTAAAACTGAAATACCCACCCAGGGAAGTGAAAAAATAAATTGACAGAGCCAAAAAAATACCCAGACATGAACTACTTCAAGACAGACCCAAAAGAGAAAATAACAGAACTCCTCTTGTTGTTACCCACAGTCCACAACTCAGAACCCTCCAATGCATTATACACAATCTACAACCCATCTTGGAAAATGATCCATCACTCTCAGAGGCCTTAGGAGAAAAACTATTCTTGCTTACAGACAACCCCCTAACCTGAAACACATTTTTTCTGATAACCATGCCACACAACCACATCATAAACCTCCAGGAACTCAGCCCTGCAACCAAAAAAGATGCCAACTCTGCCCACATATCTACACTGATGAATTCATCACTGGAGCAAACAACATAAGCCACAAAATCAAAGGGTCATTTGACTGTACATCCAGTAATTTGATCTTGCCATCAAATGCCAGCAGTGCCCCACTGCTATATATATTGGACAAACTAGACAGTCTCTGCGGGAAAGAATCAATGGACACAAATCAGATCTATGTAAAGGGAATATACAGAAGCCTGTTGGTGAGCATTTCAGCTTGCCTAACCACAGTCTGACAGATCTGAAAGTAGCTGTCTTGTCACAAACCAGCTCTACAAGCCATGCCCTGGAATCCCAGTTCATCCACAAATTCAATTCACATACTAATGGACTCAATCATGATATGGGCTGCTGGGGACTTTACCTACTTAATAACCACTGAAGGTGCTAACAGCTCCCTGAGTGGTATCCTTCCTGTTTTAGGAATCTATCTATTGACCTTGATTTTTATCTGCTTAGGTTTAAGTACCCATTCTCCAGATACTTAATGGTGCTCTGTCTCCCACACCCTCCTCCCTTTTTCTTTTTCTCCCCTCGCCCCTTCCCCTCTCCTATTTATTTTGAGTTTTCATATCCCCAACTCATAACTCCGGTCATCTGAAGAAGTGTGATGTGCCCACAAAAGCTCATGATATCATTTCCATGTTTCATTAGTCTATAAAGTGCTACCAGACCATTGTTTTTTTCGTTGTTGAAGGATACTATCCTGGATAGGGATGTGGATGCACACAGTGGCTGGGAACTACCACAGTGAACATGCATGCAATGAATGCTCTGTCAGCTAAGGCTTACAGCAGCTGTCAGAAGGCTCCCTTGTGGGGCATCACTTTTTAAACTAGGACAGTACTAATGGTAGAAGAACATGGTAAAAAAAAACTTGTCTCTAAACTAAAGTATTGTAAAAACTTGCTTTTACCAGACGTGCCCTGTAGCGATGTTGCCATTATTTGTTTTCAGCATTCTATTAGCATTGTCTTGTCATGTTTGCAGCTAGAACTGCCCAAGAAATTATATTCCCCCACTCCTTCCTAGAAAGATTTTGGTGCAAATGAGTGGTTGATGCTGTTGAAAGGTGTTTTTCCCCAAATGCTGGGGTGGGAGGGAGAAGGTTGGTCAAAACTATTTTTTTTTAATATAAAAAAGGAACTTTTTTCTAAACACAGTTTCATGTAATTCAAAAGCCATTTTCCATCAAAAATGTTTTGATGGAAAGTTTTTGATTGGCACTATTTGTAACTCAAACATTGAAGTATCTTAAAGTGAAATTTGCTAGACTGACAAAGAAAGATGAAACTATTTGTGTAATCAAGGTTCAAGAAAAGAGGAAGTAAAAAAAACCCAACAGTCTAAATAGTGAAGGTTCATCTACCTTTTTGAAATCTTCTGTTTTAATACTCGATCATTTGGAACAAGTGATGGGAATTGTGACTTTGGGCAAGTGGGAATTTTTGGTTGTTGGTTTGATTAACTTCATTTTAGCTAGACACTGGCCATTTAAAAGGAGACATTTTCAAAAACTTCAGTTAATATTATTCTTGTGGATATCAACAAAAGAGGCATCAGATATGAAAAAAGGAAGACATCCTTTCCCACAATACTGGCAACAACAATAATAGCCCATGTATCACTGTAAAAAGGAATAGATAAAGTAAGTTTCTAAGGGTCTTATCACAAAGCCCTGAATGTTTTCTGTAAATTACTCAGCATATTTAGCTCCTATTGGGTGAGTTGAAGATGCACAGAACCATGCAGGAACAATCCTAAATCTTTCCTTCTTTGATTCTCAGGTACATATGCCAAATTACCATACATAAAAAGGCATATCTAAAGAACACATAAAAGAGCTATTTTCTTTAATCAGACAATCTGTGAAATCCTTTTCACAACCTTTAGCGAATCAAAGTCTTGGCCTAGAAAGAGTGCATGCAGGCAAAAGTCAGTGTCCTATTGCAGTGTCTGAAGCTGAGATTAAAAGAATTTTAATTTTATCTGGAAAGATTAAAATTCATCTGTATGATACGTGTTTCACATGCTGTAAGGAGACCCTTTGCTTGGAGCTGTACAGTCATATCTTTCAAACATTGATAAACACTGTCTGTCAGAACAAAAGCAGAGATGCAAACCACCACTCATCTGCTTTTCTATTCTAGAAAATCTTAATATTCAACAGTAAAAAAAAGTATTTAGGATGCTGTTTCCATTAGTGCCAGAAATGACAGTGCAAACATACAGTATTATCAGGATGTGGGAAGAGGACCTTCAGCAACTAGTATCTACTAAGTAATAGCTGCATGTATGGGAAAGAATGAAATGCTTATCTTAAAGCTAGAATAGAAAACTACAGTGGAAAGGTCAGGTCATTGTTTCGTTATTTGCTGGCTGAACAAGATAAAACCATTTCTTCCAACCACAGGTGCTGAGTTCCTCCATTCCCAGAGGTCCTTGACCCCCGACTCCATCCCAGACCCAGGCTCCACTCCATCTCATCCCCACCCTGCCTCATCCTCCCCACTCCTGCATTTACTCTCAGTGCCTCCTGCATGCCTCTGAATAGCTGATTGCGTTGGGGAACAGGCATAGGGAGGGAGGAAGAGGAACTGATTGGCAGGGTCACCGGCAGGTGGGAAGCAGCTGAAGAGAAGGTGGAGGTGCTGATCCATGAGGCTGCTGGTGGGTGCTGAGCACCCCCAGTTTTTCCATGGGTGCTCCAACCCTGGAGAAAACCCAGAGAGTTAGAGGCTATGTCTCCAACTACATAAAATAAGTTTTATAAGAGACTTTTCCTGTGTCTTTTTTTTTTCAGTATTCATTGATTCAGTTTTTTAGGAATCACTTTGGGTATGTCTTATTTTGAAATACTTAATTCGAAATAGCTTATTTTGAAATAACACATCTACACAAAAAATGCATTTCAAAATAGCATTTTGCTATTTCGAAATAGCGCGTCCACACTGAGTGGACACTGAATTGCATTGAAGGCCAGCAGGAACCAGGTCTAGCAGGGCATCAGGTCAGCAGTTTATTTGTGTGGCTGCTGCGTGAGGCTATCTGAGCCTTGTGCTTACAGGGAACCCCACCCCGGGCAGCTGGTTCTCAGCTTTCCCTGCTTGCCTGCCTACCTCGATGAGGAACAGAAAAGCATTTGTGTCTCTGTGTGCTCTGGTTGCCCTTCCTCGGGACACCACAGCACTCTGCAACATGGAGTCGGAGCTGCTTCCCGTGAACGCGTTGATGCGAGCCTGGCTGCACTTTCTGCAGGCTGCCATCCAGGAGGTCCATCGGGGGGCTGTCAGTATCCAGGAGGCCCTGTGGGAGAGCTTTCAACCTGAGGAGCACTAAGAGCCTCCCTGGTGTGCCCCACTGGGGACTTGTGCTTCATTCCTCCCCTACATCGTTCCACTTACCCTCCCAGTCCCCCTTCCTGATGTCAAATAAAATACACAAACTCTCTTTATTTAACAAAACGGGGTGTGGGGGGGATGAAACTGGTGAGACTGGAGAAAGGAGGTGGGAGAGGGGAGGAAAGAGGGTGGGAGAGGGGAGGGGGAAACTAGGGAGGTGGAAGAGGGGAATAAGGGGGAGGGGAAGCTCAGGGCTCAGGGTTGGGGGTCTTGCTAGACCAACTTGATTTTCATGTGAACCTCCTCTTGGGTTCGCATGTGGCCTTTGGTGGCAGGCTGGCAGCTATCCTGCCACAGATGGCCGCGTTCCTCCGTCTAGTGTGGAGATCATGGATGTTGAGGGCATCCTCCCCAAACCTAAGTAAGGTCCACCCTTATCTCCACCCTGGACCAGGAAGGCGCCCGCCTTCTCCAGGCTCTGTCAGGCTCCTCGGAGCTGGCAGGCTGCTCCTGGAGAGCGGTGGAGGGCTGGCTGCCAGTGGCTTGCTGGCTCATGTTTTGGGGCCACTGGGTCAGGGGCAGTGACTGCTGGCTCTGGGTCCGCAGGCTTGGAGCTGGCACAGGCACTGTGGCCAGAGTCAACCCCTTTAAGGGCTCCGGGGAGGGAGAGGAGTGTTCTTGTTTGAGGCTGGAGTGGCCACCAGGGCACCCTGGGAAGGCTGGAGGCCCCCTATTTCGAAATAAGTGTCTAAACAGCACTTATTTCGAATTAGCTATTTCGAATTTGGCATTATTCCTTGTGGAATGAGGTTTATCAAATTTGAAATAAGTGCTCCACTATTTCGAATTTCTTTCAAAATGGTGGGTTGGCTGTGTAGACACTAGTAAAGTTAATTCGAAATAACGGCTGTTATTTAGAATTAACTTTGATGTGTAGACATACCCTCTCAGTGTAAACAGAAAAAAGGATAAATATATTTGGGCAGATCCTCCACTGGTGTAAATTGTCATAGCTCCATTGGCTTCAAATAGAGTTATCTACAGAAGTCAACAAAACTTTGACAGTTTACACCAGCAAAACATCTGCCCCATTTTAAATTATGCTAAAATATTTCTGAGACCTAGGCCTAATCTACACTGCCGTTTAAGTTAATGCAAGGATCGTCACTCTGGAACATGAAAAAATCATCCATGCGAGTAATGTAGCTTACATTGACCTAACGTGCTGTCTGCACACTGATAAGTCAGTGTGCAGGATGCTCTCCTACCACCTTAGGACCTTCTTCTCAGGGAGGTGGCGTACTGAAGTCAATGGAAAAGTGCTCTCCCATTGATTTATCACATCTTCACCAGATCCACTAAACTGATGGCAGCAGCACCAATTTAGTGCGTCAGTGTAGACAAACTCTCAGAGAAGGATGATTTTATCTAGGTTTCCAGTTGCAGTCTGATCTGCAAAATTTAAAACTGAGATTTGAAACATTCCAATGCTTGGAAAATATAGGCTTCAGAGGGATAGCTGAGTTAGTTTGTAACTGGAAAAACTTGAAAAATGACAAATAGTCTAGCAGCATCTTAAAGACTAACAAAACATAGATGGTATCATTAGCTTTTGTGGGTAAAACCTACTTCTTCAGATAAATGGAGTATTGAAAGTTCATATCCAAAAATAAATAGAGGATGAGAAGGGGGGAAAGAAGGGAAAAAATAGTGAATTAGAGTGTTCAAGTTACAAGAAGCTGAGAGAGGAGGTGCAAATTGTTGAAAAACTCAGTACAATCTACATACCCCACAGACTAGAGCCAGAGATTATGCCAAACTCTCAAAAAGAAACTCAGGAAGGACCTAATGAGAAGAAACAAACAGAAGAAAATCAAGGAGGAGCTCTCAACATTAGAGACGCTCATAAAAAATCAGGCTTACACACACACTTCTCCTTTGCTGGACTTTAAAACTGAACAAGCCACCTACAAGAATCAAATCATCTCCCTTCAGAAGAAAAAGGATAATAAATTATCCAAACTCCTAAATGCCTCAGGATCTCTCATTCCCAGTACTTTCAACTCACCTAGCAACATTATCAACCTATCCAACCACACTCAGCCCAGCAGAGGAATCTGTCCTGTCTCGGGGACTCTCCTTCTGCCTCACCACCCCCACGAATATGATTCAGTTCTGTGGAGATCTGGAGGTCTGTTATTGCCACCTCCACCTATAGGAACATTTCCAGCATACCAATGTACAACACACTGACATTGCAGCTCCCCCCTGCCAATCTCAGAAGAGGAGGGCTTCTATCTGAACCCCTACAATGGTCATAATGAGAGTCTTGACTTCCAAAACTATTGCTTCCTCAAACGTGCATGGGCTAGCATTGTCAGCAAACAACAACATATAACATATAACTTCAATCATGCAGCGCGCAATGCTATACACAGCCTCAAAAACAATTCTAACATCATAATCAAAGAGGCACTATAGTCATCATGAACAGAACAGATATGAATAGGAGGTGACCAGGCAACTCACCAACACCAGATTCTATCGGCTTCTCTCCTCTGATCCCACTAAAGAATACCAAAAAAACCTAAAACAGCTGTTCATGAAGCTCCTTGATACTGCTCAGGGGCCAAATTTACACAACCCCCACCCTTAAATCCCCAAACAGGATTTTTCTATCTGCTACCCAAGATACACAAACCTGGAAATCCTGAACGACCTATCATCTCAAGCATTGGCACACTTACAACAGGATTATCTGGCTATATTGATTCTCTCCTCAAACCCTATGCTACCAGCATACCTAGGTATCTTTGACACACCACCGACTTCCTGAGGAAACTACAGAACATCAATAATCTTCCTAAAAACACCATCCTGGCCACCATGGACACAGAAGCTCTTTACACCAACATTCCATATGAAGAGGGATTACAGGCTGTCAGGAACATCATCCCTGATGACACCACTGCACATCTGGTTACAGAGCTCTGTGACTTTGTCCTCACCCACAACTACTTCCAATTTGGAGACAATGTGTATCTTCAGGTCAGGAGCACAGCCATGGGCACCTGCGTGGTCCCACAATATGCCAACATCTTTATGGCTGACTTTGAACAACGTTTCCTCAGGTCTTGCCCTCTAACACCCTTACTTTACTTATCTCACATTGATGACATCTTCATAATATGGACCCACAGGAAAAAGACCTTTGACGAATTTCACAGGGATTTCAACAACTTCCATCCCACCATCAACCTCATCCTGAATCAGTCCACACAAAAGATCCACTTCCTTGACACTACAGTACAATTATGGACACATGATAGACACATTTCTACCACCTTATACCGGTAACCTACCGACCGCTACACTTACCTTCATGCCTTTAGCTTCCACCCAAGATACATTTCTCAATCTATTGTTTACAGCCAAGCCCTAAGATACAACCGGATTTGCTCCAATCCCACAGACAGAGACAAACACCTACAGGTTCTATATAGAGCATTCTTAAAACTGAAATACTCACCCGGAAGTGAAAAAACAGATGGACAGAGCCAGAAGAATACCCAGACATGAACTACTTCAAGACAGGCCAAGAAGAGAAAACAACAGAATTCCACTTGTCATCACCTACAGCCCACAACTTAAAACCCTCCAATGCATTATCAACAATCTACAACCTATCCTGGAAAATGACCTTTCACCTTCATAGGCCTTGGAGAAAAGGCCAATCCTTGCCTACAGACAACCCCCTAATTTCAAACAAATTCTTTCCAGTAACCATGCCTCCATCATAATCATTCAGGAACCTACCTCTGCAATCAGCCCCAGTGCCAACTCTGTTGACACATCTACACAAGCACTTTAATCACTGGGCCCAACCACATCAGCCACAACATCAGGGGTTCATTTAACTGCCATCCACTAACGTGATCTATGCCATCAAATGCCAGCAATGCCCCTCTGCCATGTATATTGGCCAAACTGGACAGTCTCTACAGGAAAGAATTAATGGACACAAATCAGATATCCAAAAAGGCAACACGCAAAAACCTGTTGGAGAACACTTTAACCTGTCCGGGCACTCATTAATGGATCTCAGAGTCACCCTGTTGTTTCAGGCCAATTCCACAAGGCAAATACACAGCTTATAAGTTTGGAAGCCATCAAAAAGGTATGAATAAAGACACTATCTGGCTAGCATACTACCTACCACATCCTAATGACTTAACCAATGGGTACTTAAGAACAATTTGCACCTCCTCCATCATCTTCTTGTAACTTGAACACTCTAATTCACTATTTTTTCCTTTCCCTTCCTCCCATTCCCCAATTTATTTTTGGATCTGGACTTTTAATACTCCATTCATCTGAAGAAGTGGGTTATACCCACAAAAGCTAATGATGCAATCTACATGTTTTGTTAGTCTTTAAAGTGCTGCTAGACTATGCATTGTTTTTAAAATTTTTCCAGTAAAAATAGAGAAAATCTGGATCCATATTTAGATAATGAATAGAATTTTATTTTATAAATGTCAAGTATTATATACTCTGGCTAGTCTGTGGGCCTGATTCTCCTCTGCTCTGCACCATTTATAGTCATTTATAATTCCATCAAGAGAGCACACAGAAGTGTAAAATACTGCTGTGCTGATCTGCACACAAAATGCAGGAGGGATGGAGAGGCAGGCTCTTTTAATGTCTCTTTTGGCAGGTCTTCCTTAATTCTGCTTTCTGTGACAATCTCATAAAATTTGGTCTTAGTGCCCTGCTTTGTCTCTCTCTCTATGCAGTTTCTGTGCATAATGTCATCTGTTCACACTTACCTGTACACTGACAGCTTACAAACTACCTTACCACTACTCATCTCTTCAGTGAATTTTTCTTTGAGCCTAATGCAGGAAAGTATATCTGCATATGCTTAGCTTTGATCAAAATACAGGCCAATATCTCACTTTGGAGTGCAGTTTAAATAATTAATATATTAGAAATTACTATTCTTTGCACTATAAAGTTGACAGAAAAATCAGATTAATATCAGATGAATATTGACCCTTTTTAACAGAAAGGGTTAGAAAATCATTCAACACATCAGTGATTTTTAAATTTACAAAGGGAGAAGGTGTATGAATTTAAAATCAGCTATAGTGTGGCTAAATACAGCTTATTAATAAGGCTGAAACCTATAGTTAAAATTTGAGGGTTTTTTTATAGTTACTGATCACCTTTAAAAAGTAATCCATGGTATCCAAAAGTTAGATGAGGAAAAGTAATTGGCTGTCGGACCACTCCATTAGTTTGTGTATGACAAATTCTGAGAAAAGCTGAGTGAAAATGTTTGCTTATCTGTCCTTATAGGGCAAAAGGGTTATAGGATAACTATAGCAACTCGTGTCTTGTCTTGGCTGTTACTTACTTAGTAAATGTCAGGAGAATAATTGGTCCATGGGAATTGTATTGCTGCTGCTAACATTCTCCATATTGACATATATAAAGAAAACATGCCAATATATACCAATGTGTTTATAATGGGGAGAGTGTTCTCAGAATAACTGAAGTGTTACTTAGCTGGAGGAGAAAGCAACAGTAGAAAATAACGTCAGACAAAATGTTCCTTAGGCACAAATATGATCCGTATTTGACCATATATGGTAAAACCTAAATTTGAACACAGCCTTCATAAATGGGTAAGAGCCAAGAACAGATTGGATTCCTGGCATAAAATGAGAGAATTGCTTCAGCAAACTCTGCTCATTATGTTCCCAATGGCTTAAATTTCATTGTAGTGATAATCACTGCTTCTGGGTTCATACACATTTTGTTGAGGAATGAAACTTAAGAGACTGGCTCACACCAAAATCAATTATTTGAATATAGCTCTCCCACTTGTGTTGAGAGGAGGGCTTGTACTGGGGGCCACTGAGCACTAAAAGCATAAGCCTCTACCACTTGAGTTAAAAGATTATTTGCAATTATGAGGTCTTTCTCTAAAAATTTTGGTACTAAACTCCACTGGAAAAAGGGTTTTGGAGTAATTGGGCCACTGATCTGACCTGATATGGCAATTGCTGCATTCCCGTGTGAGTTGACAAGGCCTGTAGCTGGTCTAACCCTGACTTGTAGAACTAACATTTCCAAACACTTTCTAAATTCCTTGCTCATGAACTGATTCAAGATGCTTTGTTGTGCTGATTTCTCCCCCACTTGTCTTTGTGCTCTAGCCTGTCAGCCACAAAATCCATCAGAGTGATTTACAAATTTTCCCAACTGAACATTTTTCTGAAGAAAAAAACCCCCAAAACCTGATCTGTTGAAAGTGAAACTTTTCTCAGAAATGTGTCACCTTTGATGAAAATTCATTTCAAAAGAAAAATTGAAAAAGACTGGCTAGGCACAGCTTGTGGCCAGCCTGCTATCCTCCCAGCTAAGTGTAATAGAAACTTAATTATAATGGCTGACCCCAGCTATGGTGGAAGCAGGGAAAGAACTACTTAGTCAGAGTGAACTCAGTTCAGAGAGGAGACTTAGGAAAGAGAAGCCAGGGGGTTCTTTCTCTCTGGGAAATGTCTCAGTGGACTCAGGGTGAAAATGATATGGGGAGCAGGTCAGGATCCTGTGCAGGGGGGCCTGAAATAGGGACCTGTAAGGTGCATGGGGATTCCTGAGATAAGCTGCTAGAGACCCTAGTGGCAGAAACCTGCTGGGAAGAAGCAGCATAAGAGAAACTCTGCTGGGCTCAAGAAGCAGGAGCAAAAAAGCCAGAGTATAACAGTGTAGCCAAAAGCGGCAGAAGAATTGTTAGCTTAGGTATCTGTTCAGGTGTACATTTGGATCTTTGTTATCCTGGAAAGTTTGAGTGCTCTGGCCTGGAGACGGGCTGTCAGAGGGCCAAGGAAGTGCTTAGCAAAGGGTCTAAAATAGAGGTCCACTTCAACACCAATACTTCCATGGTGGGTGCTATGGCAACCACTTACAGGAACTTTTTGATTTTACATTTCAAAGTGCCTTCCATTTCTGAACTGATATATATAAAATAAACAAAAGCTGAAATCAGAACAAAACATTTAATTTTATCAAAGCAATTTTTTCTTAATTTTAGTTGGCAAGCGATTTAGCAATTTATTGTTTTCAGTCCATTCCAGAATGGAAGAAATTTCAAAATTATGGGATTTCCCCTGTCCCCATAATGAAAGATCTACTTCTCTCACAGCTCTTTATCATACTCATGCCCCATGGGATATTAATGCTGGCAGCTTCCACGTAGGCAGTTTTGCTAAGCAAGTTACATGAAGACTGGAAAAGGGCAAATATAGCACCCATTTATAAAAAGGGAAATAAGAACAACCCAGGAAACTACAGACCAGTCAGTTTAACATCTGTGCCAGGAAAGATAATAGAGCAAGTAATTAAGGAATTCATCTTCAAACAACTGGAAGATAATAAGGTGATAGGTAATAGACAGCATGGAATTGTAAAGAACAAATCATGTCAAATCAATCTGATAGCTTTCTTTGATAAGATAACAAGTCTTGTAGATAAGGGAGAAGCAGTGGACGTGGTATACCTACCAGGGTCGCATTATGACTTTCGTGGGCCCTAGGCACTTTTGCCTTCATGGGCCCCTTCCTCCATAATAATATCAATATTAAAAATTATTTTTGATATAATTTTAAATACTTCAACATTTTATTTTTTTTCTGTTTTAGGCAAAATTTAATAGATTTTCGAGGGCTCTAAAAGTTTCATTTTTTTCTGATGTGAGAAAAAAATTAAAACATTTTCTTCGACCCTAAAAGTTCATTTTTTTTCTTCTGATTTTAAAAGAAATGAAAACATTTTCATGGGCCCCTAAAAGTATCGTGGGCCCTAGGCACTGTGCCTACTGTGCCCAATGGATAAGTCGGTCCTGATATCTAGACTTAAGTAAAACATTTCATACGGTCTCACATGACCTTCTTATCAATCAGCTAGGGAAATAAAACTTAGATGGCGCTACTAGAAGGTGGGTGCATAACCGGCAGAATAACTATTCTAACTATTCAGAAAGTAGTTATTAATGGTTCATAGTCATGCTGGAAGGGCATAACAAGTGGGGTTCCACAGGGTTCTGTTTTGGGACCATTTTTTCCAATATTTTCATCAGCGATTTAGATGAGGGCATAAAAAGTACTCTCATTAAGTTTGCAGATGATGCCAAGCTGGGAGGGGTTGCAAGTGCTTTGGAGGATAGGGTCATAATTCAAAATGATCTGGACACACTAGAGAAGTGGTCTGAGGTAATTAGGATGAAGTTTAATAAGGACAAATGCAAAGTACTCCACTTAGGAAGGAACAATCCGTTTCACATGTATAGAATGGGAAGTAACTGTCTAGGAAGGAGTACTCCAGAAAGAGGTCTAGGGGTCATAGTGGACCACAAGCTAAATAAGAGTCAACAGTGTGACCCTGTTGCAAAAAAAGCAAACATGATTCTAAGATGCATTAATAGGAGTTTTGTGAGCAAGCCACGAGAAGTCATTCTTCTGCTCTAGTCTGCATTGATTAGAACTCAATTGGAGTACTGTGTCCAGTTCTAGACACAGTTCAAGAAAGATGTGGAGAAATTGGAGAAGGTCCAGAGAAGAGCAACAAAAATGATTAAAGGTCTAGAAAACATAACCTATGAGGGAAGACTGAAAGAATTGGGCTTGTTTAGTTAAAAAAAAAAAGACGTCTGAGAGGGGACATGCTAGCAGTTTTCAAGTATTTAAATGGGTGTTCAAAGGAGGAAGGAGAAAAATTGTTCTCCTTGGCTTCTGATGATAGGAGAAGATGCAATTGGCTTAAATTGCAGCAAAGGAGGCTTGAGTTGGACATAGAAAAACTTCCTAAGTGTCAGGGTGATTAAACACTGGAATAAATTACCTAGGAGGATTGTAGAATCTCCATCACTGGTGATATTAGACATTTATCAGGGATGATCTAGATAAAGGTTACTCAACATACGGCCCACGGCCCATTTGTTTGCAGCCCGTGGTGCAGTTTGGGTTTATGCGGGTCCTCAACACGTGGCCCTGCAGCTGGGAACCAAAAAAAAGAGTGGTCAATAGAATGGTCTTCTGTTGATATGTGTTTTAGTAGTTAAATTCCTGGACTGCTTTTTAAAAGTGCTGCCATATGGGTGGAAATCATTTAAATATTGCATTTTATTAATATCAGCAGAACGGACTTAAATGGGGCCTGTGTATTGTGTAGTCTTGCCTTAATCTTGGTATTCATGCACATCAGTGTGAAAGAAGCTATTTTCATATATTTGCATATTCAACCACACTTAAGTGGCCCCTGGGTCTTCCAAAGTTGAATAGCTCTGATTTAGACTGTGTTTGGTCCTGCCGTGAGGGCAGGGGACTGTACTTGATGATCTCCTGAGGTCCCTTCCAGTTGTAACATTCTATGCTTCTATGAAAATCTTATAAAGTATGCCTAAGGAAGCCTGGTTTTAAAAAACCACCACCAACAAACCTTCAAGTAGCTAGAGAACTGTAGTACCACATGAGACAACAGCTTTAATTTTTTTGGTCCAAGCTTTTGTTTGGACAAAATATACACTGACAACAACTAGAAGTCATTAAAACAATGAAATATGGAATCATGAACCATGACTATGAAGGTGCTTCCATAGAGTTCCTAAACTCTTGAAGAAAGCCATTTGTATCATTTTGCAACAATCCTTTTGGCAGGACAAGGAACAAGAGCATCACATAATGCTGCATTCTTGTATCAGGAAAGCTGTTGCACTGTGGACTATCAAGGAACTTTTGGGGGTACACAAAACAGTGTTTAGGGACTTCAGCTCAGATGATGGTGACATTGTACTAGGTGCTATACAAACAGAGTAGGAGTCAGTCTGGAGTCTATCCCAAAGGGTTTACAATCTGAAAAAAAAACCAAAAAACAAAACCAACAATCCCAAACACATAGTAACCATCCCTATTTTACAGACCAGGGATAATTTAAGGATATCTCTACGCTGCAAGAAATTCACAGCAGCAAATTTCAGGGCCTGAGTCAACTGACTGAGGCTCATGGGGCTTATAATAGTAGTTTAAACTAGTGTTTCTCAACCTTTTTGATACTAGATACCAGCTTGTTACCTTCCTAATCTGTCTCTGGGAGATCCCAGGGTCCAGTGCTCATCCACGGACCAGTCATTGAGAAACACTGATTAAAACCAACCTTCTGTTTTTGGTTTCTAAGTAACTAGGGCAAGTCTGTGGTATTATTAGGAATTGGCAAAAATCATATTCCACTCTGAATATGTATCTCAGCTTCTTCACCACCTTAAGTCTGCACTAGGTTAGATATTAGGAAAAACTATTTTATTTAGGAGGGTGGTGAAGCACTGGAATGGGTTACCGAGGAAGGTGGTGTGTTCTCCATCCCTAGAGGTTTTTAAGTCCCGGCTTGACAAAGCCCTTGCTGGGATGATTTAGTTGGAATTGGTCCTGCTTTGGACAGGGGACTGGACTCAATGACTTCTTGAGGTCTCTTCCAACTATATGATTCTATGATTCTACCTTATGGGAAATTACCAGTGTGCTGTGGAGTAGCCGCTATGCATTATGGGATACCTGCACACTTCCCAAGGAATTGTGGGAGTTGGGGTTCAAATATCCACAATTCCTCTGTCATATCCCAAAATCAATGGCTTTTGTGTCATTTAAGACTCTGCTGCTACACACATGGATGTGTTAATGAGGAGCACAGCTCTCTTCTCCATTGTAAGGTCTAGGCATACAAAACTTGTATTTGCAAGGATACAGAGCTCAGACAGACTCAACTGAGAACACTGGAATAGTGAATAAATACTTCATTGTTCCAGCAGCATTTTGCAAATTCATCTGGTGAAACAGCTTACCCTATTCTCACAGCCCACATGGTGTATCACTAGCTGTCAGTCAGATCAGGGACATATGCTTCCACCACTGTCAAGTTATTTCAGTAAAAGAAGATGGTAAAAGCAATAGGATTTCCGACAATTTGCTTGAAATGACATAACATGCATATATCCTAATGTCCAGTCTGTCACCACCAATAGCAGTGAATCCAGCATCTTTCAGCACTTTCAAGTCACAACCAGCTTTTTGGACACACACCCCCATCCAACATCTCTGTCTTGGACTGCAGTATTTGGGTTTTTTAGCAAATAATATTTCTTCCAATTTTCCTTTGCTTCCAGACTAATTTTTATGCTACTCAGAAAAGCTGTTTTGTAACCTGGAGCTAAGCTGCCAACTGAAACTGGCTGATTTGTGCACAGTAGGCCAGGTATCTGCAAGATGCACTGCCTGCTAATAAAGTGGTTGATTGATGTTAAGAATATTGTACAACATTTTAGATCCTATATATAAAGTAATCTCTACTAGTCTTACTTATTTATTTATATAGTATCATTAGCATATGTGGCACTTTACAAACAAATAGATCCCTGTGTAGAGACCAAATCTGTGAACTGCCATTTTAGGCACGGATGCCATTTTGGAAGCCCCAAACAACAACAGAGACTCCATCTTGGCTGCTCTTCTTCCTCCTTCTAGGACAGGTTTCCCACCCTTTTTGCATTTTGGCGGGAGATTCTGCTTTTTGGTGGGAAACTGGGCAATTATGTAATCCAAGACTGCCCAGCAACCGGATTCTATTTAAGGACTGCCTCTAGCAGAGCAAGGGGCTGCCCATCCAAGTGGAAGAGTGCAGAAGTCATTCGGGAGGGTACGCCAGCACCACGCCTATAGGTTCTGGGTTGTGGGAGGGTGACTTACCTGCATGCAAGGGGTGTGTAACCATCTGCCATCCCTCACTAATCAGGATGCATACTCGCACCCACCATGGCGCAGGGAAGGGGATATTAGTAGGCCGACTATCGCCAGTTCCAGCCTATTTGCTCCTGCCTGCTGTAACACCTACCTGGACATGAAATCCGGAGCTGCTCCACTGCTGTGAGGGTCCCTCAAGCTGCAGGAAATGGTAGAGACTATCAGCTTAACTGGAGTTTCCCTTAGATGGACTTAAGTCGCTGTCTAGCATTGTCCTTTGTTATTTATTCTTTATTTGTGGAGTCCTGTTTATAGTTATTCCTTACGGCTACGTCTAGACTGGCATGATTTTCCGCAAATGCTTTTAACGGAAAAGTTTTTCCGTTAAAAGTATTTGCGGAAAAGAGCGTCTAGATTGGCACGGAGTTCGCGTTATAACGATGCGCTTTTGCGGAAAAGCGCGTCTATATTGACGGCACACTTTTCCGCAAAAGCAGAAGCCTGGAACCATTTTGCGGAGGGCACAAGGGCA
>CM057846.1:21379870-21391661 GCA_030068395.1 Apalone spinifera
CTTGATCCATAGGTTGGCTCAAAGACGTCACATTCGTTGTCAAATATGTAGCGAAAATATTTCCGCTGACAAGCTCCGAAGTGGGCGGATGTGCTCAACAGTTATCGAGCAAAAGAACCCCCTTTCTAAAATTCTCCTTAACTGTGGGTACAAAATAATTAAAAAAACAATCCTTAAAGATTCCTGCCATCAAGAATCTTCAAGTATTACCCTGTGCCTCCTAAGAGTTTTAAAGGCCCTAGGCTTTTTGTACTTCTCTACAACAAAAAGTTTAAGCTTATGTGCGCTGGATGCATTTGTGCAAATGAGAACTGTAATGCGGTCTTTGTTCATTTTGAAGCCATGAGCAGCCTTTTCATCACCACCAACCAGAGTAGAGTTCGTCAAACAATGCCATAAGAGCTCAGTTTCATCGGCATTGTACATTTGAGAAGGCGACAAACCGTGTTCCTCCACCAATCGCTCAAAAATAGCAATATATTCCTCAGCGGCCACGTGATCAGCAGAATTTTTCTCACCGCTGATGTCTAACATACAGATCCCATGCCGATACTTAAAATTACGCAATCATCCTTCTGAAAACACAAATGACTCACTAATGTTCATTTCACTGTGAAACTGTTTTGCTTTGTCTATGAGCATTGGCCCAGCAATGGGCTTACCTTCAGAATGCTTTGCACTAGACCACTTAAACAAAGCCACATCCAACTGCGCCATTTTAGGCCTTTTCAGAGTTTGCCATACCTCGGTACATTTAGTAGGCACTTCACTTTCAGCAACAAATGCTCTCAACTTATCTTTCTGTTTCTTTATGTCATAGATCGTCAAAGATCCAATGTTAAATTCACTCATGATAGTGTTCTAATTTATGCCTCTTTCTAGCATCTTTATAATCTCTAATTTCTGGTTCAATGTCAGTGTTACATGCTTCCTTTTTACACTTTTCTTACCACTAGCACTACCACTAGCACCTTCATTCATCTTTGATGCCATTACTACACATCGATGGGCGAAAATATTCGAAATGTAAGTCAAAACAGCTGGAGAAAATACAAGCACTGTCCAGCGTCACACAATGCCAGTGGCAGACTGACTCGGTCCCGTCCGGTTTCGCTCCGTTCAGCTGCTGCCTCTGCTGCTTTGTGACTCTTTTTTTGCCGAAACTCCGACTATTGGAGTTTTACTGTACTAGCCTAAGTATCCCAAAGGGTCTTGACACTACCAACACTCTTCCAGCAAATTTAAACCCTTTCCAAGGTTTTTCTGCAAATTTCCATTTTAAAGTTTTATAAAACATTTTTGACAACGGAGACAAAATATTTGTCACAACACAACTGTCCCACCCACTTGCATTTTTAAATAAAGCCTATAATTCAGCTTTTTATCTGTTTTTATTTTATCATGTTTTTATTTGTTTTGTACATTTACAGTTGTGCAGTAGCTGAAGCGCTTTAGTGGAAGAAGAGCTTTTTAAATAAAAAAAGTCACAGTTTTTTTATTCCTCACAAACATTTTGAAAATTGTCCACTGTAGAGTTCTTGCATCTTCATCTTAACCACTAGAGAAAGAGTACTGGAAAAAATGGACCACTGATCTAATGGAGTACAGCAGGCCCTAATTTCCTAAAGCAGTTTTGAGAACCTTTATGGAATTTTAATATCATGTGCAACCAAGAAAGAACCATATGCAGAGATTTCCATAGAATTTTGTTGACCCTGGAAATGAGATCTTTCATGTGTCCATGAAATTACTCTTTGTAACTGAAAGATGTTAGTGCCACCTGGTGTTCAGAATGCTAACTGGTAAAGAAAAGGAAAGGGGCACAGAATATGGAGAAGGATTTCAAAACCTAAAATGACTAAACAAACCTAACGAAGGAAACAAGTGAAATAGTTGCTAATGCTGTATGCAAAAATGTCTCATTGTGGCCAAGAAAAGTTTAATAAAATGCTTCCAAATATTGAGGGATCATGTTAAAATTTTCAGTTGTGGCAATAACTTTTTCTGTGTCATGACCAAAATTACAAAAGGTTTTTCTTAGCTATCAACAGCTAACTGTTCTGTAGTCAATATGAGACATAGGCTTGTAAGCCTAGAAACAAAGAAAATCCAAGTACATAACTCCTTCCTCCGTTCCCTTGTCCTTCCTGAACAACATAAGCTTCTCTATACCAGTATTCCAGTCTTATACAACTTTTCAATCTGTGAGGCCAATTAAATCTTAATTTAATTTATGTACTGATTCTACCATTTCCTCCTGTTTATTCCCCATACTTCTTGCATTTGTATACATACATCTAAGATGTTGAGCAGATTTGCTTGTTGCTGTTTTGAGCGTGTTTTAATTTTTTTTTATGCTTACCTAAAATGGGTTTTTGTCACCTGAGCTCTTTGAACCTAAAGTCCTCCTCACTAGGTTGGTGCATAAAGATGCCCTTCCCCTTCTTGGTCTGGTCGACTTCATCTCTTCCTAGCACACTTTCTTCTCAGAACAGCACTCCCTGGTCAAGGAAACCAAAGCCCTCTCATTGACATCATCCACACAGTCATACATTCATCTCCAGGAAGTGTGTCCCTGCTTGGAATGCAGGAGGATGGCCTTGAACACAAACTGAGTCTCCAACCCCTTTGCCCTTGCTCCAGATCCCTGTAGTCAGTGCTAATCTACTAGAGATCACACCTGGCAGTATTGTTAGTGCCCAAGTTGATGAGCAGCATGGAATAGCAATCAGAGAAATGGATCAGCCTTGGTAGAGAGTCCCTAATCACCAGTATCCTACGTCTCCTCCTTTTTGGTGCAGTGTCTATGAGCCATTCAGCCTTGAGGATGGGTGGTTCTTCCTTCTTCTAGAAGAAGAAGAAGTCTATTTCCACAAAGCCCCACCTGCAGAAGATGGAATTCAGGGCTTGAGGCTGTATCTACCATTCGTGCTTTTGGTGAAAACAAAAACTCAGCTGGTCCGCCATGGCATTTTGTTCACCTGGGAGATATACTGTGAGTATGTCTATTTGATGGCGTATGCAGCATATTCATAGGGCAGCTGCTTCGTTGTGCAGCTGATGTGATCTAGACCCACCCTGTCGGTTAATGTAGAACGTGCAGGAGGTGTTGTCTGTATATACCCTGACTGCTTTGCCCTGAAATTAGAGGGAGAAAAAGTTTGCATGCCCTTCTTACAGCTCGTAACTCGAGTACATTGATGTGAATGTTCGACTCCCTGGGAGACCATTTCCCCTGAACAGTGTGATCCTGCATATGGGCTCCTCAACCTTCCAGTGAGGTGTCTGTTGTGATGTGGATCGACAGAATTGGCCGGTGGAAAGGAACCCCCAAGCAGAGGTGGTTGTGTTGAAGCCACCGGAGAGGAACTCTGTCACCCAATTTGTAGGGCTGAGGATTTTGCGCAATGAGTGCCTATGTGGGTGGAAGCAACTGTGCAACCAGGTCTGAAGAATTCTCATGTGTAACCTTGCATGAAGAACTATGTAAGTCGTTGCCGACATGTGACCTGCAGGCATTGTCTGGGTGATATTGTGGAGCTGTGTATGACAGATTGTGCTAACAGGGCGAGTGTGTGGAATCTTGGAAGAGCTTGTGGTCGTATGCAATTGGGCGTGGCACCTATGAACTTGAGTTCTCGTGATGGGGTCAGGTTGGACTTCTGTGTGTTTAGCTCTGTAAAAAGTCTGTGGCCTCTGTGGATTGCTTGGCCTGTTCAGTTGGAGCTACTATCAAGTAATCGTCCAGCTAAGGGACGATTACAATGCCTGATTTTCGTAGGTGTGCTACTACCGTGGCCAAATTTTTGGAGAAGACCCTGGGAGCCGCTGAGAGGCCAAACAGTAGCACTCAGTACTGATAGTGTTGATTGCTTAGCATGAATCTGAGGAATTTCTTGTGAGATGGTCTTATTGCAATATGAAAATATGCACCCTGAAGGTCGAGAGCCAAAATCCAGTTTCCTTTTCCTAATGCAGGAATTATCTTTGCCAGTGTTACCATGTTAAATTGTTGCTTTCTTAAATATTTGTTCAGCCTGTGTAAGTCCTGTTATTGTGGCCATGTTGGTCCCAGGGTATTAGCGAGACAAAAGGTGGGTTAGGTTTTATTGAACCAACTTCCATTGGGGAGAGAGACAAGGTTTTGAGCTTACAGAGCTCTTTTTCAGACTTGAAACTTGGTGTGCCAAAACACCAGAGCTGCTATACTTACCATTCCTTTCAACATCTACCAGCTGGGCCTGAAGTATGTGAGGATACTTTTGTAGGAAGGATGTTCTATAAAGATAAATGATACTGATAGATATTTTATTAGTACTAAGAGAGTCTGTCATATGTCAAAACAATTTGGATCTACAGGACACAACAGAAGGAATGCTGCCGGGAGACAAAGCTCTGAAGTAATTTACAGACTTTAAAATGTGACATGTTTGACAGATAGGTATATTGATTTGGGGAAGCTCAAGTCACACTATGACAGGTATAGCAACTACAAGCAATATCTTTGGGGACCATACTGTATTAAGTTCCTAAATGGTTTATGTATCAAGATGGGCCAGTGACTGTACACAGCTCCAGGTGGGAGGATTACCAATGGTTCTCCAGGAACCAAAAACTGTTGCATGTTTTAAGGTGAATAGAAACTTTTTAAAACACCATAATAGAAATTCAGCTTAAATGTACATCCCAAATTTAAAAAAAACTAACAAGAGATCCAAAAAGGTGCCACAGTGACTAAAAAAGTGATAGAAGCAGTAGAAGTTAAATCCTAGTGAAGAAAATAGACAGAAGAATAAACTCCAGCAAATGAAGTGTAAAAATATAATTAGAAAGGCCAAAAAAGAATTTGAAGAACAGCTAGTGAAACACTCAAAAATAATAGCAATTTTTAAAAGTACATCAGAAGCAGGAAGCCTGCTAAACAATCAGTGGAACCACTGGATGATAGAGCTCTAAAAGAGCACTCAGGGATGATAAGGCCATTATGGAAAAGCACTGTGAATTGTTTGCAACAGTCTCCATGGCTGAGGATATGAGGGAGACCCACCCAACCTGAATCATTCTTTTTAGGTTACAAATTAGAGAACTGTACCATATTGAGGTGTCATTACAGGAGGTTTTGGAACAAATTGATATATGAAACAATAATAAGTCACCAGGTCCAGATGGCATTCACTCAAGAGTTCTGAAGGAACTCAAATGTGAAACTGTAGAAATACTAACTGTGGATTGTAACCTATCATTTAAATCAGTTTCTGTACAAGATGACTAGAGGATAGTTAATATGACACCATTTTTTAAAAAGGGCTCCAGATGTGACTGCGGCAATTACAGGCCGGTACACAGCTCAGTGGGCCAGCTTACCTCTATTATATTTATTGTTTTGCAATATATTTTGCTTTATTATATTCAGCAGTAATACAAAGGACCTACAGGTCTACATCCTGTAAGACATTGACTTCAGCAATTAACATGATGCTTGAGGCCTATGAACTTTGGCATAGATAAACTTATGTAACTCATAAGTTATAAGAAAAGACAGTTACCTGTTCTCGTAACTAGTGTTCTTCGAGATATGTTGTTCACATCAATTCCAATTCAGGTATACGCACACCTCATGCCCGAACATCGGAAACTTTTCCCCTAGCAGTTCCTGTAGGGTCAGCTGTGGAGACTCCTAGAGTGGTGCTGGTATATCAGTGCATATATACCCTGCCCTCCCTCATTTCCTTCTTGCTGGCTACTCCGACAGAGAGGAAGGAGGATGGGTATCGGAATGGACATGAACAATACAACTCGAAGAACACCTGTTACAAGAACAGGTAACAGTCTTTACCTCTTTGAGTGCTTGTTCATGTTGATTCCAATTCAGGTGACTCCCAAGCTGCTACCCCATGGAGGTGGGGTCGGAGTTCGGAATCACAGACTGCAGGACTGCCCTGCCAACTGCTGCATCCTCTCTGGAGGACTTAGCTATTGCATAATGGGTTGTGAATGTGTGAATCGAAGACCAGGTAGCTGCTCTGCAGATTTCCTGCAAGGGGACCTGTGCCACAAAAGCCACAGACAAAGCCTGGGCCCTGGTTGAGTGGCCTGTGCCTGGAGGGGAAGGGACCTCAGCTAAGTCATAGCAGGTGTGTATGCAATGCACTATCCAGGACAAGATGCACTGAGCGGAAACCAGATCTTCCCTCATCGGTTCAGCTATAGCCACGAACTGCTGTGTGGATTTCCTAAAGGGCCTAGTATGGTCTATATAGAAGGCTAAAGCTCTCCTTACGTCCAATATATGCAGTACCCTCTGCCTATCACTAGTGTGAGGCTTAGGGTAGAGGACTGGAAGGAAGACCTCTTGCAATAGATGGCAGTGGGAGACCACTTTTGGCAGAAAAGCTGGGTGCAGACTAAGCTGCACTTTGTCTTTGTGGAAGACCGTGTATGGAGGGTCTGAGGAAAGGGCCCTTAATTCAGACACATATCTTGCTGACATGACCATCACCAGGAAAGCTACCTTCATAGACAAATGTAGCAAAGAACACTGAGCCATTGGTTCAAAAGGCAGACCCAAAAGTTTATTGAGCACCAGATTCAAGTCCCAAGCAGGTACAGGTGGATGACAATACGGATACAACCTGTCCAACCCTTTCCTGAGTCGGGTGACCATGGGGTGACCAAATAGGGAGTGATGGGAGCAACCTAAGTGGAAAGCGGACAGTGCCGCCAAGTGCACCTTGACTGAGGAGGGCACCAGCCCCTGAGACCGTAGGTGCAACAAGTACTCCAATACCACTAGGATGGGCACCTGTCCTGAGGACACATTCTGCCCCTTGCACCAGTTAGAAAATATTTTCCATTTGGGTAAATATGCCACTCTGGTAGAGGGCTTTCTGCTGCCCAATAAGACCTCCTGTACCTGAGTTGAGCCCTGAGGTTCTAACAAATTGAGCCATCTAGCTTCCACTCTGTTAGATGAAGGGAGCAAAGATCTGGATGCCTGAGGCGCCCCGATACTGTGTCAGAAGGTCCGGGTACACGGGAAGGGTTATCGGGGTTTCCACTAATAGGTTGCACAAGGTGGAGAACCAAGGATGGCCACGCCGCAGTCCATACACACTGATACGCATCTGGGTTCAGAACACCTGGCATGCCAATCTGACCTCTCTCAGTTCCTTCATATTAACGTGAAGAGTCGTATTCATGGGTGACCATAGACCTTTCATTCTTAGGTTGCTCAGGTGGGCTCCCCACCCCATGTCCAATGCGTCTGTCACCAGAGTTAAAGTGGGGTTTAGAGGAGAGAACTATATGCCCTCTGACAGGTTGTGGAGGTTCAACTACCACCTGAAGGACTCCAACACCCTCTGGGGGAAGGATACTACCATGTCCAAGTCATGATGTGTGGGCATGTAGACCGAAGCAACTTGAAGAGGCCTTAGGTGTAGACGAGCATACCTGACCACATAACAACATGATTCCATGTGCCCTATCAGCCTGAGACACGTCCTTGCAGTTGTGATAAGATACTGCATGAAGGAGTCTACAAGGTCCCAAATGCTCTGGGCCCTGGACTCTGGCAGCAGAGCCTTTCCCTTCAAGTCCAAGGTAGCCCCAATAAAGTCTGTCCTCTGTGCCGGGGTCAACCCCAACTTCTCCTTGTTGAGGAGGATCCCCAGTGTTTTGAAGAGTTCTTGGGCAAAGTATATGTAATCTATCAGTTGGGGTCTGGCACGGGCCTTTATTAGCCAGTCGTCCAGGTAAGGGAACACCTGCACTCCCCTCTTTCGAAGGAAGGCTGATACCACTGCCATACATTTGGTAAACACCCAAGGACCGAAGAAAGCCCAAATGGTAGTACCACAAGTTGGTAGTGTTCCCCCCCCAACTGTGAGCCTGAAGTTGTGTCTGTGACAAGGAAGTTGTGTCTGTGACAAGTTGTGTCTGCGAAATACGGAAGTATGCGTCCTTCATGTCGAAGGCAGTGAACCAGTCTCCCAGATTCAGACAGGGAATTACAGTGACTAGAGTGACCATCCTGAACTTCATTTTCTGCATGCAGCAGTTGAGGTTCCTTAGATCTAGGATAGATCTTAGGCCGCCCTATGCATTTGGAATAAGGAAGTAACAGGGGTAAAACCCTTTGCCCATGACTTCCTGGGGAACCTCCTGAATCGCGCCCATCTTGAGGGGCGATTTGACCTCCTGTTGTAGGAGATGCTCATGAGAGGGGTCTCTGAAAAGGGACGGGGAAGGGGGATAGAGCAGCAGTAGACAAGCCAACTGTGCGTAGGACCCAACGATATGACATGACAGTAGTCCACCCATGGTAGCGGGACAAAAGGGCCGAAAAGAGGGGGGAAAATCCAGCAGGTCTGGTGCTCTGCCCTTGGGCGCACCTTCAATAGGCCTGCTTAGGATCTGGGGGGAGGGCCTGTGCACTGAGCTGGTTCCCAGGACCGATTTTTCAGTTTGAGGGGGTTTTAAACGCTGCCTCCATCAGGCATTATTGGAGCCCGTGCTCCCCATCCTTTCTAGTGTGCGGCTTGAAACTCCTGCAAATTCTGCACTTTTCCGGGTGGTGCTTTTTACCCTTACAGCGGAGGCACGCGTCGTGCAGATCACTGTTGGGCATATGGCGCTTACAAACTGCGCACGCTTACAAATTGTGCCCCAAGAGGGCTAAACACTTGGGCATTCACACACTGTGCTTGTATTTGCTTGAAGATCCTTATCAAGATGAAGCCAAGATGAAGCCAAGATGAAGATTAGGAAGACAAAAACCAGTTACTTACCTCATAACTGTTGTTCCTCGAGATGCGTTGCTCATGTCCGTTCTACTTAGGTGTGTGCGTGCCGCATGCACGGATTGTTGGAAAGTTTTCTCTTAGCTGTACCCATTGGGCTAGCCGGGGAGCCCCCTGGAGTGGTGCCGCTATGTATATATTCCCGCTGGCCCTCCTTCCCCTCAGTTCCTTCTTGCCGGCATGCTCCAACATAATGGAGGTGGGTGGGATGTAGAATGGACATGAGCAACATATCTCGAAGAACAACAGTTATGAGGTATGTAACCATTTTTTCTTTGAGTGCTTGCTTGTGTCCATTCTACTTAGGTGACTCCAAAGCTAGCCCCTCTGGAGGCGGGGTTGGAGCCTACTGAGTAGCGGACTGAAGCACAGCCCTAGCCACTGCACATCCTCCCTGGCATGCTGCGTAACAGCGTAGTTGTCCGCAAAGGTATGCACTGAAGACCAAGTGGCAGCACTGCACATCTCCATGATGGGCACCTGAACCACAAATGCCTTGGAGGAGGCTTGGGCTCTTGTGGAATGAACCCTGATGGGCAGAGCCGGAACCTGTGGCAGCCAATAGCACTCCCTAATGGAGTCCGAAATCCAGGAGGAGATGCGCTGGGCTGACACTAGTTGGCCTTTCATCCTATCTGCTAGTGCCACAAACAATTGAGGGATCTTACGGAAGGGCCTGGTCCTGTCTCAATAAAAAGCTAAAGCACATCTCACATCAAGTGTGTGGAGCGCTTGTTCCTTTCCCAAGCTGTGGGGTACACCAGGAGGAAGATGTCCTGGTGGATGTGAAAGTGGGACACCACCTTGGGCAAAAACACCGGGTGCAGATGCAGTCTGACTTTATCCCGGAAAAAGACCATATATAGGGGGTCTATGATTAAGTCCCTGAGTTCCGATACTCTCCTGGCTGAAGTAATGGCCACCAGAAAGGAAACCTTCAGGGAGAAGTGAAGAAGGGAGCTCGAAGCTAGTGGTTTCAAGGGGGGATCCATGAGCCTTGACAGGACTACGTTCAAGTCCGAAGGGGGCACTAGCTCTCGCACCTGGGGATATACCCTGTCCTGACCCTTGAGGAAGTAGTGTACTATGGAGTCTGAGAGGATGGTCCCCCTTCCCGAGCCAGAGTGAAAAGCGGAGATGGCTGCTAGGTACACCTGTACTGAGGAGGGGGCCAGACCCTGGAGTGTGAGCCCTAAAAGGTAGTCCAGGATAGCCGGGATTGGTGCCACAGTAAGAGGGATCCCCCTGTCACCTGACCAGATCACAAATCGCTTCCATTTTGCTTTGTAGGAAGACCTGGTTGAAGGTTTGTGGCTCCCCAAAAGGACCGCCTGGACCTGGTCAGAGCACTGTCTCTCTAGTGCTGTCAGCCATGGAGCTTCCAGGCCATGAGGTGCAGGGAGCTGAGGTTTGGGTGCCTGAGCAAGCTGAGTTCCTGTGAGATTAGGTCTGGCCACAGCAGGAGAGCTAAGGGCCGTTCCACTGAGAGGGCGAGGAGGTCTGGGAACCAGTGCTGCCGTGGCCAGGCCGAGGCTATCAGGATTACTGAGGCCTGGAATTCCCTGAGTTCTGCTCTCTGTACACTGTAAAACTGCAAGGGGGTGCTAGCCCGATCAGGAATAAGACCCAATATATCTGTAGCATCATGTAACATCCACTTTGTAAGTATACTAGTAATTGTCTACTTGTCTGAAAATGTTTCTTATGTTTTTCAGCTGTTTCCTTTATTTCTCTGCCATCTGCTGTCAGTTGAGCTTTGCTAGATTCCCTCTCTTCTTGATGTGGTTTGGGTTGCATTGCTTAAAGCAATTTCAGTAAAATATGCTTCTTTTGAATAAAAATGTAAAACTGACAGTTTTTTTAAAAAAACCTTCAAAATGAGCAGATTCTGCCCCACCGCCTTCTCAGTTGTTTCTTGCATCTAACTTGAAATTCTGCCTTCTGCACATGGCAACCAAAAATCCTAATATCCCAACAGCAGCATGCAAGATGGAAGGAAAATTACATGTGTTTTTTAATTGATCCCTGAAGCAAAGTACAAGAATCCAGGGAAGTCACTGTGGAGTTCATGAGGCTGAAATATTTAACATAAAGGGTATTTGTTATGGTTAAAAAAAAGAAAACTTTGCAAAGTGAGATTCTGCTCTGAAGAATTTCTAGTCTTATGTAGAGTTCCACCATCTACTGTTTTTGAATGATTTGCCATGCATAATTTCTTCTGTTCAACAGCAGAAATGGGTGCTGGATTTTTTTGTTTTGGTTTGGATTTTTTTGAACACCAGATCTGAAAGAAGTTAGCCTGGGAATCTGAAAGTCATAGAATCATAGGGCTGGAAGAGACCTCAGGAGGTCATCAAGTCCAGCCCCCTGTCCAAAGCAGGACCAATCCCAACTAAATCAATCCAGCCAGGGCTTTGTCAAGCCAAGACTTAAAAACCTCTAGGGATGGAGAGTCCACCACCTCCCTAGATAACTCAATCCAATACTTCACCACTCTCCTAATGAAACAGTTTTTCCTAATATCCATCCTAGACCTCTCCCACTGTAACTTGAGACCATTGGTCCTTGTTCTGCCATCTGTCACTACTGAGACCAGCCTCTCTCCATCCTCTTTGGACCTCCCTTCAGGAAGTTGAAGGCTGCTATCAAATTCCCCCTTGCTCTTCTCTTCTGCAGACTAAACAAACCCAAATCCTTTAGCCTCTCCTCATAAGTCATGCACTCCAGCCCCTTAATCATTTTGGTTGCCCTCCGCTGGACCCTCTCCAATGCGTCCACATCTTTTCTATAGTGGAGGGCCCAGAACTGGACACAATACTCCAGATGTGGCCTCACCAGAGCCGATTAAAAGGGAATAATCGCTTCTCTAGATCTGCTGACAGTGCTCCTCCTAATGCAACCTAATATTCCATTTGCCTTCTTGGCTACAAGTTCATCCTGTTGACTCATATCCAGTTTCTCATCCACTGTAATCCCCAGGTCCTTTTCTG
>CM057846.1:21391761-21408319 GCA_030068395.1 Apalone spinifera
GGGCTAACGCCCGAAACTCACCGGCGGGGCTAACGCCCGAACCTGCCCAGCCGGTGGGGCTAACGCCCGAAACACACTCTTGCCCTGCCCTGGGCTACTTCCTATCCCACCGTCTCTCCCCAGACCGCCTTTCACCCCCATGGGCCTGGCTCTCGGTCCGGGCTAGCCCTCCTGGCGTGCTTCCTCCCAAGTCCCCGCCGCCTCTCGCAACCTCTCTCCCTTGTACCCTTTTCTCCTGTACCTCCCTCTCCGGATTCCCTTCCTGGTCCTGCTCCGGGTTTAAATGTCCCGCGCTGGCGGCCTTGTGGCGTGACGTCAGCTGCCTCACATGTCACATCTGCCGCCCCGCCCGCCCTGCTCCGGCACGTCAGCTGGGGTCCTGTTCTGACCCCGCCCCCGACTCTCAGCTGAGTGGCAGCGGCGGTGCAGGGGCCGCACGCCGCTTGCACTTCCTGGGCTGCCCCCAGGAGCATGAGTGCGACCGCGAGGTCAGTGCAGGGCGGGTCTGCCTCCGCGGGGTAGAGGCGGCCCACCTCGTCACAAAAATCACGAGTAGTATGGGGAGGGTGAATAAAGAAAAGTTATTTACTTGTTCCCATAATATAAGAACTAGGGGACACCAAATGAAATTAATGGTAGCAGGTTTAAAACTAATAAAAGAAAGTTCTCCTTCACACAGCGCACAGTCAACCTGTGGAACTTCTTGCCAGAGGAGGCTGTGAAGGCTAGGACTATAACAGAGTTTAAAAAAGAGCTAGATAAATCATGGAGGTTAGGTCCATAAAAGGCTATTAGCCGGGGGTAAGGAATGGTGCCCCTGGACTCTGTTTGTCAAAGGCTGGAGAAGGATGGCAGGAGACAATTTGTTTGATCATTGTCTTCGGTCCACCCCCTCTGGGGCACCTGGCAGTGGCCACTGTCGGCAGACAGGAAACTGGGCTAGATGGACCTTTGGTCTGACCCAGTATGGCCATTCTTATGTTCTTAAGTGTAGGACTCTACACTTGTCCTTGTTGAACCTCATCAGATTTCTTTTGGCCCAATCCTCTAATCTGTCTAGGTCATTCTGGACCCTATCCCTGCCCTCCAGCGTATCTACCTCATCCCCTAGGGTGTCTACCTCACAAACTTGCCGTGAGTGCAATCCGTCCCCTCATCCAGGTCATTAATAAAGATGTTGAACAAAACCCGCTGTAGAACTGATCCTTGGGGCACTCCACTAGAAACCAATTGCCAACCTGACATCAAACTGTTAATCACTACCCATTGGGCCTGACAGTCTAGCCAGCTTTCTATCCATCTTACAGTCCATTTATCCAATCCATACTTCCTTAACTTCCTGGCAAGAATATTGTGGGAAACAGTTAAAGTCTTTCTGACTCATGCATCATCATGAGTAGTAAACATTACAGAGGTCAAATTATGCCTTAAATTAGACTTCTAAAGCCCTATTGGCTTCAGAAGGTTAGTATAGGGTTAACCAAGGGCATAATGAAAAGATAGCAGGTTTACGCAGGAGATTCAGCATGTGGAACTTGGTTAAAATTTTATTAAAAGGCTCATGATGAGAAAAGAATCTCACACCCAAAAGTTCTATTGGTTCTACCGAAATAAAACTGCTTCAAACAGGCTTTTTGGACATAGCACCGTGGGCACTAAATGTCTGTCACCATTCTTAAAGTGCAGTTTCAACCAACTTGGTGAAAACTCCCATACAAGGCCATAAATGGACAATTGCTAACAGCAACCACTGGTGTTAATTACTTTTCCCAGTGGGTCTAGACTATCCTAGCCTCTATTGCTAGTAATAGGATTTTAAAGAAACTGGGCTACTCCCAGCATAAACTAAAAGGAGATACAGAGAAAAGAAAAGGCCGCTGCCAGTGTGTAGTCACACACACGGCTCTTGCCTTAGTCCCATCTAGGGATCGGACTTACAGATTTAGTGGCAAAAGTAGGCATAGCAGCCACTTTCAATCCCTCCCTAAACTGATGGGCTGAATCCATCACTGTTCACAACTTAAATAAAACCAGAACCCAACTCTGAGGCTAATCCTCAGAGGGGTCCTGCTGCCATCGCCAACTGTTATCACAGAGATTTAATGTAAGCAATTATTAAAAATGAGAAGTGTGATGGTTAATTAAGTTTCCCTGCCTAGAAGATACAAATTTCCATCCCCCCTCACTAGGGTCTATCACCTTTAGGATTTCCCTAAAGGATCCCTCCCTTCAAATAATGAGGAGACAATGTGTACAGTTAAACAAAGGAGGGTGTTATTTAGGGATACTGGTACAATGTTAGGGAAGGAAATAATTATTATAAAAGTGTTACAGAGTGACTTGATATGAGAATGAAGCCCTGATCCATGCACTCAGATCCCTTGGCAAATAAAGGTAAAGTACCCCTTCATAGAAACCTTAGCACAGTTCACCTATGGTGGCTGCCACAGAAAAGTTGTTCAGGACCTTCTATCCATGGATCTGTAGAAGGAGACTCTCTGGCTGACAGTGCTTGCAGACAAGTGAATCAGTAAAAGGGTGGTGAGGTTGATAGCCATTCTTTCTTATCTCTTGTAGCCGCTGATGGCTTCCTCTGCAGTGCTAGGAGAAGAACGTGCATGTTACTGCCTCTAGGGTGGACAGCAAGAGCATGCACTTTTCACAATCCTTATATAGTCTCAGTAGTTGGAAAACCTGAGGTGAGTAGAACTCTCATGCTCCAAAGGTGGAAAAAGCCTGTTCATCCCTGTTTTCCTACTGTCACTGACAGTGAGTGTCCACAGGCAGGAAAGTATTGAAGATGGAGTCCCAGAGTTAAAAGTTACAGATGCCATGATGTTATGCCCACAGTCACTGATTATCTTCATCCAACATAACTAATCATGCAAATTAAGTAGCCATAACAAACTAGACAACAGCACTTATTGGATCAACATTAGTGCAATTATAGGATGAAACATGATTTGCCAACCTGCTTGTACATTTCCCAAATTAGTATTAAAAATATCTTCCCACCAGTGCATGGGGGTTGTTTCACCTTTAATCTTCATAATTTACTTAATAGCAGTGGCTGAATTATGTACTGTCAGTAGTGTTTTTGATCTATTAGATGCAAATCATTAATGTATTATACAAGTTGTTTGTGATGCAGTAATTCTTTAATGGCCTCTAGTCTGCACCAATATGAATAGGTTCGGTATGTGTATACAAATGATAACTTTGCTTCAACAGTCTCCACGTTCATGTCATGGATTATAAGATTGACATCACAACTGTAGATATTGAATACTTGGCACACACAAATATTAGCTGTATAGTTATTAACAACTCTATAGAATTGATTAACAATAAACATAGCACACAGACTTCTTATAAGTAAGCAATGTTTGTCTACTAGCCCTACTGCAGAATAGTTGTTTAATGAGGACTGGTACAAGCCCCAGCTTGGGAATTTAAGCAATCATAGCTTTCTTCCCAGATGCCCACGGTACATCCTTTTCCTTTTTGTCCTAATCCTTTTTGTTCTGTGCATGCTTGATGATTTATAACCTTGTTTTTCTTTTTCCTTACAGTGGACCCATTTGCTTGTTTCTATAGGCATTAGTAGAGATTGATTAGAAAAAAATTTCTAATGGGATGAGGGGATGGATAGTTTCCTCAACTGCTGTTTTTCAGGTATGTATCATAGCCACAATTGTCTCACTGTGTGAGAAGTAAGTGAAATGTAAAAGCTTCCATCAGTTATGATGTGACTTCTCAAACTCATTGTTATTGGTCCAGGGGATTCGCTTTAATTCCAGTGGCAAAAATCCATTGAATCTATCTCTGATAATAGATCTCATTGTGATCAGGAGCCATTGCTGAGTTTCTACACATGCTAAAGCTTCAGATAAATTTGACTGCAAGATATTAAAGGCACTTAATACTTTCAGGTGGTCTAGCTTCAGAATCTCCAATCACTGTTGGAGGATATTTATAATATTAAATTGAGTTGGCCCTGGTTCCAACTGAGCTGGTGAGAAGGGTTCAGAAATGGTAGATATATCATGGACTACCTCTCCTATTCATTTGGACAGGAAGCCATGGTCCACAGAATTGATAAAACTTAATCTCATTATTAGTCCTCCAAAGAGTTTTGCTATGACACGCCTACTCTTTCTTTGATGTATAGATGTTTTCAAGATGCCTTTTAGCCATGGTTTCCACCCAGTTAACAGGGTGTGACATAATGTATTCATGGACAGTGCATGGGAATTATGGATATTTGTACAGGCACAATTAGTCTTTTGATGATGAATTGGGGGCTCAGTCATTACAGATTTAGAGACTTCAGTGGGGTAGACAACTTAATCTATAATTGGAAAACTTAAAAAAAACAATGAAAAGTCTAGCAGCTCCTTAAAGACTAACTAAACATGTAGATGGTATCATGAGCTTTTGTGGGTACAATCCACTTCTTCAGATGAATGGAGTATTAAAAGTCCAGTTCCAAAATAAATAGGGGACAAGGGGGGAAAGGAAGGGGAAAAAATAGTGAATTAGAGTGTTCATGTTACAAAGAAGCTGATAGAGAAGGTGCCAGGTAATGTCTTTATTCATACCTTTGTGATGGCTCCCAAACTTGTAAATGAAGCTAAATTCCAATGCTTCCCTGTGTATTTGGCTTGTGGAATTGGCCTGAAACAACACCGTAACTTTGAAATCCATTAATGAGTGTCCAGGCAGGTTACAGTGTTCTCCAACAGGTTTCTGTGTTGCCTTTTCAGATATCCGATTTATGTCCATTAATTCTTTCCCGTAGAGACTGTCCAGTTTCGCCAATATACATGGCAGAGGGGCATTGCTGGCATTTGATAGCATAGATCACATTAGTGGATGTGCAGTTAGAGATTTAGAGACATCTCTCTTTACCATACAAGCCCCCACCTGACTGATCTTTGCACGTGGTTGAGGTTAAAAAAAATCTTGATTCAAAGGGGCCCATTATAACTCATTCTCCTGAATGTAAAGTGATATTACCAGTGAATATTTTGCCTTTGCAAGTAAACTTGTGCAAATCTATTGAATTTTCTAACTTACAAAACTTAGAAGAAGAATGGCCAGATAATGAGGGAGAATAAGAGTTAGTGCAAACACAGCAAGACAAAGTTACAAATTAAAGTTCATGATGAAGGAAGATTCAACTTGATCAAGGTGGAGTGCAAATTTTGATGGTTCAAGATTATAGGAATGTCAAGAGGACCTGGAATAATAATTGAAAGTGTGTCTATTTTTATATTTATACAATTTGAAGAATCTCAGTTATTTAACTCTTTGGAAGATTACAAAAATATTTCTGGGTACAGTATCCAGTCATATCCAATAGGAAAACCTTGCTTTTAGAGTTCTATCATCAACCCATTCCTTTATAACTGATGCACATTTCATGAATATTTAGACGGGATATGTTTTTTTATTATTTTGCAGTGTAAATAGCACCCATAACCATTGCCTTGTTTCTCATTCATGACTAGATAATAATGGCACTCTTTCATTTAAACATTTAAAGAAGCTAATGCAACCTTCTCAATAAGAAAGGTTTTTAAAACAGATGTGAAGGGGCCTTTGGCAACAGACAAATCACTTCCTCTTTGTATACCTGGTGCAAACCTTTTAGGTGGATATATCGTCTTTTCCATGAAGCTGATTGATCTGATTCTAAATTTTCCTCAGGTTCTGGGTACAATTTTGTTAGTACTTCTGGTGGTATGAATGGACTCACTTTCCACCTTAATGATTTTTCATTTTCATCATCCTCTTCATAGTCAGAATTGATGAATTCTTCATATGTATACATATCCTTGTCTTGCTAAATTGTATTTTCAGGTTCATCTTC
Source organism: Apalone spinifera (assembly GCA_030068395.1). Classification (NCBI taxonomy): domain Eukaryota; kingdom Metazoa; phylum Chordata; order Testudines; family Trionychidae; genus Apalone; species Apalone spinifera. The sequence continues at coordinate 21,397,637 of CM057846.1, forward strand.
AGAGGCTTCCAAATATGTAGAAATTTCCCATCTGAACACAGTACAGTCATTTAGTTTGCATAGTCAATGTTCATTCTCATTAATGCTGAAACTTGAAATGGGGGTCCACAGATATAGTCATATTATAACACTATACAGTAGAAATCTCATAACACATTAATGCTTCTTTAGTAGAAAAAAGACATGAAAGTGCTAGTCATTGCTTCAAGGTAGTCTTCCATCATCCTTTCCCCCTCTTTCATTTTCCAGTGTGCCAGCATTAATAATGTTGTGGATTACCTTCCAGGCATTCAGTTGGGAACTGTAAAACCATTTTTGGACTTGGTGTTTACCAGATTTTAATTCCAACAGATAAGTTGTTGAACTGGCTTTATTGATGACCATAACTGGTTCTATCCATCTAGGGCTTGGGATTTTTTAATGAAAATATTTCAAAGAACTTGATTTCCTTCATTTCATTCTTTGTTCCTTATGTTGTTTTTCAGCCTCTGGTTGACTGTGTGTGTGGCTCCTTTGAGTTTGATAGCAATGGTTTTCTGCACATCAGTAATGATATTTAAAATTGTTTTGATATAATTATTTGTGATAGTTCTGGGGTGATACTCATCAGGAGGCATCTCTGCTGGAATACACCATTGCTCAGGAGCTTTTGGTGTGGGGGGTGTAGAGTTTCTTTGTTTTTAATAACTTCTTCCCCAAAGCTCCCCATTTTTCTGACGCTGTGCTGTGTCCTTTGCCGAGTGTTTGTGAACATTTTATATCCAAACTGCAGCCTATGATCCCTCATATCATGTCCTCCAACTCTACTGTCTTTGCTCATACTGCTTGCTTATTCTTTACCCAACAAAAATGACATCAGAAAGCACATATAGCTGTATAAAGCAACAAAGAGTTAAGCTCCGCTGCAGCAGCACAGAAATTGTAATTCCAATTAAGGTAATCACCAGGGAGCAATTGAAGGAGAAATAAAACTGCGGTGTTCTCATTTCCATAAGCAAATGAAAATAATTTAGATGACTTGTATCTAGATGAAGGAGAACTCCTACATAAAAACTAATTACCTTCAGTACTAATTACAAGGAAAAGTATAAAGGATGAACCTCTTGAAAAATATCCAAAGATGCTAAATGGATTTCATTAATAAATGAAATAGGCTGAAAATGAGAGTAATGATGTATTTTATTTGGACCTACATTCAGTAAAAACTCTGCCTGGCTTCCACTTCACAGAGGCACAATAAAATTAATTTATTATATGAAGCCAGATGGATCTTTTATTAAACATGGCCCTTAGTTATTACATAAAATTATCATTAGACCTCAAAGGAAACAATGCTGCTTGTCGATGAATCAGTCACTAGTTCTATAATTTTAGGTACTAGTGAGAGGGGAAATATAGTTTTAACTCAATAGACATACATATCATCAGATGAAAGAGCAGGGCCTGTAATCCATTTCTTGGTGTAATTTGCTCACAAACTCAAAATTATTTGAAAACATATCCCCTTTATCGTTTTACATTCAGATCATCAGTGCATTGGCCACACTAGGCTTTTTTGCTCTTTACTTTTATGGATTCATTGTCCAGTGCATTAGGAGATTGGGTTCCATTCCCAGCACTGCCACTGACAAGCAATGTGATAATAGACAATTCACTTCAGCTCTTTATAAGGCAGATTTCCTATCTGCAATTTTTCAGCTTTGCCACCACTCTTCCAGTGCTTTGACCTAAAGACCAACCGACTTCTCAGGTTGATCATTTCAGTGCAATTATAAAACCAGACTTTCATTTCTCCATGCACAAATATTGTACCAGACAGGAAAAGGCATAAATAAATGGCTTGTGCAAAACTGAATACACAGCTCACTGTAGGTACAAAATTGTGCCTATATTAATGGAGGGCCAGCTCTTGACAGGCTTGATGGAAATATCCACCCACTTCTTGAAAGGGCAAGCAGCTAATATGTCATAATGCATTTACTGATATAATCTGAAATCCACCTTACAATGGAGGGCCCACACAAGACACTGCTGCATGTAAGCATTTAACACAGGGCTTACATTGCATCTAAGACCTTGCACAGCCATGATTATTACATGTAGCACAATGGCAGAGTCTTTGGCATGAATGTGGGAAAAATCCAAGTTTGGTCTCAGTTTACATTGTTACATTTATAAATGGTGTTCAAAAGGTTAATTACTTTCACATAAATGTTATAAGATGGTAACAGATGTGAGTGGGATATGTTAGAGATGGTTAAGCATTTCAGTGGAAGACATTATAGATGGTTATAATCCATGGTTATAATTTGTTGGGTTTTATAGCAACAGACTCATCATTTATTAAAAACTATTAACTATTGTAACCCTTTATGAATGGAGCCTTAATACAAAGTGTAACCCAAAATACAAAGCAAGCCTTGCATTTTTTATTTCATGTTTTAAATTATTAACTTACTCCCTTAACATGGCATCGGTGTGAAATATGGAGGCATAGGGAAGGGTTAGTGAATGTAATTCTGGTGAAAAGTACACATTAAACAGTTCCAACACCTTCTCTTTTCAGACAAAATATAGTTTGGACAGTGCAGTGCAAGTTTTCACACTGTCTACCCTCTGTTCTCAATGTTGACCTGAAAAGGTGTCACTTCTAGGACACTCAGTAGCTCATTTTGCTGCATGAGGGCTGTTGAATGCTGTATACAACTCCCATTGAAAATTCCATTTCAGAGGTCTGGCAGGACTGGTTCCCAGTTGTATGTTTATAATCTGTGGAAAGATTATAGTAGATCTCATTACTTTACTGTATTGGGATGGAGCTCTAGTGGCTATGCTTTTGAGTGAAGTATAAAATATGTCAGGAGACTCATTAAAATCCTCCCTTTTAGTTTGCCTTCAAGGTCCACTTACACAGCTTTGCATCTTAGGAATGATTTTTTTTGTAATCATTGCATATTTTGCAGAACAGAGTAAAACAGAATTTGTATGTTAGTGAAATCACTGACATAAAAACTATAAAATGTGTCAGATATAAACCAGAGATATTCCTATTTAGGCATAAGGGCCAGCTTTAACACTATAACCAAGTTAATTGCCAGCCTGCTGAAAAGGATTCTTCAGTGAGCAGATGAAATACAGTCTGACTATAAGGAGTTTAAATATGAGTCTTTGTTCCTAAAGCATTAATCTAGAACAGGGCTACTCAACTTTGGAAGCCACAATGATACTCACAGCACATGCCGAGGGCTGCAACTTAAGTGTGGTTGCAAATAGCTTCTTTCATACTGACGGGCACAAATACAAAGATTAAAGTGCACCCCTATGTACTCTATGCTCTGTGTTGGGGTGAGTACGAATTTTCCCAGTTTATCTGTAGACCCAAGGAATCAAACATTTTCTGGTGGTCTCTACTGCCTTCTGTGTGTTGCACACTGTGGGTCCTCTTAGTAGGCAGTTGTCTAGGTATGGAAATATGATTATGCCCCCCTTCCTGAGGTGGGCGCTACCACAGCAAGAACCTTTGAAAAGACTCTTGGGGCTGTTTAGAGTCCAAAGGGCAGCACTTTATATTGGAAGTGCCGGTCTTTTATGGTGAATCTCAGAAAGCGTCTGTGGCATGGATGTGTGATTATATGAAAGTATGCATCCTGAAGGTTGAGGGTGGACAGCCAGTCTCCTTTCTCTAAGGCAGGAATGATGGTGGCTAGGGTTACCATCTTGAATTGCTGGTAATGTACAAAGTGGTTGAGTTTTCAAAGATCCAAAATCGGCCTCCTACCTCCTGATGGTAAGGAAGTAGTGGGAGTAGAAACCCCTCCCTCTGTGCTCTGCTTGGACCTCTTCTATTGCTCCTAGTTGTAGGAGACGTTGAGCCTCCTGTATGAGCACATGCTTGTGAGAGGGGTCCCTGAAGAGGGACAGGGAGGGAGGTTAGTGGTGGGGGGTAGTGGTGAAGGGAATACAGTAGCTGGTTTCAATGATCTCCAGCACCCACTTGTCTGTGGTGATGTTCTTCCATACCGGATAAAATGCCTCTAGCCTGCTTCCAAATATTGTACAATGCATAGATTGCTGCTTCAGAGATGTTATGGCTGTCCAACCTTTGACCGGATCTTCAAAACACTTGGCAAGATGTTGAAGATTGTCGTGCAGTTGCTTGATCAGGTGCTTGTCTGCATCTGTTCTGTCTCAATCAATGCCTGTTGTCATATTGCATTGGTTGCTGGTGAAATGGTGTAACTTTGTATCTATGTGTAAAAGATCTTCCTTGTCTCTTTCTGTTCATTTGTACATTTATACCTAGGGCCCTTGAATCCTTTAGCGTGTGCAGCAAGGAGTTGGTAGATTCTGCGATAAGTTTCAACCCTTCGAATGGGAGATCCTCCACTGTAGACTGGACCTCTTTTGGGAAGCCGGATAGTTGGAGCCAAGAAGCACGCCTCATTACAATGACCAATGCTATGGACCTAGATGCCATGCCTGCTGAGTCTAGTGCTGCCCTATTCCCCTTCTGCTGATCCTGCATTTTGGCCTTTTCCCCCTTTATGTGTGAGTCTCCCGGGGAATTCCTTGTGTATGGGTGAGCCTCTGCCTCTCTGTTCAGCAGCTGTGTCAGTCTTCTCCAGCTGCAGCATTTTTATCTGTAGCTCTCTTGCTTTGCTTGTCCTTCTAGATAGCTTTAGGCAGTGAGTGCACTGCTGTGTGTTATGCTCTTGCCCCAGGCAGCGAACGCAGCATGAATGTCCGTCGGATATTGAAATAAATACCCTACAGGACTTGCATTTCTTAAAGTCTAGAGATCCAGGTATGTCCCGATAAGGAGTTTCTCTCTTTTTTTGTTCTTTTCTTTTTTCAGATCCTGCTGTGAGCCAGTTGTTCTCACAGGGTTGGGAGGTTTTTTGTTTGTTTGTTTGTTTGTTTGTTTGTTTGTTTGTTTGTTTGTTTGTTTGTTTGTTTGTTTGGGGTTTTGTTTTGTTTTGTTTTTTGCAACTGACAGAGAAGTAGATACTAACTATCTACTAACATCAACTAACACTATCAACTACAGATTAAACCAAAGAATTACATTGTATCTAATCTAATAGGCATGAGGGGAGAGAGAGCAACTGCTCTATGCAACCTAAGCCCTGCGACAGTCAGAGAAAAACCGAGGAGGCAGTTGGCGTGGAATGGCAGTTACAACCATCAAGCACTAGTGCTCTGCGTATACAGCCAACCGGAGGGGCATTGCTAATAAGAAACTGCCAACCATGGGTGCAGCAGCACTGGCACACCTAAGGTTGAGCACCCATGGGGACACTCCCAAAGAAGAATTCTCCACTATGCTCGCTGCCCCCAGTAGCCACTGTGAATATTGCATACCTCCTCTCTGCCCTCTCCTTTTCCATATTATGGAAACATTCCCATTCCAGGGTCTTTCCATTTTCCTGGCACAACCAAACCCTGACCTTGCTTTAAGTTAGGCTAAGAAGAAGCTGCATACGAAATTTGTTGGCCCTAGCACTTACTGTTTAGGAGTTCTTGAACAAATGGACTCAGACAGACACCCTAAACTGCTTTTAACAAAATCTCAGCTTCATGAAATATAACGAGGTATATGAACAAAATGCACTTTGGGATCTTTTGTGCTGAAAGATGCTAAGTTCTGGAACTAGCTCCATAGTGGAGGTTGTGACACCATGAGCTACTCTGTATCTGATCTGCAACCACCTTTTCATAGGATCAAATTACAATTATTCATATAGAGGAAGATAAGAAGTTGTTCTGGAATTTCAGAAATGTAAAACAAAGTTTTCAGTTACATGGAAACAAAATTACATCATTTAAAATATTTTACTCTCCTGAAATGAAGAGATTTTTAGATACTTAGCAATAAATTCACACATCCATTTACAAGTTCATTAGCACTTATGCCCTAAGCAGCTCTGAACTTAGTCCCTCTACCCTGGTATGTCTCAAGCCTCTCCCCCGGTGTTTGCTACTTGCAGTGGGTTGCAGAAAGCAAAAGCCAGTGCAACTGATGTATTATGTGTGTGGCAAATTAGGAAGCCCAATAAAGATATCAGTGTCTTACACAAGATAGGTTTCTGTATGGTCTGAATTGGACTATGGACTGGAGATGCTGCATGTTTTATCAAGAAGTGAATACTAAACATACACTTATCTCTGTAATCGCATTAAGTTGAGTGAACACATAATGAAAACAAAATTAGTGTTTGTTTAGCTGGAATAAATGACCTTGCACTGTTTGTTGAGAGGTATGCATGTCCTGTCTTCTTTTGGGGTGTTTGTGTAGATTTAGTTCTAAGTTGTAGCAGGAAGTTTCTTGAGCAGTTGGTTTAGGGTTTTTTTGGTATTCTTTAGTGGGATCAGAGGAGAGAAGCCTCTGGTGTTGGTGAGTTGTCTGGCAGCCTCTGGTGTTGTCTGTCTACCAGGTGTAGAATCTGGTTTTGGTGAGTTGTCTGGCAGCCTCCTGTTCATAATCTGTTCATGATGACAACAGCACCCCTTTTGTCAGTCTCTTTGATTATGATGTTCAAATTGTTTTAGAATTGTAGGCTGTGTATAGCATTGCGTTCTGCATGACTGAAGTTATATGTTACATGTTGTTGTTTGCTGACAATGTCAGTCTGTGCACGTTTATGGAAGCAATAGATGTAGAAGTCAAGACTCTCATCAAGAGGGGTCCACATGGATGCCTTCCTCTTGCCGGGTTTGCGGGGGGAGCTGTAAGGTCAGTGTGTTGTTCATCGGTGTGTTGGAAATATTCCTTTAGGCAGAGGCGGTGAAAGTAGGCTTCCAGTTTACCACATAACTGAATCATACTTGTGGGCGGGGGGAAGTGTAGGGGGCAGAAAGAGAGAGTCCTCTTTTGGCTGAAATCAAAACAACATTCAAAACATACAATTAAAGCAGAAGTCATTTTCCCCCCCAGTTTTTCCTTGCTATAATTTACATTTCCCATGTTCCCTGTTAGAGGGTTAATCATCACTACCTGCTGCAAAGTACTTCAGAGTGAGGGACAACAGCCTGCTTGCTGCTCCTGAGCTCAGCTTCTCCCAGCTCACACAAGACGCATGGCCCTTAAAAAAGCAGGTGCCCTGCCTGCTTTCCCTCATGGAGTCTAACCCCTGCAACAGGAACAGAACCCAAATTACCTCAACCAATTCCAGAAGCTTCTGGGTGTGGAGTGCTAAATCAATGACTAGGGTGACCACCTGTCCCGCTTTTACTGGGACTGCCCTGTATTTAAGCGGTCTCCCAGGCGTCACAACTTTTTTTTAAAAGGGGCAAAATATCCCGTATTTGCACGTCGTCTGCTGGTCCTTGTGTTCCCCGGTCAGTGCAGCTACAGCAGTCTCCTATTTGGGTCTGGTGGAAAAGCACCTGATGTGTGGAGTCAGAAAGGGTGCTCAGGGAGAAACCAGGTAGGAGTATCTTCCCTCCCTGTGCACCCTGAAGAAGGGGGAAAGTCCACCAGGCTTTCAGGAACATGGGGCTGAAGCCCTGACCACTGGCACCCCCCAAGCACTGGAACCCTTTTCTTGACCCCCCCCCCCGCTGGCTGCAACCCCGTTCCCAGGTGGCCCTCCCTGTGTGGCTGAAGCCTTTTGCTGCTGTGGTGCTGAAGCTCCATTCCTAGTCAGCCCCCATCTGCTGTGGGGCTGAAGCCCTTTCTCTGCCACGGGGCTCAAGCCTGGTTCCCAGACAGTCCCAGCCACCACAGGGCTCAGCCCCCATTCCTGGGTTGCTTGTACCCACTTCAGGGCTGAAGCTCTTTCCCTGTCATGGGGCGGAAGCCTGGTTCCCAGGCTGTCAACCCCTTTCCCTACACCGTGGCAATCAACCCTGTTCTTGGGCTACCCCCCCAGAGGCAATCAGCCCTGTTCTCGGGCTGCCCTCCATGGCAATAAGCCCTGTTCTTGTGCTGACCCCCGCAACAACAATCAGCCCTGTTCTCAGGCTGCTCCCCCACAGCAATCATCCATGTTGTTGGACTGCCTCCTGGCATCAGTCAGCCCTGTTCTTGGGCTGCTCCCTCTGCACAATCAATCCTGTTTTTGGACTCCCCTCCTGGCACAATCAGCCCTCTTCTCGGTCTCCCTCCCCACATCAGTAGCAATCAGCCCTCTTCTCAGGCTCCCACCCATCAGTAGCAATCAGCCCTGTTCTTGGGGTTCCTCCCCCTCCCGGCAGCAATCAGCCCTTTTCTCCAGCTTTCCCCTGGCCCCCCCGGCAGTAATGAGCCCTGTCCTCGGGCTGAAGCCCTGTTCCGGGACAGCCGTGGCCGTGGAGCTCAGCCCCATTCCAGGGCAGCCCTTGCTGTGGAGCTGAAGCCCCATTCCTGAGTGGTCCCAGCCGTGGAGCTCAGCCCCATTCCTGGGCAGCCCTTACCGCAGGACAGGAGCCCCATTCCTGGGTGGCCCCGCCACAGGGCTCAGCCTCCGCCCCATCCCATGTCCTCTCCCCCCTCCAGGGTGGGGCTAAAGCCCGAGTGCTGTCAGCCCCTCCCCCCACTTTGGTGTCCCATATTGGGCTTAGGGAAATGGTCACCCTGTTACTTCAGGGACAAAGGCAACTATAAAAATGAAGCAAATCCTGAATCTGGGTTGTCCCTGTCTCAGAAATGCAAGCTTCCTGGCCAATACTGTATCTATCACCAGCGAGGATCTTACCCAATTAGTGTAAATTAAAACAGACACCAAAATAAGTTAACAAATGTATTGAGGGATAATTAACAATAATTAGGGAAAAGGGGGGAAATTATTAAACAATCAATGATAAACAGCCAGCATCCATAAGTATAACACCTTAAAACAGTACAGGAACTATTAATCAGGCATGAAGCCGAGAAATCCACAATATCCCAGGTGGTAAAAGGAAAAAAAGAGTGATGCTACAGACCCTGGACAATAAGGAAGTTTATTTTATGGTGTCAATGGAAGTGAAGTACAGCAAGGCCCTGGACCTCCACCATTGAGCTGTTTGAAAGCTCATCAGAAGGAACACCAGAGAGATCCCAGCAGAGAGATAGGTGACAACTGCGGGTCCTTCTCCTTCCTTCACTATAGTGCTGATGGAATCCCTCAGTGCTAGAGGCCGAGGCCGCATGAGGAGTCACACTGTCCGTGCTTGGTCTCAAGCTGTCTCTAAACTACATCCCTTATCTTGAAAAAGAAATGTAAATTAAACACTTAGAAATTGCAAATGAAGCCAGGATTTAAATTTCCCATGCTTCATTTGCATAATGGCGACTGCGGTTTTTTTTTTCAAAACAATGAGTACAGGATTTTTTGAAAAAGGGTTTTATTTTAGATCGATCCCCATCTAAACAGCCATTTTTCTTTTGAAAAAAAAAACGCGTCCGCCATTATGCAAATGAAGTGCAGGGAATTCAAATCCCGGCTTCATTTGCAATTTTGAAGTGTCTAATTTACATCCCTTTTTCAAGAAAAGGGATGTAGTTTAGACACAGCCTCAGATGGAATGAGGGGAAGAGACACTTTCACTTTGACTGACAGGTACAGGGCCTCTTATTAACTCGATGGTGTGAAAGTTCATATGATTGACAACTCTGCGGCGTGCAATTTCTGAGGTAAAAGAATGTTCAGGAGCTTGTCCCGGGAAAATCCAGTTGTAGCTGGGTTGATCCAGCTCTGCCCTTGCTGATATGATCAGGTCTTTTCAAAATGGAGTTTCTCTCTCAAAATGGAGTCTTACAGAAACCATCACATAACATAACATTACAGCTTACAAAATCATTCTCAATAACCCTATCCATGACCCAGACACAACTCACTCAGACCTCCCTGCTTGGGTTTCCCTATTAGGTAAATGAGTTACATCCTAAATAAAATGGAGATGATTGATGCTTAGTGATTTCCATGTGTTACTTTGCTGAGCTCTTTATGTACAACTTAGACCTTGGTAACAACCATATTTGGATTCAGCATACCCTAATCATCTTAAAAAGACTCATTACTAATTTTTAATTAAAAAGGCTTCTTACAATTAACTTTTCTTAAAACCTGACCAATCTATACATCAGATTTCTACTGCTAGCTTGTTCTCAGAAAGCACCCAATCCTACCAGTCCTTAAAATGTCTCCATCTTCCTTCACTGACATCATTATTATTGGCAACTCATGAATGCCTTTCTTTACCTTTTGACAGAACTCTTCCTTTCTCCCCCTCCAATGAAACCACCAACAAAATTTCTTCCTCAATTTCATCTTTCCTGTTTTTTCAGGTTGCAGTCAGATTTTAGCTGTTAATACCTTATGTTGTTCTGCCAGGTATTTACTCAGTATTACCTTTATACCTTTCATCACTTTCATATGTTCTCTTCTTAACAAAATATAGTCCACCTGGGCTTTACTTTTTCCACTATAGTATATCACCATGAAGATTTATCATTTCAAACACCACTAAACCCACTTCTCTCCTTCATTTCTTTTATGAAGGTCACACTATCTGCTAGGCTCTCTTCACAGACACTGAAGTTTAAATCATCAGTGATCACCATCAAGGGGTTTCTCTCAGCCAGAGCCATCAACTCAGCCCACTAATTTCTGAGGCTATGTCTATTACACGCTTCTTTCGGAAGAAGCTTTTTTTGGAAGAGAACTTCCGAAAAAACTTCTTCCAAAAGAGAGCATCCACACTGCAAAAGGGCATCAAAAA
>CM057846.1:21411612-21438231 GCA_030068395.1 Apalone spinifera
CCGCCCGGGAACATGCTAATGAAGTGCGGGATATTTAAATCCTGCGCTTCATTTTCAATTTCGGTCGCCCTCATTAGCTTCCCTAGTTCGAACTAGGAGGCTAGTGTAGACATATCCTAACTGTTGTCATTAAAAAATCCAAAGTGTCTTTTTTTTTTTTTACAAGAGCAGGAGTTTTAACCAGGTTGCCTTGACTAATTCCAGTTTAGGTAATTACCTTTTATCTACCAATTTCAATATGGACATTCCTCACTGGGATATCGTACTTCTGTGCTCTGTAAGGCAGTTATTACATTTCAGCTGGGAGAGGACTGGATTTCAGTAGAAGATAAAGTAATACATGCATACTATATGCAGGACAAAATCTTGACTTCTTTCAATGATTTTTATTCATATCTACTCTAATAAATTCCTATTCATGTTAATAGTTAATCTAGAGCTTGATATCAGGGCATTGATAATTCTGCTGTTGAAGAGTTTGCTGTACAGGTAGGGTTGCCAGGTGTCCGGTATTGGCCCGGACAGTCTAAGTATTTGCAGCTTCTGTCCGGTAAAAAAAACCAGAAAATATTCTCTGTTTTTCCTAGATGGAAGGCTGCTTGAGACATTCTTCCCCTGCCGTGTCTGGTAGGGGCAGGAGAGTGTGGGGATTTAAAGGCGCCGTGACTTTTCTATCTGGCAACCCTACATACAGAGGATTTGGCCAGTGTCTAATGCAATGTCTTGTACTTTGTCCAGATGAATGGTGGGGCAAAACAATAATTTTGTCTCATCTTAAAAAGACACCTACAGCGTTCTCACTTGGTACCCGTATTAATATGTCCAAGTCTTGTAATAGTTTTAGCCTGTTGCAGTTTTTATAGTTTTAGAACACTTGGTACTGCTATAGCTTTCCCCATGGAGAATCTCAGAGTGCCAGCTTTTACCAATAAAGTCTCATGACATCTCTGTAAAAATGGGGATAATGTTATTATTTCTATTTTATAAATAAGGAAACTAAGCCACTGACGGATTTCATGATTTGTCCAAGGTATAATAGGAATTATGTAAGAACTCAGTTCTTCCCACTCCCCTTCCAAGGGTCTTAATCACAAAAACAGCCTTCCTTCTAAACCAGTGCCTCATAACACATTGGTGTAGATGGACAGGGAAGGGGTAGAATTGGGAAGGGTGAAGTTAGCTATTAATAATAGCTGATGGAAATGTGCATTTCTTATTCCACATTTTAAAATGGGTGTCTTTGGTTAGAGACTAGTTTGTGTAGATTTGCTGTTCTAACTACTTCTAAAGAAGATCCACTTGAAAAAAGTTGCAGCCTCAGTTAAATTGTATGTTTTCCCAGAGAAATATCAGAGAGTTGTTATAGAATCCTGCCAGAGAAAGGTGAGGCGGAGGGAGGAATGAATAGCTAGAGAAAGGGGGGAGAGAGGAAGAGAAAAAGAACAAATATGGGGGAAAGGATTAGAAGGGAGAAGTCAATATTCTTCATAATTTCGAGGCATATTCTGAGCTTGGAACAAATCCTGCTTGCTTTAGTCACAGGGGTTGTCCCACTGAAATCAATGAACCAAAATATGCTTTGGCTTAAGCAGGAAATGTCAATGGGTTGAATTTATGTTTGGTTTGAATCTGATTGCATGAATTTTCTGAGGTGAATAGATGAACAGGATATGGGGCTGTAATTGCTGGATTGCATAGCATACCACAAAATGGATTTAAAAGAAATCAAATAACCATTTTCCTTCTCTCCTTTTTAATTCCCATACTCTTCAATCCCCATCTGAACACCCACACACTTATCTTGCAATGTCAGCATTCAACAGCTACTGCACCAATGACATCTACATCTTTCCCTTGTGCATTGTCTAGCAGGGATTTCTGTGGGAAGAAAGCAGTTTGTTCCTTCCACTACAGCAGAGAACAACATGTTCCTAATGCTCCCAAGCAAGCAACAGTGCCAAATCAGATCCTAAATGAATATCTTGCAGAGAACAAGTGTTACCACTCTTCCCAAGTATAAATATCAACTTCAGTTTTAAAAACATAATAAAAGACCAAACACAGCTTTTTGGATGCACACATAAAAAGTTACTTTCATACAACAGCAGGTATTTCTGCAAGGACCAAGATAAAATTCATATCTTAAGTAAACTTTCTGGTTGAGTAAAATCACATGCCATTCCTATTTTAGTTCTAGCTAACAATTCTAACATGTTTGTTTGCTTACCTTCAATTTTGGTTAGGATATGGAAATAAATTTAATATCCAACATATACTTGGTTCTAAGTTACAGTACTATCTGAACTAGATCATATTCCCTGTGGAAGTTGCCCTCATAGGGAGTTCCTTCTGATTCGACCAAAGTTTTTCTAGTACAGCACCCACTGCAGCAGCAGCACCACTAGCAGCTCTGTTATCTTTTCCATAAGAACTCAAAAACAACCATACTGGATCAGACCAAAGGTCCCTCGAGCCCAGTTTCCTGTCTTCCAACAATGGCCAATGCCAAACGCCCCAGAGGGAGTGAATAGAATAGTTAATCATCAAGTAATCCCTCTCCTGTCATCCATTTCCAGCCCCTGACCAACGGAGGTTAGGGATACCATTCCTACCCATTCTGGCTAATAAGTATTGATGGAACTAATCTGCATTATTTTATCTAGTTCTTTTTTGAACTCTGTAAAGTCCTGGTCCTCACAACATTCTGTGGCAAGGAGTTCCACAGGTTGACTGCACTGTGTGAAGAAAAACTTCCTTTGGTTGTTTTAAATCTGCTACCCATTAATTTCATTGGTGACCCCTAGTTTTTATCTTATGGGAACAAGCAAATAACTTTTCCTTATTCACTTTCTATATACTTGTCATGATTTTATAGACTTCTATCATATCCTCCCTTAGTCTCCTCTTTTCTAAGATGAAAAGTCCCTGTCTTTTTAAATCTCTCTTCTTATGGCACCTGTTCCAAACCCCTAATCATTTTTATTGCCCTTTTCTAAACTGTTTCCAAAGCAAATATATCTTTTTTGAGATGAGTCGACCACATCTATACACAGTATAGATTTATATAGCTATTCTCTGTTTTATTTTCTATCCCTTTTTTAATGATTCTTAACATTCTGTTTTTTTGACTGCTACTTCTCATTGAGTGGATGTTTTCAAAGAACTATCCACAAGGACTCCAAGGTCTCTCTCCTGAGTAGTTATAGCTAAATTAGTCCCCGTCATTTCGTTTGTGTAGCTGGGATTATTTTTTCCAATGTGCATTACTTTGCACTTATCAACATTAAAATTCATTTGTCATTTTGTTACCCAATCACCTAGTTTTGTGAGATCTTTTTGAAGCTCTTCACTGTCTGCTTCGTTCTTAACTATCTTAAGCAGTTGAGTATCATCTGCAAATTTTGCTACCCTGCTGTTTACCCCTTTCTCCAGATCATTTATAAATAGGTTAAAAAGGATTGGTCCCAGGACAGACCCTTATGGGACATCTCTCTCCATTCTGAAAACTGACCGTTTATTCCTAACCTTTGTTTCCTGTCTTTTAACCAGTTACCAGTACATGAGAGGATCGTTCCTCTTATCCCATGACTACTAACTTTATTTAAGAGCCTTTGGCGAGGGACCTTGTCAAAGGCCTTCTGGAAATCTAAGTATACTATATCCACTGGATCCCACTTGTCCACATGCTTGTTGACCCCTCAAAGAACTCAAGGAAATTGAGGAAGTATGTGTTTCTCTCCATGTAAAGTCAGTTATGCTGGATGGTGTGCAGTGGTCTGCTTTGAGATTCCCACCATTCCTTCTCCTGAGAGCTGGTCAGAAAATGACCTGTCCATTCAGCAAGAAATCCTCACATTTTGATTTTTTCCCCCCTGAATCTGAACAAAAAGTCAAAATGTATCACAAAACAAAATTTTTGAAATATTTTTGGAAGCATCAAATGATTTTCTCAGAATGCACCTCTCTGTGCCTCTTGCTTCACTCATCTGAAGAAGTGGGTTGTGCCCACAAAAGCTCATGATACTATATAAAATTGTGTGTTTGTCTCTAAGGTACAGGCCACTTGTTTTTTAAGGTTTTTTTTTTAAAGTTACAGACTAATATGGCTACCCCTCTGAGACTTTCTCAGAATGTTTTGTTTCAATGAGGTCCAAATGTTCAACTAAGATTAGTGTTTCATTTTAACTTTATCATTTCAATTTATAATGTTATATTAGAACTTACCATATCATAAAGTTAAAACCAATGATCCCTTGATGTTTGTCAGATGTCCACAGCAAAGTCTCCTTCAACTCCAAACTCGTCACCTGTATCATTCCACAGGATCCGTCCTCTTCCACATATTATTCAAAATCTATACACAACCTTCCTTACTGCAGGCTTTTCCTTCTGGTACGAGTTTGCGCTTGCTTCTCCCAGACTCTTCACAATTTCTCTCATCAGCTCTTTCCTCACACTGAGCTAACATAAAGGAAGCCTTGTTAGTCTACCCTGGAAACGTGGACCTATTTAATCCAGGGCTAATATATTTCTCTTCTATCACTCTCCCGTACCAGGACTCAGTGGACCCTTCCTGTAGGCTTGTAGGCCTCCTGTAGGCCCACCCACCTCCTGGTTTCCAATAGGACTACTGTCCTGTAGCCTGACTCTGTCATAAGATACAGTTCTTTAGGCTGTCTCCTTTGGATTGACATGGCAGGAGAGAACATATTTTAAGAGAGAACCTGCATAAACAGGTCTCCTGTGCAATGGACCAGAGTACTTTCCTGTTAAGTGAAACCACCAGTGTTTTGAGCCTATCCTTGGGCATTAGCGCTTTGTTTTTCATTTTTTTCCTGGATCTCCCATGGGCTAGAAGCTCACATGCACGACAAATAAATGGGGCATGGTGGGGAGGCTCTCTGCCCTCACTTCAGCTGAAAGAACCATTACCTAACACCTAATGATTTAATCAGTGGCTTGCACACTCCTACAACATCAGTTTTCAGATCACAGCATCCTTAAGGGTAGCACTGGTTTCATCCACCACTCATCCAAAGGTACGTATTTAAGGATATAGGCCAAGAATAGGCAGCACTTAGAGTCATATCAAACAAAGCAATTTTTATTTATAATACCAATACAGTCTGCACTATTGTGAACAAATACATTCCATTCTCACTTCATTAAAAAACCACAACAATATATGATAAAAAGAAATCTTTCATGTACCTAATGTAATAGGGTCAGGTGGGAGGGGTACAGGAAAGAGGGTGTACTGGTATCTCTTTCCTGTACCCCTCCCACTTGATCCTATTACATTAGGTACGTGAAAGATTTCTTTTTATCATGTATTGTAACTGTATAGAGACTGTCTTTCAATTTTTTCTATTGTATTATGCTGCTTATGCTCTAATGTCACACTATGATATCGTTTTATTTGGTATTCATGGGAATTTGTGTGTTCTCATTGAGGGTCTTCTGCATATGTATAAAAGGGTGAGTGTGATCCACTATCACAACACTGTAGCAACCATATAACCAGTGTTTACCCTATTGTGCTGCTTTAAAGGTATGATCTACGAATATAATACTACTGTACCTTATTACCTGCTTATACACTGTATTGATTTGTCTCTTGCTTTATTAAATATGCTGTATTTGCTTACTTTTTAATAAGCAAGATTCTGTTTTTGAAGACTAACTGCTTGTTTGTCAATCTTTTGAGTGGACGGCTGTATCCATGTCCTCCCAAAGGTTGGCAGGATTAGGCTGCTCTGAGGAGTTGGAGACAAAATCCCTGGTAATATCTTGGCAATTCCTGCAGGGCAGGCCACGACCTTGTGCCATTTATGCCAACTGGTAATCAATTTATGATTACAGGCAAAGCAGTGCTGGAGTGCCTCAGACCCAAATATAAGGGTAACAACACCAGCATTTCAGATCAGCCAAGCAGAAAATCAGGGAAAACAAATGTAAAGTATGTCTATACTGCATATTATGCCAAGATCTGTGGGACCTGGTCTTGTGGACTTGGTGTTCCCAGACATGTGCTTGAGTACCTACATTGCATTTTAAAGCTGGGTTTAGAGTTGCTGGACGCAAGTCTCCCAGCTATGCTGAAGCTTCCATATTGCTCTTTGTAGAGCTTTTGGCTCAGGTCTGCAGCTTGACCTGCATCCACCCTGCAGAATGACAGGAGTTGGACCTCAGACTAAGTAGGTCCTGGGTTGTGCCTCACCCTCCTTTCAGGGAACTAGGACCCACATTCTGAGTGCTTGCTGATCCAACTCAAACTGGTGTGTGTGTGTGTGTGTGTATGTATGTGTGTGTGTGTGTATGTAAGGGAGAATTAGATTCAACTTTACATAAGAGCCTGAATTTAGAGCATGTCTACGCTGCAGAAATAACAAAAAACCCTAAACCATGTCAGCTAATCTCAGGGTTCAGGTGTGCAGAGTCAGACTCACGCTATGGCATTAAAATAAGCCATATAGAAATTCCTTCTTGCACCCCCCTCTCCACACTTCCAGGCCTAAGCTCTATCCCAAGCAGGGATATGACTACACAGCCCTTTTTAGTGCCATATCACGAGTCCCATGCGCCCAAGTCTTTAGGCCCAGGCTCCTGGATTCATTGCTGTGGATATTATTTTGTAGTGTAGACATGCCCTTGGTGTGCAGTGTAAACATACTTTATGTCGGAGTGGGCAATAATTTTTGATGGGTGGGTGGCACTCCAAGAATTTGGCATGTGGTCAAGGGCCCCACTCTTCCATGATATTAATGGAGGAAGTGAGGAGCCTGGGATGGAGGTTGGGTGCAGAAGGGAGTTGGGGTAAGGGATGAGAATGCAGGAGGGAGTGTAGGGTTTGAGAGGGAGTTTGAGTGAAGAAGGCAGTTGTGACCTGGGGCACTGGACTGGGGTGCAGGGGTTTGTGTTGTGACCTAGACCAGGAAAGAGTTGTGACCTGGAGTGCAGGGGTTTGGGATGTGACCTAGGGCAGGGGATGGGGGTGCAGGAGTTTGGGTTGTGACCTAGGGCAGGCGGGGATTGTGATCTGGGGCAAGGAATTTGGGTGCCAGATCTCGGAGGGGATATGGGTCAAAAAGGTGAAGGAGGGTTTGAGTATGTGGAGTAGGGGGGCAGGATTGGCGGGCAGAGGGTTGGGGAAGGGAGGAGCTGGGGTGCCAGGCTCTGGCCAGGAGACTTACCTGGGTGATTCCCAGCTAGCAGACCAGCACATTTCTCAGGCAGCCTCCCTGCCTGCCTCATTCCTGCACAGGCTGAAGGGCCATGTGTGTGTGTGAATAACTACAAAATGGAGGGAAGAGGTGTGGTGCTTCGTGGCTGCCTGTTATTCAAACAAGCAGCTCCCATTCGCTGGTTTCTGGCCAGAAAGCTGCCAATGAAATTGGGCTGGGGGTGGGGGCAGCATCTAAAACCTTTCCCTCCCTTCCCTCTGGGTTCACAGTTTTGAAAGAGAAATGGCCTAACAGCTGCTTTTCGGAGTTGCGTGCGTGTGGGGCAAGGCAAGGAGGGAGCCTGTCTGGGGGTTCCTGCTGCATCTGCGGGTTGGATCTGATAACTTGGAGCTCCAAATCTGGCCTGCAGATGGTATTTTGCCCAGGCCTGCCCTATGTCATCAGTTGTGAAAAGTTTAGTTCAAGTGACTTCACTTCGGAAGTGGCTCACATAGGAATTATGTCACTGGGAGAGATTGAATCAGATTGTCCAGGGCAGCATTTGACTACCTTAACCCCCAGACTGTCCTTTCTCTTCTTGCAACCCCTTCCTTCATTTACTGCACACCTTCCAATGCCTGAAGCAAATGAAGCATGTATCAAGAGCTCACACAGCCTGTGCAGGGTTTGCATTTGAATTAGTATAGCTTACATGCATTGATCATTGCCCAGTAGATGCCACCCATGCTGGCAAGTCAGCAAGTACTGGGCAGGATCTGCTCAACACAACAGCTGCTTGGATCCTCTCCTGCCAAGTGCTATAATCTTGGAATAAAGCCTGATGTGGCTTCAGCTGGACCTGAGTCTGTTGTGATTGTTATCTTGTCCCAAGCAAGTACCAGTTCTACATACAACAGTGACCTTTACTACACGATCTTGAGCAAGTCTAGAGTGTGCACTCAGTGGGACAGAAGTCCACACACAAAAACCAGGATGTGATTGCACAGTCAATTCCTGCTACACCCCATGTAATTCAAGTATGTATCATGATGTATAAGCACAAGGGAGGGGTGCGATTCAGGTTACATGGATGATTTTAATTCTAGCATTTCTTCACTTTTGAGAGCTTGACTTTGCAACCTTAATAATGTTTTAAAGTAGTTGTGTACATAATTTCCTTAGCTAGAAACAAGCAAAGAGAACAAATTCCATCATGTATCATCATATTGAAACCCATGTGATTTCTCAGCAGGTTTTGAACTTTTAGACCCCCCGTACAGTCCTCTGCTACTTGGCCTAATGGAGTAACTGATAGCAGTGGTAGGTTGTCATCATCTTTGTGGAGCAGGGGCATGGGAGACCAGGGAAACCCTTTTTACAAGTGGATCTGCTGACAGCAGAGGAAGGGTCAGGCTTTGCATATGGATGTTGTAATGGAAGTAGACTATACCACCTAAGACTGGCCAATGACTGGTTCTGAGCAGTATACAAGTAACCTTCATCTGGGGCATCTGCTGTTGGCCACTGTTGGCAGACAGGATACTGGGCTGGATGGACCATTGGTCTGACTCAGTATGGCCTTTCTCAACGTGCCAAACCTCAGGAATTTTCAACACCTATGGACTGTAGAACAGCTCAGCAGGGTAGTGGGACTCTCAATGGAGGACAAGAAATAAAGAAGTAAAAGCACTAATTCATAATTTAACCAATAGCAGCTGCAAACTGGAGGGAAGGCAACGGGAAACAATCTTCTGTACTTTCTTCCACTTGGACAATTATGGCAGAACAAAGGCAAAGTGATCCAAGTTTGGCACTTCATGTTGAGAACCTTCCCAGTCCTCAAGGCTCAACCAATTACATTAGGTTCTAGCCTTTAAGAGTTCAGGTTGTGGTTATGATGGTGCTATATCAAAACTATCTGATGTTGGCCCCAAAGAAAAGAATGACCTGAACCTTCACAAAAGAATCATCAGAGTAAGAACATGGCACGTGAGGAGTATATACAAAGGGAAGGTTACATTGTGACCAAAGAGTTGGCAAGCTATAGAATAGATATATGTGGCATATCAGAGCCATGTTGGAAGGATGAGGATCATTTCATAATGATGGATGGGTAAACAATACACTATTCAGGATCTCAGAAGGTAAAGAAGATGGGGTTGCATTTATCCTAGCAAAGGAGATATCAAAGTCTGTGCTTGTGTAACCTTTGAGTGGGCTAAACTTCACTGCCCTTCTCCAGTGTCTAAAATAAAAAAAAACCCCTCACTCCCAAATAACTGGAGACCCAGAGTTCAGTCTAAGGAATTTCAACAAGGATGCTCAGTGTCAGCCTCCCTACATTCAAGTACCAAAAGAAACTAAAGAAATAAATTTAATTAAAGAACTTTATAAAATCTTATGATGAAGAAACAAATAATCTAATTTTTACAACATAACATAATCATTTTAAAACTCACAGACATTGTCTTCAGTTACAATGAACAAAAAGAAAAGGAAAAGCAAAAGTAAGATTTGAATGGTACAGTTCACACAAAACACAAGAAGAAGAAACTGGGGCTACGTCTAGACTACAAGGTTTTATTGGAAAAAGTTACGCAAATTGTACTCTGCAATTTGCGTATCTTTTTCCAATAGTTTTATCAGAAGAGGCTTTTCCAAAATTTGGCTTGTCTACACTGGCCAAAGGGAAGGTCACCAAGTCTGGGACTCTGAATCCAGAGGAGTGCATGCTCTGGGGTGGGATAAATGGTGGCAGTGCAAATGCCAGATGGATGTTTCCTTTCATTCTGTGTACTTTTTAATTAATTTTGTTCACTTTTAATCTGTTAAACCCGGTTTCTTTAAGTTGTTAAGTAAAGTTGTATTAATTCTAATATAATCAATAATTGTTGTCTTGGAGCTAGTTCCAGGTTATTACTGGAATAATTTTGTTCCAGGAGGTTCCCAAGGCACACCATAAGTGTGTATACAGGGCCAGCCAGGTGGAGGCACTGCCATTGTATATTCTTTGGGAGCAAGGGACTCTAGCAAGGGGGTGGATAGAGAATCTCCAATTAAACAACATCACCACTGGAGTACTCAGGATCTCCTTTTATGTTAAAAACATCAGTTGCCCAGGCACACATGTGAGTGTGATCTGCTCCCAAGTAACCCAGGGAGGAAAAGGGGGGGTTACAGAACCTACTGGAGCAGACCCTAAACTACCATACCCAGTTCCACAAGCTTCTGGATGTGGAGTGCTAAATCTGCCTATCAACAATGACCCAGACATACCTCACTCTTACCTCCACTCCCCCAGGGGTGTCTTCAAGAGATAGTTCCCTGTTAGGTATATGGGTTGCATTATCCCCTGCTTAAATCACTGTCGTCCCAGCAGTGCACCTGAGACACAATCCAAAATATCTTGCCTTTGTTGTTCTGCACAGGCAATGAGGAGAGGTATACAATAGACTTGTATCAGGTGTGAGACTTTTGTTTTTAGAATAACGGTAAAGTCAAGAACATAATCGTTATATTTAACTGGAGGAGTTCTAATTCTACAAGTCCTGCGAGGTTCCACTGGTACTTTGCAGAACATGGTTTGAATTCTTCTGTTGCTCCAACCACTACCGGAGAGCCCATCTTATGAATTTTCCCCATCTCGAGTCTCTTCCAGTTCAGTTTCCTCAAAATGAACAGTTTGATTTGGATCAAACTCTCTTGCCAAAGCATTAAGATCAGACCCCTAGGTCTAATCAAGTACAGATTCATCTTCATCTTCATTCTCCCTCTGACTGATCACTTTGGTGGTTTTTTCTCTAGTTCTACCTCTTACAGAAGTCTCTAACTGGTTATCTTCTTTTGATTTATGAGCAGAAATATATCCACACAGTCTTAGCATGTCCCTATGAAGAATTTGGATGGGACCATCTCTAGATTCTACCTGTATCTTATAAATGGGGATATCACCTTTTATCTGCTCTAGTAGCACATGTACTACTGGTTTCCATCTATCTGCAAGCTTCTGCTTTGCTTTAAGACTCAGGGGCTGTGTCTAGACTGGCCAGTTTTTCCGGAAAATCAGCCGCTTTTCCAGAAAAACTGGCCGCTTGAATTTCCGCAAAAGCACTGACTTCCTACTGTAAGAAATCAGTGCTTCTTGCGGAAATACTGTTCTGCTCCCGTTCGGGCAAAAGTCCCTTTTGCACAAAGCTTTGCGCAAAAGGGCCAGTATAGACAGCTCAGATTTCTTTTCCGCAAAAAAGCCCCGATCGCGAAAATGGCGATCAGGGCTTTTTTGCACAAAAGCGCGTCTAGATTGGCATGGACGCTTTTCCGCAAAAAGTGCTTTTGCGGAAAAGCGTCCGTGCCAATCTAGAATCTCTGTTTCGAAAATTCTTTTAACGGAAAACTTTTCTGTTAAAAGCATTTCCGAAAAATCATGCAAATCTAGATGCAGCCAGGTTGTGTACTAGAACCCTATCTCCTAGTTCTATGATTGACATAATTATTTTGGCATCCCATCATAATTTGTTGGCTGATTGGCTTTTTTTTCCCACTTTCTTTAGCAGCTAGGTCATATTCGTAATGAAGTCTGCATTGTAAATCTCTTACATATTCCTGATGAGTTATTTCTTGTCTTCTGGCTTTAATCCCAAAACAGAAATCAATAGGTAATATAGTTTGCCTCCCAAACAGCCAAACATATGGGGCATGTCCTGAGTTATCATTTCTGGTACAGTTATATGCATGAACTAATGGTTTGACTTACTTCCTCCAGCTGGTTTTCTTAGGCTATTCTAGAGTACCTAACATATTTAGTAGAGTACGATTAAACCTCCCCACTGGATTTCCTCTGGAGTGATAAGGAGTGGTATGCGATTTTAGTACAGCAATCTTACTTAACTCAATAATCAACTCTGATTCAAAGCTGGCACCCTGATCACTGTGGATTCATCAGGGAAATCCACAGTGAAAGATAAAATTCTCCTAGAGCATACTTGCTACAGTTCTGGCTGGTTGTCCTTTGCTGGATAAGCCTGAGCATACCTACAGAAGTGATCAGTTATCACAAGAATATTCTTAATGCCAGAAGCATCTGTCTCTAAGGTTAAGAAGCCTATGCACACCAGTTCCATAGGAGCATATACTTTAATATTCACAAGCTCAGCAGCTTTTTACACTCGAGCTTTTCTTCAAATGCAGTGCTCACATTCTTGACATTTCCTTTCTACTGCTCTGGTCATTCTAGGCCAATAAAATCAGTCTCTAGCTAATTCCAAAGTTCTCTCAGTCCCAAGATGACCCATTTCATCATAGATGCCTTCCAATGCTCAATCCCAATGTGTATAAGGGATTACCAGCTGCTCTGTCTCCTCTCCTCTCCATTGGACTTTGTGGTACAAGATCCCACTTGAAAGGAAAAGCTTGGGCCATTCTCATAAATATAACTGAGTCTCATATTCTTCTTTCTTTTCCTCCTCCGGCTTTGGTCTATAGCCTGCCTCAAGGAAGTGAATCACACAGGCTATATATTTGTCATGTTGCTGTAAGACATTCCAGTCATTCCGAACTGAATCTGGAGCACTTTGTCTTGCTGGCCAAGGATCTGGATGCTGAAACTCTGGTCCTACATTACTAGGAAGGTTTTTACAAAACTTGAAGTGACAATTACTTTCTCCTTTGGCTTCCAAATCTTTCTCATGAGATGTGCAAAGTACTGTGTGAACTTTCATAACAGCTTTGCAGACTTCTTTATCCCACTCATCCCATTCATCTGAACTAGACTGAGTTTGAGAGAACATTTTAACAATTATTTCTGTCTGCTCTATGTCATCTTCATCTATCTCTGGGATACCATATGGCCGCTGAGAAAGATCATCAGCATCAACATTAGCTTTGTCATATTTATATATGTTATCAAAATTATATAAGGACAAAGCTGCCACCCATCTATGGCCAGTTGCATCCAACTTTTCAGTCTTCAGAATGTAAGTAAGGGGGTTGTTACCTGTCATTATGTTAAATTGTGTTCCGTAGACAAAACCATAGAATTTATCACAAACTGCCCACTTCAAGGCTAGAAAGTCTAACTTGTAAACTGGATAATTATGTTCACTATTGCTCAATCCTCTACTAGTAGAAGCAATAACTCGTGGCTTCCCATCCTGTATTGATACGAAGCTTCACCTAACCCAGTAGTACTGGCATCTGTTTGAAGAATATATGGTAGCTTCCAATTAGCAAACCCAAGAACTGGTGCAGAAGTCAACTTTTGTTTCAAAATTTCAAAGGACTCTTGGGAAGCTGCATCTGCTCTCAAGTGACTGACTTCTATTCCATCTCTTTCCTTTAGGAGCACCAGCAAGGAGAGAATTCAGAGGTTTTGCAATGATAAAATATCTCTCTACAAATCTTCGGTAATAACCCACAAATCCTAAGAATCTATGAATTTCTCTGAGAGTAGTTGGAAGTGGACAAGTGATGATAGAATTAGTTCTCTTTATCGGGACAGATCCCATCTTGAGAAATAATATGACCCAGATACTTCACTGAATTTTGAAATAACTTACATGTTGATGATGCAAGTTTTAAACCATATTACTGAAATAATTTAAAAACTTTTAGTAGACATTCCTCATGTTTTTCCAAAGTGGCTGAAAATATTATGTCATCTAAGAATGCTACAACTTCTGTTAGATTCATATGGGACATAAAACTTTCTGTCATTTGTTGGAAGGTACTTGGCCACATTAGTCAGACATGAGGCATCATTTTGAATTTCCAGTTACCAAATGGTGTAGTGAAGGCTTTCTTTGGACAGTCACTCAGCTCTTCTGGGATTTGGTAGTATCCACTCTTTAGATCCAATACAGAAAACCATGCAGATCCTGCTAATAAGGCAAAGGTTTCTTCTATCCTGGGTAATGGATAGGCATCCTTTCTGGTAATGCTGTTCTGTTTCCTATAATCAACTACCATTCTAAGAAGTCCTGTTGCACCTTATAGACTAACAGATTTATTGGAGCATAAGCTTTTGTGGGCAAAGACCCACTTCATCAGATGCAAGTGGATCTTTGCCCACAAAAGCTTATGCTTCAATAAATCTGTTAGTCTATAAGATGCCACAGGACTTCTCGTTTTTGCAGATTCAGACTGACACAGCTCCTGCTCTGATACTTGTTACCATTCTAAGAGCTCCTGTCTTCTTACGCACCAGCTCCACAGGTGATGCATTTGGGCTACAGGTTTCCTCAATCACTCCAAGGGCCACCAACTCACATTGATGCTGACAGATTTTCAAAATCTGAAGATGATACCCTTCTGGTTCTTTCTTTAAAAGGTACATTATTTGTAAGTTTAATACTATGTGTCATTCCTGAAACTCTTCCAAAGTCTAGGTCATGGACAGCAAAAGCCTTATAAGCTCCTTTACTGATAGTTTCAGCAATCCTCTTCTCTGCAGCACTAAGAGAGGATTCTTCAAAGTCAAGTGGTGGTATGACACCATCTCTCTCTTTAGTCGTAGCTTCTGAAACCTGGTTTGCACTGCTTTTATCTACCCTACTGTTGCCCCTTCACAAAGGCAGTGTGAGGTTTCAATATACTATCCTTCCTTATTAGGTTTTTTACCTGTATGCTTATTCTCATACTTTAACAAATTGAGGGGGAACTGCTAGCCCACCAGGTGCAACTGCAACACCTGGATCTTCCAGCATTACAGCAGCCTCCAATTAATTCATAGCAAATTTCAGAATTCCAGGCACTGTGTTGGATGTTCCAGGTGGAATTTTCACTGATTTTCTTCCCCTCAAGACCACTTCAATCCCTTTGTCAGCTTCTTTTTGTAACCTCTGACTGAGTAAAAATTGACTAAGTTTCAGCCCACTCATTTGGTAATAAAATCCTACTTAAGAATTCAGGATTCCATATTTTCTTACAGCCTTACATAAGATGTTTCAACACATTGATGCCTATGAGTGCTGACACTTGTTGATTCATACATCGATCTAGACAAATCAATGCTAGTACTTCATGTTGTTTGTCAGTCCCACAGCAAATTTATATATCCCAGGTATGGAACCATTTGCCCTCCAGCCCCTTCTATCCAAAGTATACTGCTAATTGACTGTAACTTTTGATAAGATAAATGCTCATAATAGAAAGTTTCACATACTCATGTCACTTGAGAATCAGTATCTATTAGGCAGGTACTCTTTATTCCAGATAGGAAATGTAGCCATGACAAGCAGGTCCCACCAACTGCTGGATGGCTGGACTGATACCCATTTGGGTATCCTCAGTCTCCTGAACCCATTGACTAGCAACCTGGCTCTGATAGTTGTTAGTTTATTTTATTCCTGGCTCAGATTTGTTCTGATTTGAATGTCTCCCAGTCAATTGCTGACGGGGGGGCACTAGGAGGGCCCGGATCTGACGCAGGGGGGAGTGCACTGGGATGGGGGATACTAGGGGACTTGCCTCAGGGGGTGGGGGAGGTGCTGGGGGGGGGGGGGGGAGGTGCTGGCTCAGGGGGAAGGGGTGGGTGCAGTCCCAAACCGGACAAAGTGGTACAACTTTTGCTTAACAACTTTGGTTTCCATCCACCCACTTTTTTTTGGTGTGAACAGGGACTGCTCCAGAGGGGGCTTGAAGCTGGTGACAGCCCCAATGTGACCTAACATTAACCGGTTAACTGATTATTGGGAATTTACATCCTTAATGAGATGTACTGAAACTGCATTTTTTGAAGTTACTGCAAAACTATCACGTGTCCTCTGTTTCCACAAGCTAGAATGACAATACTGAACTAACCATGACAATTATAGGGTGCAGAAGACCATGCCACTAATCCACCCCACCACTGCTTGCAAGATACATTTCCCATGGAGATCAGTGGGGCTGGGCTATTTTATATGTAAATCTTCTGAGAAATGTATATGTCAATACCATGATGGCAATGCCTATATTATGTAAATAATACCTAATAATAATTGCCAAAGAAGACCACTTCCCAACCTGCTTACAAAGTGCCTGATCCAATTTAAATTTTAAGCTAGGATTGGGCCCAAAGCAATCTGTTGATATTACCCAAGAAGATCCAATCAACATTTAGTCACCCTTCAAAAATATAAGGGACCAATCAGTCAAAGCCCCACTGACTTTTAGAGATGATCTTTGAAGAAAATTGGAGAGACTTTGAATTTACTTCTTCTGACAGCAGCACTTTCTCTCACTGGATGTGGGGTCTTTAGCTCAGGTTTCACTTTGTGTGTCAGAATAACTCAGAAATGTGTTGTCACAGCTAACCCCATTCAGGTCTAGACAACGTGCACCCCAAAGACAGAAGAACAAATCCCTTGAAGCTGGAAGTCAAAACATCTCACCTCTTCACAGAGCTCACAAAGAACTTGTTTACCCAGACACACAAGTCATGACAACCCTCTCTGGAGAGAGATGATACACCCTGCCTCTCTGTGGATGCACCAAGTGTTTTCAAGTGGCATCTTAATACATTGTTTAAATCATCAACTGCTTGGATGAGGAAGACTCACAAAGAGTCTGTCCATCATCCAGACTGGAGTGACATGGTGATTTCAACACCGTAGTAACAGACCCCATTGCTCTGTGGGCTCTTCTGGAGCAACAGGGAGTCTGGACCAGTCTCTTGGGGGGAAGAGGCCAGAGGTACCTATATTTCAGTGATTCTCAACCTTTTTGGACTGTGGACCACTTGGCTTAATGTAAACCTTTCTGCAGACCACCAGTTGCTAATGGAAACTTACCATTCATTATATAATTACTCCTGAGCCATTTTTCTAGTGCTGCAGCTAGGGACAACAGTGTAAGCATTTTAACTCTCTCATGTTAGTTTATCAAACTTCATTTTAGATAAAAATATTAATTTATGTCCAACATAAAAGGTTTCAATGTTTTCTTTATTTATGGCACAGGTGGGGAACCTTTTTTGGGTCAGGGCCATTGATCCACAGAAAAATCAATTGGGAATCACACAAGTGAGAAGCAAAAGAACTCCTCCCAAAACCCCCAACCCTCACTGAGGTGGTCCCCAACTGACACTGTTCACTCCTCTGGCATTCCAGCCCCAAAGGACAAGGTGAAAGGACAGGGAGGACTGAAGTTCAGGGCTTCCCATAGATCAGATTTAGTTTTCTGGTGGATTTTATGGAGCCCCCTTTGGTTCTGGGGTGGGGCCAAAATGAGGGGTTCAGTGTGTGTGACAAGGCTGCCAGTGAGTGGGATAGAGATGGGGTGCAGGATCTTGGAAGGAGTTGGGGGGCAGAAGAGGGAGAGGTTGCAAGGTCTGGGTGGGCGATAGGGTGCAGAAGCAGACTGGGAGTAGTGTGTCTGGCCAGGGGTAGGGAGCAAGAGCAAGGGAGGGTGCATTGTGTGGCTAGGAGGAAGGGTGTAGGATGCAGGAGTGGACTGGAATTAGGGTGCCAAGCTAAGAGGGGGTGGTGCAGGAGTGGACTGGGGGTAGGGTGTCTGACTACAAGGGGATGGTGCAGGAGTGGACTGGGGGTAGGGTGTATGGCCAAGGGGGGTGTGTGTGTGCAGGAGCGTACTTGGGGTACGGGTTGGACCTCCCTAGTCCTGCACCCTCTGAACCTGACTGGTCCCAGATGAGGAATTTTTCCCGATCAGAGGAGGTCATTTCAGGCTCCCTGCTGCTGCCCACCATGCTGGCCTTCCTAGCACCTCCTATCCTCCAAAGCCTAGCTGAGCGGTGTGTTGGCCCACTTGAGCTGCATGCCGCTTTTTGTCCCCCCCCCCAGTCCAGCTGAACCATGTGCCATTTTTTGGCCCCAAGCCCAGCGCCACTTTTCAGCCTCCCCCCAGCCCAGCCCAGCCGAGCCCCGTGCCACTTTTTGGTCCCCAACCCAGCCCAGCTGAGCCCTGAACCACTTGTCTGCCTCTCCCCTCGGCCCAGCCAAGACCCATGCAGCTTGTCCATCCCCTCAGCCCAGCCAAGCCACGCGCCGCTTGTCCACCCCTTGGCTAGGGTTCCCAGATGTTGAAACAAAAATATCGAAACCCCCCCCCCCCCCAAAAAAAACCAAACCACTGGGAAAAAATTCTGCTGAAGGGGGAAGAAAAAAGAAGGGGTGGGGGGGGGGGAGAGACCAAAGTTGTTCAACAACAACAACAAAATTAAAATAAAACAACATTAAAATTGCATGTCCCCTTTAAGAGTGAGTGCAGGGATAGGAACAGGGGAGTGGTTGAGCACTAAGACCCAGGGGAAGCATTGCTTCTCCTTGGTCGGCAGCCATTTTGTGCTGGCAGTCTTGCAGAACCAGGTAAGCATGGGAGCTGGGGTCGGGAGGTTGGGGGTGTTGTGAGCCAGGCGGCTCCGGGGGGGCGCTGAGTGCTTGTAGGGTTGCCAGGTGCTCAGCCTTTTCGCCTCCTGGCCGGGGGGGAAAAAGTCAAAAAATACCGGAGGCAAAAATACTGGACTGTCCGGGTGAATCCTGGACACCTGGCAACCCTACCCCTGGCCCAGCCAAGCCACGCGCTGCTTGTCCTCCCTCCCCTCAGCCCAGCGAAGCCCTGCACTGCTTGTCTGCACCCCTTACGCCCAGCCAAGCCCCTCGTTGTTTGTCCGCCCCCCTGGCCCAGCCAAGCCCCTCGTGGCTTGTCTGCACCTCCCCTCCAGCCCCCAGCTGCTTACTTGCTTTCGTGGGCTTCCAACAAGTAATGCCTCCTGATGCTGCTAGTGGTTGAATTCCCCAGCAGCAGGGAAAGCCTGGGAAGTGTCCCTGACTCCTATATTCTCCTGGGAGGGGGAGGGGAAAGGGGAGAGGAAGGAGAATCAGCTGTGGAGCCACTTCTAGCTGTTTTAGGAGCCTGGGGACTTTCCGGACATTTCAGTGCAGCATGGGGCACCAGGACAGGACATTAAAAATCAGGACTGTCCTGGGAAATTCAGGCTGGCTGACCAGTGAAGTGAACAGACTTAAAGAAAACCCTGCTGAAAAGTGCTTCAGAGTGAGGAACAACAGCTTGCTCTCTGCTCCTGGCTCAGCTTCTCCCAGCTCCCACAGGGCACAAGGCCCTTAGAAAAGCAGCTGCCCTGCCTGCTTGCTCATGGAGTTGGACCCCAGCAACAGAGACAGAACCTACTGGAGTAGACCCTAAACTACCACACCCAGTTCCAGAAGTTTCTGGGTATGGAGTGCTAAATCTGCCTAGCAACAATGACCCAGATATAACACACTCGTGCCCTCCTGGGGTCTCTTAAAGAGTTAGCATCCTGTTAGGTACATGGGTTACACTTGGATAGAATTCAGTCAGTAATAGACTCATTACAACTCATCTTCAAGCAAAGCCAGTCAGTATTCCAATCATACAGATTTATGCCTCTACAACAGCAATTGATAATGTGATAGGTGTGTTCTAAGAATGAGTTGAAGAGCTCCTCTCTAAAACATCAAGTAAAGATATCGCCCGTGTAAGTGGGAACTTAAAGGTGAAAGTTGGAGCTGCAACTCATGAAGAAGTAAACTGTGCTCTGAGCTTACAAAATGAAAGGGGAAAGTGTTTAGCTGAATTTGCTGCTCAAATCACATGGCCATTACAAACACCATCTTCACCCAACATCCTAGACATTTTTAAAAGATGGAAGTCATCTGATGGTATGATAAAGAACTATATTGATTATGTAATGATACAGCAGTAATAGAGATTGAATGTTTCTTGTGGGTCATACATCAGCTTTTAGCTTCAAACACTACATTAAAAAGATACAATATCCAACAAGTTAACTGCATTTGGTCCTGTCCAGAATCAACAAAAATATAAATCACTCTTATCCAGAACCAGTCTGAGCTATTGGCACAGGTGGATTTTAAAATATAATGAATATTATTCTTGAAACTGCCAAAGCATACATTCTGAAAAATATGCTTTGGACTGCACCATAGTTAACTACTACTGCATTGCAGTAGTAGTAAAGAAATGCAGAGTGAAAGAGACTGGTTTGGAGATGGAAGAATGTTGGCAAGAATACAAGGAATGAAGCGATTCAAAGGCAGACTAGGTGAGACAAGAACAAATATCTTAAGGCAAAATGTCTGGATCTTGAGAATTCTAAGGAGAGTTATAATACAAAAGATTTGTTCACAGTGGTCAGGGTTCTTACTGAAAGGTTTTCCCCATCATCAAACTGAATAAATGATCATGATGGCAGGCTTCACTGAGGCCTTGTCCTCCTTACTTTCAGCTCATGCATGACAGAATTGTACAGAATTGCAGCTATAGTACCGAGGCAGGAAGTAGTGCATGCTATTATGAAAATGAAGCCTGGGAAAGCATCAGAGGTAAACAACTTACATGCAGAAGTATCCAAAGCAATTGGTGAATATGGTAATGATCTTATGTGGATAATTTGTAATAATCTATGGATGGCTAGTGTTGGAGAACTGTGTAATGAATTGTGTTAGTCACATACATACACTAAATGTTAGTGAAATGAATAGTATATATAATATTATAAGAAAATATAAAGCAGTTTTTGCTTTTTCGTATGTGTTTTCACTGATACAGTGATCGAGACAGTTGCTTGCTAATATAGTTTCAAGGTCAAGTAAACTAGAAAACTAGCTTGTGTGCCTTAGCCATACAGTTTTTAGGATGTGCAGATAGTAGGGTGAAACAGAGTCAAGAGGGAGATGCCATCTCAGCAGTGAGTAATGGCCAGATGTAGTCTCCCCCTAAGAAGACCATCAAGATAAAGAAATGATATATTAATTTGATAAGAGCTAGCATATAAATAGAAACTCAAGCCTACCCAAACAAACCAGTCAGAAGGATAAAGAAAAGGCACAGCTGGAAGAAATAGTGAGGTGGGAAGAGAAATAAGAGTAAAAATGCACTGTTAGATTAGTTATCATGATTTATGCATGAGAATGTTTTAATTAGGGATTTAGAATAGCACACATATAGGTAAATGCACAGATGAGGTAGCGTGGTAAAGTGAGTCTGCTAAAAGTTATGGAACGGGATAAAAGATTATCAATAATAGATGGGAGAAGAAACTGAGGAAGACTAGCAAAACATTACAGAGACCACAGATTTGAGAAGAGACTCCCAGCCCTCAGGATGAGTAATTTCACAGTTAGTTTCTCGCCTTTTTATTTTTGCATGTTTATGCAATTTATAGGTGATGATAGCTTAAAACATAGATACTAGAAGCTAAAAGAAGCTGTTTAAGCCTAACTGGAGTGAATCTCATTTCTCACCCAATACTAGGAAGTGGTTGGAGGACTGAATGAAGAAAATATTCCTGCCCTTATTAAAGAAAGTAGACATAGCAGAGTGTAGTAGCTATGGTGCCATCTCCCCAATATTGTACACGAACAAAATTTTGCTCTTTATAATCCAGACTCACATAAAGCCAAGTGTGGAAGCAGAACTGCCACCAAAACAAGCTGGGTTCAAAGAGGAGGTTGGAGCACGTCTGACCAAATCACATAATTGAAAAAGACAGAGTACAATCGTCCATTGATCACATGCTTCGTTGATGGCACAAAAATGTTTGATACCATCTGACACTGCCATCTTTGGAGGATACTGGCAGACATGGGGATTTCAAAGCATTTCATTGAACTCATCACAAGTCTCTGCCACAAACAACAGACTGGTGTGAACAGCAGTAGGCAAACAGCAGTGATTTTGGCAAGATGTGAGACAAGGGTGTTTGTCCCGGGCCTTTTTAACATCTACATGGAATTTGTTATCAGATAAGCCTTGGGAAGTTTTGACAAAGTGGAAAGAACTGGGCTTGCCATTGCTGGACATCTCTTAACTAACATCAGATATGTTGATGATGCAACACTCTTTGCACCGAGCATCTTAAGAACATGAGATCAGACACACTGTGCCATATCAGTGGTCCATCTTGCCCAGTAACTTGTCTATCAACAACGGTTAAAGCCAAGTGGTTCAAAGGGAATGAACAGACTAGGCAGTCATCATGTGATCTATCCCCTGTCATCAACTCCCAGCTTCTGGTAGTCAGAGCTTTAGGGACAAATAGAGCATTGGGTTGCATCCCTGATCAGCTTGGCTCATAGCTATTGATAGCTCTATCCTCCATGATTTTATCCAATTCTTTTTTGGAGCCCGTTACAGTTACATTCCCTGGCAATGAGTTCCACGGGTTGACTTTTGCTGTGAGAAGAAGTAGTTTATTTGGTTTGTTTCAAATCTGCTGCTTTTTAATTTTATTGGGTGACCCCCAGTTCTTTTGTTATGAAAAGGAGCAAATAACACTTCCTAATTCACTTTTTTGTCAGCATTTATGGTTTTATAGACCTCTATCATATCCCTCTTTAGTCATCTCTTTTCCAAGCTGAAAAGTCCCAGTATTATTAATATCTCCTCATATGGAAGCTGTTTCATACTCCTAATAATTTCTGTTGCCCTTTTCTAAACCTTTTCCAATTCAAATGAATCTTTTTTGAGATGGAGCAACCACATCTGCAAACAGTATTCAACATGTGGACGTACCATGGATTTACATAGAGGCTATATGATATTTTCTTTCTTACTATGTATCCCATTCTTAATGATTCTCAGCATTCTGTTAGCTTTTTGACTGCTGCTGCACTTTGATTGGATGACTCCAAGATATCTTTATTTGTAGATTATGTTTTCCAATGTGTATTACTTTGCATTTATCAACATTGAATTTCATTTGCCATTTTATTGCCCCATTACCCTGTTTTGTGCGATCCCTTTGTAGCTCTTCACAGTCTGCTTTGGACTCTAGACAATGTAACAAATATTGGAGTTCATAAAATTAGTTAGTGAGGAAGATGGGCTATTCCTGAATGCAACAAAAACAAAACTGCATGTACATTGACACAAATAGCAAAAACTGGATGCAAGTAAGAATCATAATTAACAGACAAGCTGTCAAGACAGTAGATGAGTTTAATTATGTGGGCTTGTATATACTGTACCCAAGAAGAATGCCATGTCAACAAAATCAGAAGACAATTAGGGGTGACTTGATCAGCTAAGGCCTTCTTTTAGAAAATGTGAACAAAAGTGGCATCTTGAACTATACAAAGATGTACACTGTGAAAAACCTAATTTTTTCCACAGTGACTTTATGAATGTGAATTATGGGAATTTAATACTGCTGACAAAAAGAAAACTGAAGCTTTTGAAGTGTGATGCTAATGAAGACTCTTGTGTATTTTCTGAACAGACAAAAAGGGAAATGTCTATGATGGAAATATTGGTGAGAAGCAAACCCTTGATATTGGAAATCAACAGATTCAAACTTATGTACTTAGGTTACATTAGATGTAGAGATGGAAATAATCTTGAGAAAGTTATTATGGAAAGAATGGTAATGGTCATCACAGTAGGTGACAATCAGCCAGAAGATGGATCAAAGGTGTGTGGCATTTCTCTGGAAGGACAGCTGCTGAATGTTGGAAATTAGCGATAAATCCTGAAGGCTTCCAAAAATTCTGATATGATGTCCCGATATTCAGACATGAATAAATGACTTTAGGAGTGAAACTCAGGAATCTTGAGTTCCATTCTAGGCTGTGGAGAGGAGTTTACTCTCATGGGCACAGATCCTTCTGCCAATTCCCACCAAGCCATGTCCCAGCCAACTTATCCAGTCAATCCTGTAAGTGCTGATTGCATCAAGTATAAGATATGTGAGCAGAGGTGCTAAATTACTCTTTTTCATCAATCTTTATGTTAGAAAATTAAGAGAAAATTTTCAAATTTTCAAAGGGCACTTCATCTGAAATCAGATTGTGGCATTTAATAGACTGAAGATCCTAAGAAGAAAGCTCTATGTGATGAAGTTTGAGAAACCTACGTGCAGTAAATCATAGACATGGGCTGATGTAGGAATCTAAAGCAAGCAAAGCATTAAATAAAGGAGATAATGACAAGGATACATTATTTCCTTTGCAGTGATTATGCCTGAAGACTGAAAACTTACTAGCATGATGCATATCTTTTTAAAATGAAGCTAAGAATTACAGATCACTGAATCTTGTTATGATGGCAGGGAACCTGATTGAGGGCTCAGTTAGGGATGGAATAGTATGACATTTGGATAAGTATGGCTTCATGGCATCAAAATCACACAGTTTCTGAATGGAAAAACTGTGCTTTTGACTTTATTAGAGCCCTTTACAGTGCTAATATAGTGGACCCAGAGGAAACAGCATACTTAGACTTTTGGTCAGAGCCCTCATAAGAGATAATTTATTGTTGCAAAGTGTCGGGTAAAGCACACTAGTAAAAACAGACTAAACTGCTGATAGGTTGATGAGATCTGATTTTCAGGATCCCTCTGAGGTGAAAGGCATAAAAGTCACCATGCAGAGCTCAGAGAAGTGATGTGTAGCAGCAATTAGAAAAGTAAAGAGGAAACTATGTGTTTGTTGTCAGGGATGATCTAGATTTACTCAGTCCTACCTCAGAACAGGGAGCTGGACCAGCTGACCTCTCAAGGTTCCTTTCTGCCCTGCATTTCTATGATTCTTTTGTTGAACAGAAAATTACATGCAGACATTGGGCCAAACCCTACAGTCCTATTAGTCAGACAAAACTCTCATTGACTTCAATAAGGGCCGAGAGTCTGAAGCCCCTGTCCATTAGTCGAAACAGAGGTAGTCCAGATGTGTTAAATGAATGAATGAAGAGCAGTTGCTTTCCCTCGTCCTCCCATTTTAGCTTGGTTGGGGGGGGGAGGTGTAGAGATTTATGGTCAAGAAGGGGCCTGTCTAGAAAGGGTAGACTCCCTTTTACTACAGGAGTCTCTGACTTTTACTGGGAGGATGGTCTGTGCTGCAATCTAGCCATAGAGACTACAATTTCTATGAGCCCTTGGGGAAAAGGAGCAAACCTCTTGCTCTTCCAGGCATGGAGAAAGAAGACAGGATGCTGGTGGGGAGCCTTTTCCAGGCCAGGAGCTGTTGTGTTGCAGCTAGAGCCTGTTACTGAGACCCTGCTGGGACTTGGATCTGCAGGCTGCTTCAGGGGCTATTGGCTGTCCCTAGAGAGGAGAGACTCTGGCAGTTCTGTGGCTGAGAAAGACCTACATAAACCTTCCTAGAAGGTAACTGTGTGTAACTGTGGCTCTTTAGGAAAGTGCTCCTGGGACAGAGCACAGAAAATTGACTGATTTTGAGTCCAAAGAGAGTCAGAGTGACCAGCCTAGTAAACCAGAGCTGTTAGCATTTGGTGGGGCCTGCTCCAGTGGCAGAGGGATTTTGCAGCTGCCTGCCTGCTGGGACTGACAAACACAGAACCTGCACACCATTTATCCCACCCCAAAGTGCACTCCTCTGGATTCAGAGTCCTAGACCCTTGCATGGGTGCGCTTGAAGGTCTGCAGCTGGAGTGGAGACAGCACTATGCAGGTTCCGTGTGTGACGGGATTCATATGGGTACAAGGGTTCATGACAGTACATGTTATTGCTGGATGGGGACCACATTGATCCCGTTTGTGAAGTTGTTCTTTTAAATCATTGTTCCATAAGATTTGACTCTATTAAGATGATTAGTAGTTCTATCTCACAATGGAAACACAGATTTTTAATTATATCTATTACTGCAGAATAAAAATTAAATTCTCACTTACATACAGGTCTGAGCTTAAATCAAGAGCTATCTTTTGTGCATGGGATAAAGATGATTCTGCAAGTTATGTGAGGAAAGATTGGCATAAATAAACTAATGAAAACATGTAAGTGGCCAAACAAGCTAGGAAATCCAAAACCCTTTCTATATCCTCCCTGAACAGCAATTATTATAAGAATTAGAAAAAGTATCTGTGATAGTTGGCATTGTGCAAACTGTCTTTATTCAGCAAATCAATAGGCTCGAAAAGAACATCAAACATGAGTCCTTCCAAGTTTCCACTTGGTATAAAATATGTGAAATGTTTTGTTTAAGAACAAAAATCATACTAAGAGGACACAGCTTCCTAAAAACATTCTTTCATTTCCAACTACTGTTTCTGATTCCAAAAATAAGCTTAACACTAAAGAAGTTGTTCTCTTCCATAGTAAATGGTCTGGAACGGTTTAATGTAAACAAATGAGCATAATTAATGCAAACTAAAATGGCATATTCTGTTACAATTTTATTGCTAGAAAAAGAGGACCTGAGAAACCTCTTAGAAATTAAATGGACTTCTGATTTCTGCCTGGCAATATGGAAATCGCATGATACTTTGCTAATAAGGGAGTAAAGAGAAGTTTGGAGTTTTGGATCTTATCCCTTCAGGAGATAGCATATGGACTATCTTATACCAAGGGTCATATTTGAAGCATTAGCATAACTAAGTATTCAACACACAAAACTGGTTATGTGTAATTGACAAAGGCTCTCAGTACTTTTACAAAGTTTCAGTTAACACTGATCTACAGCCAAAATGCTTCCGAAATAAATGTAGTCAAACTTTACT
>CM057846.1:21441028-21453566 GCA_030068395.1 Apalone spinifera
TGTGGACACACTATTTCGAAATAGCAAAACGCTATTTCAAAATGCATTTTGTGTATAGATGTGTTATTTCGAATTAACTATTTCGAAATAAGATATTTTGAAATAACACTGTAGTGTAGACATACCCATAGACTCATGGAAATTTAGGGCTTGAAAGGACCTTGAAAGGTCCTCTATATCAGCCCTGTCATGAGGTATATCACCATGCTGACTATGACCAGCATGATCCCCATGCTGAACAAGATGTTAATGCAACCAACCACCAGTCACTGCTGACTCTTAGCCTCAAAGCAGTTGGGAGAACAGACCAGTTGAGACACAGAGGGGTCAGGTGGCTGCCAAGGGGTCAAGCAAGCTAGCTGGTGAGAAGCCACTTAGGAAGCACACTCCATCTATGACTTGAACCACAGTCTGGTGAAGCCTCCAAAACCAAGGGAGGTAGGAAGGACCTCAGAGTACACCAGGGGGAAGATGTTGAGTTGTAATTTCATCTGCCTCATTTAGGGGCCCTGAGTTGGATTCCAGCGGAGTATGTGGGCCTGGGCTCTCCTTCCAGGCCCTCAGAGGCTTAAGAACCAAAATGGTTTCTAGAGCCCCTGATAACCTGGACCGTCTAATCTGGCCAAGTATGAGGGAAAACCTATATACCCCAACAGGACTGAGACTCACAGGGGCAACCAGTAGCTACTTGAAGGCTAATGCATCTACCGGAAGACTTGCTGGGTGGGATGAATTTTTTCTATGACCATTGGGAGAGTTAATTATCTTTTATGGGCCAGCCGCACCTAGTTGTCTAGCTTCAATGTAGATTTTGCCTGGCGGGTGTTATCCCAGATACATACGCAATGGTGATACAGGTATATAACTCAATTTTGATCACTTTTTTATTTTATTTCATTTCATTTTAAAAATATTTTTTACCCAACCTCTATTTAAAATATTCGAGGCGGATGGGGAGACAAACATACACACATGAGATATATGTATATAAATAGGATAACTATAATTAGCAAATCCTAACTTTTCCATTCATACCTTGTATGGATATACTTTCTACATGTTTTGTTGCAGTTGTCTAACCATGGCAATATCATTGACATAAATGGTCGTTTTTAATCAGATAGCATCACAATGTGAATCAGCTATGAATCAGCAGAATTCAATTAGCTTCACCTTGCAGGGGGGTGGAGGAGTGATCAGAAGAATCCAGCCTTGTTGTTACACCTGTACATAGGGGAAATTTAATCTCAATCCGTTGGTAGTTGGGTTATGCCCTGAAGCAGATGTGTTTAAATCCGTCATTATGAGTTCACCCTCGGGACCTGACCAGTCCTGAATGAGGGAATTTGCCAGACTAGGGGAAGTCCCTTGCCACCGTCCTCCCAGCCCGCCACAAATCCCTGCTTCCAGCCCCTTCCGGCTTGGGTCCCAACCCTGATGCCACCAAACTCAGACTCTGGCCCTTGCCCTGCTGCCTCTATGCTCCAGCTGCTGTTGCTGGGCTTGGACTCTACCACCGGGCCCCCTGCCACAGGCCCAACTGGCACTCCCCAGCAGCTGCCAACCCCACTGCCACTGGGGCTGGAGCTCCCCTGTTGCCAGCAGTCCTGCTGCTGCTGTGGCAGAGCTCTCTGGTCATTTCACTGGCTTCCCGTGCTGCAGGGTTCCCAGCTGCACCACGGGGCTCCCAGTTGCACAACCAGCCCCACCCTGCCGTAGGGTTCCTAGTGCCACCAGCCCTTCTGCCAGGCTCCCAGCTGTGGTCTGGCTCTTTTCTAGTTTAGGAACAGCTGTGGCCCAAGTTTAGGGTGGTACAACCTATATAAGGTTGTTTATTCCCTGCTAGTAAATTATTGACTTGCCTCCACTATTTATTTGTATTGCTTAGATAGTTCTATAAAGCTATGTTTATTCAAGTGAATCCTAGCATTCTCAAGTAGATCTCTAGGTTTTGCTTATGTTTAATGGAGCACATTTGCTCCATTGTCAGCATTGAAAGCTGAAAATAGAATACAATATTTTTAAGAATAACTTGAGTGGAGATTGAATTCCACCCTATAAGGTGCAACGAGAAATGCCCCGAATTTACCGTAATCTCATAAAACTTCCCCAACACACCTACCTTACTAGACTGAAGTCCATATAATAATTACTTATAACATGTTTTGTAGAGTGTGGTAGTTTTGGTAACTCATGTGTAAATGATATCTTCAATTATTGTACTTTCTCTTTATGCACCAAATGGAAGGCGTTTGCCATAGTAATGGACAACAGAGGGCCTGGTTGACCTCATGTCCTGTGTGCAGAAGGGACATATCACACTCCTCAGGTGTCAACTGTCTGTGGGCATCAAAGGGCACTGCACTTGCACCAGCGCCTTCAGACTGAGTCCAGTGATCTTCAAATTAGTCTGGAAGTGCATGTAATTGCACAGGCAAGTTAAATGGCATAAAAAAAGGGAGAAGTCATTTGATTCTTAAAAATCTACAGAATTATAATTTTGATAGTCTCACCCTCTGTGGTATGGTAGGGCTCCAAGCTCCCAGGTCCTGAAGGTGGTGGAAATATTGATAATACAATGTCATCAGAAATGGGACAAGTTAAGTACCATTCAAAAGCCCTATATTTTATTACCACAATAGTGCCAATCATGATCAATTATGTAAATATATATTAGAGAAAATGTTTAAAAATCTATTATTTGTAATTATCTTTTAAAACAGGGCCTGTCAAACATGTAGCACTCACAAAATTAAATTGCGGCTCTCAATTGACAGTACTAAGTTAATGCTCAGAACATGATACCTCCATTGTTTTTAATGGTACAGAGCCTACTATATATTTTAGAGTTTGTCTGTTTCATTGAGAATTCCTCCTAAGTTGTAGGACTTATATACCAAATGTGTGGTCCTAGCTTCCTCTTATCATCACTTAAAGGAAGATAAGGATTTGGTTGTGCAAGGACAATGGGATGTTCCTGGAATAGGATTGTTTCTTGTAAAATGGAAAGAGAGGGGTCTGCTAGCAGGCACGGTTATATTACAGAATGCAGCAACATAAGGATTTGGTTGTTCCAGGAAAATGGGTTGTGCCTGAAATGGGATTGCTTCTCAAAACCCAAACAGAAAAGAGACAGAATCAAGAACAGTCCTCAAAATTGACATAACTGAGCAAATGTTGAAAGAGACTGAACCAAGATGAGCCAGAAAAATAGGGTGACCCTGGAATAGGATTGCTTCTCAATAAACCTTACAGAAAAGAGATAAAACAGAGAAATGTGGAGTAATGCTCTGTATTAGGACAGCTAAATCAATGCTTAAGGTTTGAAAAACACAAGAAAATGTTATTGGAAACCAAATTGATTAGAGTCCTTTTTTGTTAAAACAGAGAATGTTAAGAATTTATAAGGATAAAAAAAAAACACACACTTGATGGCATTTCCATTTTAAAAAATTACTAAAATAAATTAAACAGAAAATTTTTAACAATCCTTTTTTAAAAAAATGTGAAATAAAAATTGAATTCATAAAAATAACAATGTATTTTTGAAAAATATAATCATTTAAATAAAGCGTGTACATTTTCCTTTTATTAAAAATACCCCAACAACCCTTAATCAAGTTAAGGACCTGAGCAATGCCAGGTAAATCTGCCAGTACTATAAATGAAAGGTAAGCTTCAAGTTGATTTGCCTTCATCAGCAAAAAAGAAGATTGATTATCAGCTTAGTTTATTATGCCAAAAAAGTTGTAATGACACTGGTTAAGATGCCAGTATCAAGCCAGAAGTTATTAGAATCTACTGCAAACAGTATGCACTCAGTTGCATACCGTACATTACATAATTAATTACAATCCCAGTGTCATTTATTACAAAATCCTTGTTTTCACTTTGGTCTTGATCACTTTTAGATATCACTGGGGGAACAAAGAATACAACTAAAAGCTGAATCTTTGGAGAATACCTGATTGTGGAAAAATACAGTGCAGGATGGCACCTTCCATGCTCTAAGAAATGCACCCATAAACTACATTTGGCAAGGGTGGAGAGAAAGTATGTCAAGCACCAGGAAAAAGTTGAAGATGCCAGGACTAATGCCAGCTGTGGGCAAGACGGTGTGTTTCAAGAAGGACACCAGCTTCTCCTGGTAAGCTGGAAGCCTGAAGTAATCCATTAAGCACTCTTTCAACATGGGAAGCAGATGAGAAACTATATGAAGCAATCAGTTTACCAAGAACATTGCTTAGAAAGTAAAGTTAAGGGGTACATAGACCCACAAGATGACTGCACAAATGATACTGAACATCACAATAAGTGCTACACCAAGAATGTATGTAATCTGGAGTGTTAAAAGTAACAGAAACAAATACTGATTTTACTACTGCAAATGGCGTGGAGTTCATAAATTGCCTTTCAGGAGCTCTAATGGATAGTGGTGTCA
The DNA here is from genome assembly GCA_030068395.1 of Apalone spinifera. Lineage (NCBI taxonomy): Eukaryota > Metazoa > Chordata > Testudines > Trionychidae > Apalone > Apalone spinifera. Next base: position 21,445,470 of record CM057846.1, read on the forward strand.
ATGGCCAATTGAAGGGCTAAATACCAAGAAATATGTGCTGTGAAAAGGACTGAAGAGGAACAAATGCTTAGCAGAAAGGCTCTTAAAGCATTTATGGAAGATGAACTGAGATATGGATGCAGTTTTTAGTAAATCTATCTGCAGAAATGAATCACAGCACATATACTTAAAAGCTGGCTGCAAACGATGTGTTGCTATCAAAAGTGGAAGAAAGTGCTGATATCAACAGTAATATGAAGATGGTGTGCAGCTGCTACATTTTAATGGAAAAGCATTTTGTTGTATAATACATGGGAGTTTCAGATGATGCCAAACCTGAAAAAATAGTACCAGGTGACCTATTCTTGTTCCCTAGGTATGCTTCAATGATTGCAGTGATTTCAGCATAAGCAAATACAACAGGAAGCAACTGAAACACAAGCCTGCCATTTTATTGCAAAGGCACAGGTAGGAGTGCTTGAGTAAAAGACAGGTTTCTGAAATGACAACTGTGCAGCATATGTGCCATCTACTACTACAAATCAATCTCAGTGTCTCCATCCGGTTCCCTTGTTTTAGCCCTTTGACCCTCACACCCGTCCCTGTTTTCTTTTTCTTTGTCCCGTGGAATCAGTTGGGCTGGGTCTAGACTGCAGGCTTCTTTCAGAAGAACATTTCTTTAGAAGAGATCTTCCAAAAAAAACTTCCGAAAGAGAGCGTCCACGCACAAAAGCACATAAAAACGTGATCTGCTTTTTCGAAAGATAACATCCACATTGAATGGACGCTATCTCGCTTTTAAGCTGTGATTACTATGGTCTTAGTGGCCATCAGGGCACCTGTACTTTTTCCTCTTTCCTCTTCTTTTGAAAGAACTCCCTCTTCCCCATTCCACACATGCCTTTTTGCAAAAGAGCTCTTTTGGAAAAAGGGTCTTCCTCATAGAAAGAGGATTACCAACTCCGGAAAACCCCCTCGGTTCTTTTGATTTACTTTTGAAAGAATGTAATTGCAGTGTGGACGTAACTCAGGTTTTGTTGGAAAAATGGCTGTTTTTCAGACAAAATTCTGTAGTGTAAACATACCCTTGGTGTCCAGGGCTCTTTGGATCCTTCCTGTAGGCTGGGGGAGGGTTCGTGGGAGTGGTCCTGGACCCCAATAGGACCATTACAAATCAATGTCGTTTTAATAATTCATTTCAAAGCCCCTAGAAAATTCCTTATGCACAATATTGGCTTCTTGCTGAGTATAACAAAGCACTTTGGCTAGGACTATAATTGCAGATGAGGTTTTTATCTCCTGGAACTGAATGTGGGATTGCACATTCCCCCAGACCTCATTAAGGGTAGGTTTATGTATTATGCTTCCAGTAACAAACCTCCTTGAAGACATAGCAGATGGCAAAAGTACTCTTTATGCTGTTATGGTCTGCTGTCATGAGCATATTAATGGAGACCAGTCCCAGTCTGAAGTGCTGTTTGTACCAGCAAATAATTGTCCCTCGAGACTGCACAATTCACTTACTCTACTACCAAGTCCAAAAATTCTGAAGCCAAGAATTCCAGTTTTCAATGAAGAATCGACTATAGAAGAACCTTCTACATTTCTTAACCTTGACTTTACTTGGACAGGGCATGAGCTATTTTAAATCAAATTTCTTTCTGGGGTTTGGTTTTATTAACACAGTAATGACCAATAAGAAAGTTCAGCTCAAAGCTCCCCAAGTTTGGCTGCTCTTAGGGTTCCTCATTCAGAACTATTCAGCCCACACCCTAGATCTGTCTGTTGTGAGCCTCTTCCATCTCCCTTATATTGAGGAGAGCAGTGTCTCTGCAAGATAGCAGAACTGTCTTAACCCTTTCTCTGCTAAGATATCTCAGGCAAAGTGCCAGCTTGTAACAATTCACCCTTAGAGAATGCTATAGTTAAGGTTGAGATACTGTTTGTATCCTCTCAATGCACCAAACACTCTTTATGGACATTTGGGATTAGCCCAAAGGTGACTACTTAGGAGGGCAAGGGGACAGGAGAAAAGACCGAGAGTTGAATCAGTGAAATGAATGTGTCAAACAGAAGCACAGTCTCCTTGTGCTGCTCCATATGGAATGCTTGTGCTCACAGAAAGTGACTGAAGGTAGTGGACCAAACTTTGTTTCCAGTTACTGCAGTTACTAGGAGATAGCAGAATTTGATCCACTTGGGGTAACTTCAGGTTTGCACCAATATCCATTTCAAACTTGGCTAGTCATTCTTGAGGACGGACAGCAACGTACGTTTAGATGGTGTAGTTCATATTTAGAAAGGTAAACACACATTTTGTACACATGCATTAGAAATGTCTCTTTCTTTTTTTCCCTAGGACTGAACATTCTTGAGCAGTAAGATTACACAGATAAAGATGCTTTTTGAAAGAATGCTTCTGCTTTATTGTGGGCTTGATCATTTCTCCGGCTCCAGGCATGGAAGGGACATTCTACATTTTGACCTCTAGTGGCCCAAATGGAATGAAGAATTGCTTTCTCCCCTTTCCCAACACAGCCAATTCGTGATGGTTTGAGGGCAGGAATGAATTAAATGGTATTTTATCTATTTATAGTTATTAAAAGGAGATGCAAATGCATATAATATTATAGTATGTTTCTCTGCACATACTCTTTATAGTATCTCTGTATCTAAAATAATAAATTATTTGGGAAGGGAGTAAGAGCATATATAGATATTTACAGTGCATAAATTAATTTAGAACCATTGGGTGCTACTGGATTACATTTGAATTACTCTTTCCATATAGATTAAATAATTTGATACACCTTCTTTAATACAGACTAATTAAGTGTCATAAAATCACCAACAAAACAAGCTTTTGGGGAAAAAGAAGTCTTATTCTAAATCCCTTGATTTACTTTCCAAGATGCTGCAGACATTTTCCTTTGAATGAGGAATATAATCATAGAGGTCTACGAATCAGGAGAGTGATAAAAACCATTTGTGTGCTTGTTCCTGTTTACTTTGCTATGCCTTTCCCACCAAGCTTTCCCCACCATTGCCACTCAGCAACTGACCCCAACACTCAATCCTTCACCCTGTGAGCTGGACCGTAAAACTCCACTAAACTTCACTTGAGAACAGGATTATGTCGCAGTCTCTCATGCGGGCGTCCAGCAGCCTGAACATCCGTTTTGTTCTCTGAGGTAATGTTCCTTTCCCGTCTGATTTCCCACACCAGGATGGAGAGCTCCATCAAGCTGTTACATTTAGATTTTTTTCCATTTCATCTCTCTTTTTTGCTGTTGAGTTTCTTCCTCAGAACACAGTCCAATCAACAATAAGGTACAGTAGCTTTCACAATGCCAATTAGACCCTTTATCATAAAGGAACTTTGTAATATTATGTGACAGAGTTCAGTGCTTTTCTGCTCAGGTTTCATACAAAGTACATCCACATTGCCTCTTTACTACAGTGATTCACCTTTATGTCAATCCTATGAATTTAAAATATTCCAGAAAATGGATTTCAGTGCCAGGTCATTTCTTGACCTCAGAGGCCTGGTCTTTCATACTGAAAGGGAAATATCAAGAAAATCAAGGATTTAAAAATGTGACTCCTCTTCACTAAACTTTTGATCCATTAGTGCAGTGTTTTTCAAAGTGGTCCGCTGGGCTGGGGTGCTGCTTCCGAAGCTCCTCTTAGCTGCAAATGGCGAACCAGAACCAATAGGAGCCGGAGGCTCCATGGCTGCAGCACCAGTAAGTAAACAAACCAGTGTGGTCATTTAGCAGCTTTCTCAAAGTGGTTTTGCAGACCACAATGAGAAACACTGCATTAGTGGTTTGGGGATGACTGTGTGGGGCGGAGTACTATCTATGCATTTTATTATGAAACTCCTTACAATTTTTCTTAATGAATCACTGGGAGATCACAGAATGTGTGCATAGGGAAGCTTTTGATTATCTATTATTTCAGAGGTTCTCAGATTTTTTTGTTGATGGACCTATTTTCAAATGCAATGTTGATCAAAGATCCCCAACTGAGAAACTAATTGACAAAAGTACATGGCTACTTCAAATCAACAAATCAGCTAGCCAAGGAGAGACACCACTGCTACATCAGTACTTCAGTAAGTAAAGTCACACTGAAGGCAGAAATCTTGGGTAGACATATAACTGGAAAGTCTTTGAAGCTCAGGACATACTTCCTCAGATAGAGGGAAATGTGTAACCCACACACCTTCTGGGTGTAGTGCTCTGTTCCCTTTAGTTATCACTAAAGTGAGATCACTTGCTGCAATCCATCTTCTGGAGTTTGATTTAGTAATTCTAGTAAAGACACCCCCACTGGCATCTGGTACTCCTCTTTTTGTGAGGAGTATGGAAAGCTGAAAGAAGTGTTTGTGCCCATTGGCCTTGCACTGTGGAGACACCGCCAAGCTCGGCTTAAGGTAAGCTGACTCCAGCTACATATTTTACGTAGCTGAAGTTGTGTACTTTAAGCTGAGCTGACAGGTCTAGTGTAGACCTGGACTTAGAGGTTAATGAGTCTGTTACAGTCTTAGCTAAGAGGGCTGTGGCTTTTAGCTCATGCAGTAGAGGGTCATGCACTAAGGTTCCAGGCTTGATCATGCCTGCTGGCCACTGGGTTGGTTAGTATGACAGAATAAATATATATTCAATTTTAAACAGTTGCAATAAGGTCATATGATTAAGCACTCAAACTCCAAGACATGCCATTGCAGTTCATATGCACCAAGACCTCAACCCCCATAACTGATAGAATACAGGCCCAAAGCTTCTGTAATCCCACTGTGACTTTGGTAACATAACAGAAAATTGCCCACACTCTGTAATTATAGGATCACACTCCTATTCCTCAAATAAAAGTCATCAGGTGTTTTATGTAAGATTAATTATAGGCAAGATGTTCACATACAGGAGCCAAAAGTTAGCAGTGAGCCCAAACTGTGGCACAAGTACCACTTGTGGGATGCAAAGCATGAAGTTTCTGAGAAAATGGTATGTGAACCAATAACATCTCAGAGACATTGTATTAAGCTCCTAACTCCATATTTAGGCATTTAAATCAGTAACTGGATTTTCCATTGAGATGACTCCCACAGATCCCTCACTGTCCTGCTCTGAGGCCACAAGGATGTCGTGAACAGAAAAATTGGAATCAGAGGGTCAATATGCAATGGAGGGACTGTTGTCAAGAAACTGAAAGTAAGGGTCAATCTGGAAACCATGTGAATCCAGTCACATGGACAGAGCAGTCCACAGGGTTTAATAACATTTCACTGTTTTGGTTTAAATGGCATTCAGCTTCAGACTTTCTGAATAAAACAGCTAGAATTGATAGACCCACTAGCCATCTCAAATCCAGACCTGCAGCGAGGCCACCTCAGAGACACAGAAAACCTGGCCACTGATCCCTCACCAACTTTCCCCTTCTCTTCTCCTCTCAAATGATTGTCCATGCCAGTAACCGGACCCCTCTCCTTCATCTCTTCGTGCATAGACCAGTACAGGTCAGAGGACAGGGAATATTCAAGACCTCTTTACCTCTTGCTTCCCCCGTAACTCCTACACACACCCTCTCCCAAGAGCCTCAGCCCTTTAGGGAGCCCTCTGCTATTCACTCCCTGGAGCCCTGCGTCTTCCTCCTCCTTCCCCATATTCCCTGCTCCTCCCTGCTGGTCGCAAACCTTGGGTACATCCCACTTCCCAGTTCCTGGCACCAGGAGCAGGTTGAAGGCCCAACATACAAACCAGGACCTGGCTCCCATAGTGACCATGCCCTCTTCCCATACCTGTGATGTACATGTACTAGGATATACAAAATTGCTGCACATTTGCAGCCCCATTTGCATACAGTTTACAGAAGGGATACAGGTGCTGAGAGGGAAAACAAACACACACACACCACAGCATATTACTGTCAACCTGTGCAGTGTCAAAAAACCATCCAGGTGGCAACCCTACAGAGAATACATGATTTCATCTTGCAATAGGCAGTTAAGTGGCTCCTTATGCCTTCTTCATCCCACCACGCCAAGGGGATGCATGCTTGAGGAGCCATAATTTGGCTTTCCATGTGCCTTTATTTCCAGGGCCAGTGTGTAATCTGCATGTAGAAATGTGATTATAACTGTTTGCAGTTGGAATCTAGAAAACAGAGAAACAAGTCCCTGATTGATTATTCGGAATAAATTAAAGTCAGACAGCAAACAAAATACTGTAATGTCCAGTACCATTGCTTCTGTTAACATTTTGGGAACTAAATCACTATTCTGCTCACAGTGAAGGGGCTCTTTAGTATTCCGTGTTACTTCCATGTATTGACTGGAGGAGGGAGGAATCACCTCAGGGAGTGTGTGCATCAGGCAGACACAAGATGGGTCAGTGAGCAATGCAACCCACGGGGGAAAGCCCCAGGTGGATGCATCTCATGGTGAAAGCTAAATAGTTGGTTAGCAGCAGTAAATAAGCTAATCAAGTAAACAAGGATACCCTTAACAAGCCAAGCTCAAGTAAAAGTTGCCAACATTGGTAAACATAAGTAGAGAAAAGACGTCAGAGAAACCAACAAAATGGTCCAGAAAATTGTGTCCTACTACATTAAGTGATGCAGACAGTGTGAAACAGATGCTCTTTCAATGTCATCAGCAACTCGACAAGCTGGATAAATAATTGTTGCCAAGAAAAATAAAAAGCGTGTGCTGTCGTGGGTAGTTGCCATGATTGCAGTGGCCTCCGGTTCAAACACACTTATAGAGATGATGAAAAAAATAAATATGAAAGTGGCTGGGGGAAAACAATTAGCTTCCCACAGATGGCCTTCAGCATACCATAAATTGTAGCTTCCTTTCATCACCATTGACTTTGGAGGGCAAATGAGGCAAAAGCAGAAATAAAAGTGAGAGGGTGACTATATGGGGGACTGAGACCAGTTCCTAAGTCCTTCCTATGAGCAACAAGAAAATCTTTATAGTACAGAAGGAAAACCTACTGGTTATTTATTTCAAGATCCAAATTGAAGTAAAGTGTCTTTATGCTGTCCCTCGGGCTGCTTATTCAAAAAAAGGATGCACAATGCAAAAGAAGAAAACACAAGTACATACATTTGTCACTGGCCCTCCAGAAATGGAGAGTTATTTTCTCCTAGCAGCAGTCTTCTTAGGAGACTGCCTTCTTCATCTGTGCTGTGGAAAATAGAGTATAGCTGTCTTGCTTCCTTATCTTCAGTTCCTATAAGTGCACTTCTAGGCCCACTTTTCCTGGTATATGCTGTTCTCCTTCCTCTGGGTCCATAGAGCCAGGGCCATGAATATCAGGTATACCTTTTAGCCCCGGTCTACATTTACTGGGAGATTGGCACTGTGGGGATTGATCTTCCACGGTTGAGTTAGTGCATGGATGGGGAATCTTTTTTGGGTCAGGGGCTACTGACCCACAGAAAAATCAGTTGGGGGGGCCACACACAAGTGAGAAGCAAGCAAGCAAACAAACAAATAAACCCCTCAATGAGTCAGCTCCTGACTGAGAAGGAGAAAGACACTCCCCACATTCCCCTCGCACACCAGAGCCTTGGGGGCCCCCCAGACTAGTAGATTTTGTGTGCTCCAGCCCCATGGGAGAACAATGGGTGGGGGGTGCACCAGCACAGGCTCCCTAATACTGGAGGGGGGAGCCCCAAGCATTGGGAACCAGATCCAGGCAAGCTAGGGGCCATATCCAGCCCCCGGGCCTTAGATTCTCCACCCCTGAGTTAGTGGGTCTAGTAAAGGCTGCTGATCGCACATTCATCAACTCTGGTAGTCCACAGGAGCAAAAAGAGTAAGAGGAGTCGATCGCAGAATGTCTCCCATTAACCCCCCACAGTGGAAATGCTGCTGTAACTCAAACTAAGGTACTTCAACTCCAGCTATGCTGTTCAAGTAGCTGGAGTTGTGTACCTAAGTTCAACATTGCCCCACGTCTATCTCCCATCCATGAATGTTGTACAGCTCTAGTCCTGCTCCCATTGAATAGGTCAGTGGCAAAATGTCATAGAATCATAGAACCATAGAGTTTGAAAAGACCTCAGAAGGTCATCAAGTCCAGCCCCCTGCTCTAGGCAGGACCA
>CM057846.1:21461546-21478153 GCA_030068395.1 Apalone spinifera
GTCATTAATGTTAAAGTGCTATACCTTAGTAGAGTTCACATCCATGTTGACTAGTCTTGAAGAGTTGACTCACTGCTAGAGTGACCCTCTGGTGGCTTGACCTGGCATAGCAGGCTCTCCTCATCTGGCACCCCTCTGCCAACAGCTACTCCGGCTCTGGAGTGGTCTGCGTCTTCTTGTGCCTTAGTCCTTTAGCCAGGCACTTGCAGTATAGAGGCATTGCCGGGTCCCTCTGGAAGTCCTCAACAAACCTCAACTAAAAATATATAGTTAAAGAACTTCTGCCCTCCACAGGCTTGAACTTTCATCCCTCTTAAGGGTTCCCTAAGTGCTCTTCCTCAGTTGAGGATCTCCTGGAGGCCCAAATGCTGCTTTTGCAGGCAGGCTTAACACTGGAGGTTTCTCCATCACAGTGGCTTCTTCTCTTTCCTGGAAACTAGCCAGAGTTCTGTACTGAAGGAAGATCACAAGACCAATTCTTTCCCTGGATTTCCTCTTCCTCTTTCCTCTCTATCCCTGATGTCCTTCCTTCAGCCTGCAGGTTTTTCTATTGCCCACACAGGGATAAGAAGTTCTTTCCCACTCTCCCTCTAGTCCCTTCTTTCTTTTCTTTTTCTACTTTTTATGATGAAGCAGACTTCTCTCAATAGTCTACAGCTGCCACCAACTATAATTCCTCAGTACTTAGCAATTTATATCCTCTCACTCTGCCCTGTGTCTTTCAAGTAATGTAACCCTCTTTTTAATTTGAACCCTCCATTTCGCTGATGTTTTGATTAAATAACACAATGTAATTTTTTGTTACATTAAGACGTTTGAATTCCTCAAAAAACTTTTTCCCTTTTGTTCTCAAAACTCTTTCATGCTTATAAAAGGTAATCCATTGTTTCTTTGCTGAGTGCACATACATCATCTTTGTGTCTATTTATTCAAAAATATTTTTGTTTAAGCCATAATGGGCAGTTACTATTCTAAATGAAGAACTTCATTAGTCCTATCTAGGGCCTGAAGTATGTTGTAATCCTCATCTCTATGGCACAATTAAAACATCTTCCTTTTTTCACAAATCCAGGGTTGTTGTTTTTTTGCCATTTCACCTTTAAAATTTTCTGGAATGGGTTTGTGAGTTCCTGTTTACTCAATGATATTTCCATGTCAACCTTTCCATTTCTTACAGCTGCTTTGCCTATTATTTTGTTTCCTGTTGCCCCAGTATATGCTGGGATCCAAGATAGTGCTACATGTATCCCAACCTGTATTAACTCTGTTATTAGAAATATAATTTCATTGATTATATGATTTCTGCATACCAAGACATCCTTTTTTATTGCCATAAGGCCTGAGATTGAATCAGAAAAAATGACTGCTGCTGCTGCTGCTAGGCATACATCCCAAATCCAATTTAATGCTAGCACTGTTTCCACAAGTGCAGCTGTCATGAAAGGCATATAATCAGATATTCTTTTAGATGTGCTAATTCACATTTTTGTTATACAATATGTCAGCCCCACTCTTCCTATTTCTATTTCTTTGGACCCATCTGTATATATCTGACAAAACTTACTTCACCTTTTCTTTTATATACTGGTACATTTCATTTCTAATATCCATCATCTCTTTTTTTACCCTAAAGTTTATAAAATAAATCTAAACCACATTTGAACATGTAACTTTACATCCATAACTAATTTTCCTTAACTGAAAGTTTTGGCTTCATTTAGCTTTCACTTGTCTTTCAACTCCTGCCTCCACCTTTTAAATGGAACTTCACAGGGAGTTCTAACTGTGCGTGTTATAACTCCCCTATATTTCCCAACAGTCCTCATATGTTTACATAAGAAAGTACCATGTACTAATGGGGACACACAGTACTTTCATCATTATGGTTACCACTAACTTTAGCCCAGAACATTAGGTCCAGTAGTTTCATTCATAGTATAACTGACATGTCACTAGAAGTTATCTGTAGCACTCAGATATGTGTGGTAAATAAATCCATTGTATTGCAGTGGTTTATATTAAATCTAATTTTTTTAAGTTCTGTTTTTGTTGCTGACCCAAAAACTTAGCAGCTATAGTCAATTCCTCGTCTAGTTAAGATTCTAGATACAGTCAGCAGTGTTTTCTTATCTACTGTGTGCCCCCATTAGTCCCAGCAAGACTTTCAGGAAGATTGAGCTTTCCTGTATATTTATCTTTAGCATAGCTTATATGGTCTTTTCAGAGTAAAAGGTACTCATCTTGGGTACGTGTAGACTACAAGCTTCTTTCGAAAGAAGCTTTTTTGAAATAATCTTTTGAAAAAACTTCTTTTGAAAGAGATCGTCTCAACAGCAACCACTTTTTTTCAAAAAAGCTATCCGCTTTTTCGAAAGAGAGCTCCCAGGTGATCTGGATGCTCTCTTTTGAAAAAGCCTGTTTGCATTCAAGAATGCCTTTGTTTGAAAAAGCTCTTCAAAAAAACTGCTGCATTCTTTTGATTTAATTTCAAAAGAACATGGCAGTCTAGATGCAAGTAAAGTTTTTTTCAAAAAAAAGGCTACTTTTTTCGAAAAAAAACAAACAAACCCTGTAGTCTAGACATAACCATAGAATATTACAACTAAGAATTTGAATCTTTGCACTACATCTGTTTGTTCTCTATACAGGTACTGTTTGTATTCCTTGGTAACTTTCCCTTTTGTAAAGATCAGTCCTTTGGTTGTAGCAATGGAGAACTTGAAATCTCATGCATTTCCCTAGTCCAAGGTCTCTCATAATGCCTTGTTAATTCTCTTTCCTGACACTTCTGTATTCCTACTTCTAGCCCACAGAGCACAGTCATCTGTGAACAGAGTGACACATACCAAAGCGCTTATTTGTTCTGGGACATAATTTATTAAAATATTCAAAAAAGGTTGCAACCCTCTTCTCTTCTGAGCTTTCTGCCTTATATTAACCATCCAACTCCTCCCCCACCTAGGACTCATTATTGACTAGGCCAGGCCCATTTTACAGTTGCAGTCAGATGCCCTAATTGAGTTTACTTCTTTCGAAAGAAATCAGTTAACTCTTGGAGAGCCAGTTTCAGAGACACATAATAGACATATAATTTTATGTCCAAAATCAGGATCCAGGATGCAATAAAATGGTATCAAATTTCACAGAAATTCCTTTTTCACTGAATCACAGAGATTAGAGATGAAAGAGACCTGTTAAATCCCCTCTTTAATCTGTCACTTTTGGATCAATACAAGGTCCTTGCCATATATTATCTTTCTTGTCTAATTTGAAATATGATTTGATTGACAGCAAGAGCACTACCACTTGTCACATTTCTCGCAGTTGCTAGGGGAACTAAGATTAATAAAAAGGAGCTGCAGTTTTAGGAAGCTGTCAGAATTGCTCATATAATGGGTTCCAGTGCATTTTCTCCAACAAGCAGGGTAAAGCAGTCTGTATAATGGCACAGTAGCTGCAAAACCAGAAGAAGCGGTTAAAAGACATCTGTTCCTACAAGTTTTGTCTATCCAGGAGTTGAAAGTTTGTTTTTAGAGACAGGCTCCACAAAACTGTGAATAGAGTGAGTCTTTTATATTCTACCCATCTGCTGTGGGGAATGGAGAGAACCAATGAACCACAATGTTTACACTACATGGTGGATTTATGGAATTTTGCAAGACAGTCAAAACAGTATTCATCCCTAAACACTAGCCAGGTTTGACTTAGGCAATAATAGTTTATTTTAGTACTCCATAGACTTTAGGGCAGTATATGAAATTCTGTAAATTCTGATCCTTTCCCCATATAATTCAATGGAAAAACTCCCATTGCTTTGAATGATGCACTTCTAAATACCCAGACAGCTTGATTTTTAAAAATGCATGAGGCATAAGGGATCGGTCGGCAAAGGCTTTCCTTGCCAACCGATTCCCGTCTTTACTGCCGCTTTGTGCCGCCATACAGCTGAGCCGGCACAACACAGCGACCATTTTTATTCTATTGAAGTGGGGGATATTTAAATCCCCGCTTCACTGACTATGTCGGTATGTCTAATTTATATGCCTCTGTTGGCAGAGGCATGTAGTCTAGACATATCCTAAGTATCTGTAGGCTACAGGCATGATTCTGAGCCCTCTGTCTCCAATCCACTTAAATACATGCTTAACTTTAAGCACATGAGTACTTTCATTATGGGACTACTCATGTGTTTAAAGTGAAACACATATACCTAAGTGCTCAGCTGAATTGGAGACTGAGGGCTCCGCACTTTGCATCATCAAACACTAACGTCCTAATTTAGAAAGATACTTAAGCATGTGCCTAACTTTATGCACATCAGTTAAGTTCTATTGATTTCTGTTTTGGCCTACTCAAAACAGTGCTCATTCAGATCTGTTGCATTTGAAATGTCACAAATAAAACTTAGATGGTAAAAAAAGGATGACATTTCTGGACATAAAATATATGTATCATTTTATCCTGATATTGCCATCCATGTCTGCATAAAACAGGGATTTAAAAAAAAATATATTCAAGAACAGACTGTAAATTGTAATACAAGTGGGGATATAAAAGAATAATGGAAAGAACAAGATATGAATCAATTTTTGTTCCTATTATTTTAATTTGGTAACAAATATGAAGACCGTGTTACATAAATTTGCTTTAAAAATATTTTCGTTCCTTATCACACACAAACATGCCATGTAAAGGCATGTTTCTTTCTTTCTTTCTTTCTTTCTTTCTTTCTTTCTTTCTTTCTTGGTAGAAGAACACAACTGTGGTACACTGTGTATTCATTCCTAAATTAGGCAACTGAAAGAGTAAACTTCCATCATTTTTCATGATTGAGCTTAAAATTGTAATCTTGTACCTTGTTAGTATTTCACTACGTATTAGATTAACCTGTAATGGTGCAATGATAAACAGTGGGAATGCCATGGGTGTAGAATATATAAAGAGCTAAAGCTAGAAGGGTTATATAAATTTGTGTGAACTTTGACTTATAATTTATTGCTATACTTTACATGACATTTGTATTGTTATGAGCTGAGTAAAAACTCATTAGGGGGTTAGTTAAGCTCCCATTCAGAGTATGACAGATATGAACTACTCTTCAGTTACCGTAACTGTAAGCACAAGCCTTCACTTAAATCAAAATACGTGCATGAACCCACCCAGGACCCTTTGGTTGAATATTGTTTTGGGTGTGAGCATGAGGAGAGAGAGAGAGAAAGAGATCAGAGAAACTGAACAGACAAAAACAGAGGAACGAGCAAGAAAGCCAAGCATGAGCATGGAAACACAATGTGACCCCTAAAGAGTGAGCATTTGAGTGTATTGGGTAAAGATGAGTCGGGGCGGTGACCTAAGAAACTGCTCTTTCTGTTCTTGGTTGTTAGGTGTCACCATTTTAGGCCTCAAGAAAGGATGAGTGACACAGAGCTGGCTGGTCGGGTGTAACTTTGTTAGGGGTTGAGTTAAAATTCTATGGAGACTGAGGGATGTAAACTCATCCTTCAGTTGACATAACTTATGTGCTTAATTTGTGCTAGAGCTAGGAGGACTGAGGCCTGGCACTCCTAGGCTTGGCAGTTCAAAGCCCTAGTACCCATGAGCTTGCTGCATCAGATATAAATGCCAAAAAGTTGCTTGTGTCCTGGCACCTAATTACTTGGTTTCTCTTTCATTATCAATTAAGCACGGCATAACTGTAAAGATAAACCCCAGCCAAAGATCAAATGTACATATGATCATGCCCAGAAATTTTGGATGATTATTGGTATGTGTGTAGGGTAGGGAGATGGAAGAGAGATTAGAGAAACTCGAGTAAAGAAGAACAGAGAAAGAGGAGAAGGCAAGAAAGCCAAGCAGAATCATGTAAACCCAATAGGATTCTGGAAAAAGCTAGAGAAAGGTTTTGGCTCAGGTGTAGGCTAATGACACATGGGAACTAGAAAACTGTTCCTTTTGTTCTTGTTGCCTTCTGTGTTCAGAAACACAGGAGTTTGTACATTCCTTGTAAATAAACACAATTGTATTAAATGCCAGTTGCCATTAATTTCTTTTTCCAATTAGGACATCCCCAGGGACCCAAACTTTCACTTAGGACCATGTCTACACTACGCAAAAGATTGACGCTGCTGCAGTTCATTTTCCAGGGTTTAATTTAGTGAGTCTAGCTACATAATTAACATAGCTGTAGCTGCATATCTTAATTTGACCTTCTGCTATAGTATAGACCAGAGCTAGTTGCTCAGATTGAAAAGAGGCAACAGTGTAACACTGTGGTAGAGAAAAGCTCTTTTGGTCATAAATCTGCTTTAGCCTAGCTGTTCAGTGAGTAATGGATGAGTGAGCTGTATGATACAGTCAGAATGATAAAAATGAGGTATTGATTCAGGGAGATTTTAATTTAGATTAGTTCACTTAAATTGAGTAATAAATTGGAAGGGACTTTATAGGGCTCACATTCAACACAAATGATCATGGTATCAAAATGGAACCTTAGGCAAGCAATACTTTTCACTGTGGCCCTTACCTAAGACACCTCTTTGAAATGATTGGATCCGTACAAATAATTTAGTCCCATGTATAAATGATGTTATATCTCCAAATGACTGACTGGTGCATGAGTTCCAGAAGAAAGAAAAGAAAAAAGTGAAAAGAAAATGTCCACCTAGAATAAATTAGGAAAAATATCAATAACATAGGTATCATAATATATTAGCGACTCTCTATATGCTTAATTTTTTGTTAAATATTTGCTATAGCAATAGACATATTTCTTTCAAAGGTTTTTTTTCCTCCCCAGGAAGGTTTATAATTAGTTTTTAATTAGTTATTTCTTATGGATAATACTGCATTGTTTTATTCTTACTTTGCCATACATTTTTTCATTTATATGCCATAAGCATTTTATATATACACACACGTATACTATATGATTTCCAGCAGTTTTATTTTTAAAGACACCAGTTCCTTGCCCTGACAGTTTTTATTAAATGCTTGTCTTGAATTTTATTCTCTGCAGTTTGTCCATTTCTCTTTCTATTGAATTTATTTTCTACATATGTTAGATTGGGGATACAAGTTTCTAAAGTAGATAGCAGAGCTGGGTAAAGAATGATTCAATTTTTCTTCTACTTTTTCCATTATAATCCTTTGCTATTTAATCTCTAACTTATTTCTTTTATGTTTTCCCTCTCCCCCCCGCCCCCATCTCTCTCTCTCTCTCTCTAATAAGTTGTCATCTTAGAACTAAAGCTCTTTGTCAAAGGCTTAACCTGCTAGACATGCAGATGCTTTGGGGCATTTAAGCTCCATGAGTTAACAATATTTTCCAAATGAATATGTGGTACATGCCAAAGGTAACTTGCTTCAATTAAATTGTCCAGCTTTATACAAAAGGAGATATCCACTGAATTGAAGCATTCAGACTGAACCTTTCAGTATAAGGCATGCAGATGTTTAGACTCTACATATTACAAAAAACATCAGATGCCTTCAGTATTATTTGGTGATCATATAAACAAACTATCAATAACATTAACATGTGGTTTCAATATACAGAAATGCTTTGTCACTGTGTAAATACACATCTTCTCCAAACATTTTTCTGTACTGCTCCAGTATGCAGTACTATATGGGAAATAGTTTATCCCAATATATATGGTTCCAGCCATGCCTCAGCTCTCTAAATACCATCATGAGCAAAGAATTTCTGTCTTATATTGTATATATACAGTGCAGTATGAACATATCAACCCTAAACATCTCCATTGCAACTTCTGCTCAAAGCAATTTGAGAAGAGAAACAGGACACTGTGTCTGGAAGTTGCTTTTGGAAATGCATTGGACTTATTGGGGTCCTGTCTCTTTAAATATTTGCCCTATACTTAACATTATTTACATCTAGGAGGTCTCTGCACAGCATCCTTCGGGCAAATCACATACTTGGTATTTATTTGGAGGAAGCAACTAGTAACAGAAACTCTCTGCTCAGAACTACCCTATAATATAGGTTTAGAGAAACAAAATGCATTCCTCGCTCAGAAAACGGATCAGTTAAAGTTGACAGTGGAGCCGAAAAATAATCAAGGCTGGAGAAAATCGGCCACTTACCCTGACAACTATGCCCACAAAATAGAGACAGGTTAAAACATAGGACACGTAGAAAAATTGCCATCAAAACCAGCTTCATCCCATTGTGAAGCAAGTTCTAGGAGAAGAGAAGAATTCTGCCACCATATAAAGAAGCATTGAGTTACTTGTTTTGATTAGAAAATGAAAGCAACATTGTGACAGAATATTACAAGAAAAGAAAGTAGAGTGGGATATGGAATAGAATACTCTGGACTTATTAATGTCCAGGCACGGCCTGCAAGAATAAATACTTGGAAAAGTGAAATAATGTATCACCGTAGCAAGAATGCCACCTGGTAAACTTTGGAAATTAATTTACACCTGACATAGAACCATTCGTCCCCTCACAGAAGGTGGGAAGGCTAGGGGGCAGTGACATAATTGCTACACATTTTAAAAGGCTCGGCCAATGTTCCTTCCCTGGGCAACTCAACTGGTGCTCCCTGTTGTGCATGGGTTTTCAACTCATTTGCATTCCTAGGGCATGAGCACCCAGGGGATATTTTTCTAGAGATTATATCTAGCAGCTCAATAGGGACTTTATGGACTTGATGCAGGAATCACTTGGTAAAATTCTATGGTCTGTGCTGTGCAGAAAGTCAGGCCAGATGATCATAATGACCCCTTTGGGCCTTAAAATCTATATGACGGCCACCTGAAAACGAGTACAAGGGGTTAGAGACTCTCTGGTTACCTTCCAAAGCTATAAACACCATAAGGCTGCATTCAGTGACTAGACCTCTCATATGTCAGATAGTATTTCCTTAGTAACTGCTTCTAAAAATACATCCTAAGGAAATCAACTGATTCTAAAAGCAGATGCTAGTCCCAAAGGTTGGTAGTCTCATAACACCACTTTGGTTTAAGAACAGATGTGTCATAGAAACACTAAGGTGTCAGGAAGTTTAACATTCCTCCAGGGTACATCTACACTAGCCCCCTAGATCAATCTAGGGGAGGCTAATGAGGGCGACCGGAATTGCAAATCAAGCCCGGGATTTAAATATCCCACGCTTGATTTGCATGTTCCGGCCGGTCGCCATTTTAGCAATTGACTAGTCCGAAGTAACTGCCCGCGTCAACACGCGGCAGTGAAACGGGATTCCGGAATAAAGCCCTAAATCGAATTAGGTAGTATTCCTTGTGGAATGAGGTTTATCACCTAATTCAATTTAGTGGCTTTATTCCGAATCCCGTTTCACTGCTGCGTGTAGACGCGGGCAGTTACTTTGGGCTAGTTAATTTCTAAAATGGCGACCGGCCGGGAACATGCAAATCAAGCGCGGGATATTTAAATTCCGGGCTTGATTTGCAATTCCAGTCGCCCTCGTTAGCCTCCCTAGATTGATCTAGGGGGCTAGTGTAGAAGTACTCCCAGATATAAATTATAAAAAATGGACCATGGAAGAACCAACTGTTGTTTATTGCGTATCATCAGAAGAGGTCAACAACAGCAGATTATGTAACAAGACAACAATTGTATCCATCAATAAATAAAGAGTTGTAAAAATTCTAATAATAAATGCCTGACCTGCACCCACCAATGCTGATTGGGGTTTTTTCATAGGTCTTGGATTATCTGAGTATTTTCAGGTGGAAAAGAAACACAGAAGCTCTGTGCCAGCAATGTATGTTTTGGAACCTGCAAATATGTACATAAAATGACAAATTTACAAAGAATTTCATTTGGAAAAAGAGGAATTAAATTGTAGGGTAGATTTTTATTGAGATCTTCCACACACCAGTGCTTTTTCTGTCTCTCCATATTTCTGTGAGTGTGATCTTACTGGTTGGGAAGAATAAGAAAATGCTAATTGCTGTTGTTTGGTGTAAACTGTTCCAGAATATGAAATCTGAGGTCACATATTCTTTACAGAAAAGTCATATTTCATTAGGGTTGCCAATTCTGACTGCAGCTATTCTGGGAGGTTTATTTTCCTGACGTGGCATAATGTCATTTTTTTAAAATATCCTCTCTGGTCTAGCAACATCCATGGTCTAGCAGGACCATGGATGTTGCTGGACCAGAGAGCCTCTGGACTGGCGAGCGCTAGCTGCAGAGGTTGCCAGCAGCTGGGAGCAGAGCCAGTCTGGTGGGCTGGCAGCCCATAGGGCCAGTGGCCATGGGGCAGAGAGCCCCAGGTCAGAACCGCTTCCTAGACCCAAACTCCTTCTCAGACCCTGCACCCCCTCCTACACTCACTGCCCAGAGCTCCCGCCTGCACCCATACTCTGTCCAAGACCCCACACCTCCTCCATTAATATAATAGAAAAGTATGGTCCCTGGCCAATTACCAAAATTCTTCGAGTACCCCCCTCCCCCCAAAAAATTATTTCCCACCCTTGCTCCAAGCCTTAAACCACTTAATTATACTGGACTAAGCACCAATATAGATGGCGCTTTGGCAGCAGGACTGCTTCTCTCACAAACATAGCTACTGCCTCTTGTGCAGGTGTATGATCTAAGTGGACAGGCAAAGCTCTGTCCTATTAGTTTAGAGCAGCTGCACTGATGCAGTTTTAAGGGTAACCCTGTTCTTGCTTTTCAGTTCCTTTTTTCCTTTGCATTTCTTTCCATTTTCTCATTTTCAGTGTGATCTGCCTCCTCCCCAGCAGCAAACCTGGTCACAATAGCTAATGGAACTCCTTGAGTACATGGTGCTAGTTTCTAGGCAGGCTCTTGTTTTTAGTATGCCTCCTTAAGTATTCCTTACATCTATTATGTGAAAGGTGTGTTCACACCTCAATTTGAATGAGGTTTTAATTCCACTCATAACAAAGCTTAACCCAATTTATAAGCATAGATTTAAGTGCCTAATTTTATGGCATGTCTCCACTGCATGTTATGTTGGCATACCATTTGTGGCTCAGGGATGTGAATGTCACCCCCTTGAGTGATGTGAGTTACACTAACCTACGTACCAGTGTGGCGAGCGCCAAGTCAGTGGGAGAGCTTCTTTCACTGACATACATACTGCCTCTTGCGGAAGGTTTTTTTATGCCCACAGAAAGCTGTCTTCCTTCAGGATCGAATGTCTTCACTGGATGTGCTACAGCAGCACAGCTGCATTGGGGACAGCTGAGACACTGTAGCACGTATAGAGTAGGCTAGCCCTTAGTCAGAAATGCTTGACTTTAATCACTTTGGTTGTACCTCCATTACATTGTCTCTCAAATGAGGATAATAATGCTTCCTTCTTTCCCTTGCAGGAAGTTTGTATGTATTAATTAGATAAGGTTGGTACAGCTCATGTGAGATGAAATAATTAGAATTTACATAGTGCTTTATTAAACTAAGTAATTAGGGGTGGTGTGGAATGTAAAAGCCTTCATAAAGTTGAACACAATATTGTCACGTAAGTAATGATGGTGGTGATTATTAGTAACTGGAGGATTTGATCTTTATGCACATTCTGAAACAGTACACTTTTCCCAGGTTGTTTTTTTAAACAATCAAAAATAGAGAAAGGAGACACTGTCTTTCCCCACTAACAGAATTCATAGGCAGCAGCTGTTTAATCTCTGTTTCACAGCCTTCCATGTCTGACTGAGGAACAAGAGTATCCAAGATATAGATTTGACAAACAATAACTTCCCTCTTGTGGTGGCTTGGAAGGGGATTTGGAGAGTGATTCTGACAAAAAGTCATGCTTTACTTGTGACTGTGACAGTAACATCTGCTTTAAGGTTGTTGTTTTTTAAGCAATTCGCTCTTTCAAACCACAAATGGGGAATAGTGTTGGCATTAATCAACCTATTGGTTCCCAGTACCCAGATAAGTGTATGGATGTGCTTCACAGAGGAACTAATCCGTATATTATAGTACTTTCCCTCAAAGATCCGCAACATCAGCAGCAAGTAATACATGATGTCCTTGAAATTGCTAGGTTTCCATCCGTGATAGGAGCAATAGACTGCACACATATAGCAATTAGAGCACTACTGGAAAATGAGATTAGTTATAGAAGAGAGAATCTGCTTATCCTCTTAAAATGCAGAAGGCGTATACTGCCAAATATAAAATAACTGATGCTGTTGCCAAGCTACCAGGATCATGTCATGATTCATACAGCAGGCAGGCAAAATAGTAAATGCTCTTCAAACTGAAAATGTTTTAAAGGATTATTTTATCTATATTTTAATAATAAAACAAACACGATGCATTTGTTATTTCCCCCAAAATGATGATGAATGTCATTCCATAGCATCAGAATCATGCAACATTACATTATAATGAAGCACACATGGATTAAATTCACCAGAGCTGTAACTAAATGAAAGATTGACATTCCAAAATGAGACTGGATAAATCTCATAGAATTCTGCACTTTAATATAGTCTCCCCTAATGATTTATAAGATTTTTGCATGAACCTCAAATACACAGCATCACAAGTAGACGTGAACTTTGTCTCTTGAAGGCTGGGTAGTTGAAATTACTTTATCAAATGGAAATATTTTAATTATACAAATCAGATGACTTATTGCAATAAAACATTTGATCCACCTTCAAATGTTTTTTTTTTCTTATTTATTGCAAGACTTTAAAATTTTGTACACACGAGGATTTTCACTGCATATAGACATTTGATGCTACTTTGGTGTACAATTGCCATTTTTACCTCTGAACATTTTCCCTAGAGGGCCCACTTTTTAAAAAATTATTTTAATTGCACTTGAGACACTTAATGGGGACCTAATTTTGAGAACACAGGTCCTCAATAATTTTGGAAAATCAAGGCCCTCTAAGACCGTGGTTCTCAACCAAGAGTGTGTGTACCCCTAGTTGACAAGCAGATCTTCCAGGGGATACATTCAACTCATCTAGATATTTGTCTAGTTTTACAACTGGCCACATGAAAAGCACTAGTGCAGTCAGTACAGACTAAAATGTCATACTCACTACAACTTCTTTAATTGGTTGTATATACTATATTCTGAAATATAAGTAAAATATTTATATTCCTATTCATTTATTTTATATTTATGTGGTAAATATGAGAAATGAAGCAATTTATCAGTAATCGCATGCTGTGACATTTTTGTATTTTATGTCTAATTTTATAAGCAAATGGTTTCTAACTGAGATGTAACTTTGGGGTGTGTAAGACCAATCAGACTCCTGAAAGGTATACAGTAATCTGAAAAGGGTAAGAGCTACAGCTTTAAGACATCTCAAATGTAGCACCTACAAATTTAGGCTCCCCGAATCACTAAAAAAAAAGTAAAATTTAGAATACATATATTCGGTATATATGTGCTGTTACATATTCTAATATTTTATGTACGTAAACACACATATAGAACCACAGGTTAAATGAGATTCAAAGGTATTCTAAATAAAATTAACCCCTTTCCTCCTAAAACATTAGAACATAAAATATTTCATTCTGAGAAATATCTTTGAAAACTAATGTTCTATCAACACAAAGAGTAATTCTTGGAGAGCAAGGGTACGTCTACACTGCAAGCTTATTTTGGAAAAAGGTATTCTGGAAGATATCTTCCGGAATAGCTTATTTCAAAATAGAGCATCCACACTACAGGGAAGCCTCAAAATTAGTCCAAGGCAGGCTTCCCTAATGTGGATGTGCTGCCTCGATTTAGAGCCCCAAGAGGCACTGGGGAGGAATAACTTTTACAATGGCCCTGGTGAGGAGCTATTTCGACATAGCAGTAGTGGCCTGGCCACACACAGCCTCTTCTGAAAGAGCTTTTTTAGAAGAGGCATTATTCCTCATAGAATGAGTTTTACCAATGTCAGAAAAGCCCTCCGTTATTTTGATTTTCTTTCAAAATAACACAATTGCTGTGTGGATGCTAGTATTATTTTTCCGGAATGACGGCTGTTATTCTGAAATAACAGTGCAGTGTAGATGCAAGACTACAGCTGGATTTACAATAATTTTTAGTTGAATTTTCAAAATGGTCTAAAGTAGATAGTTGCTCATCTCCCACTGAAGATTTTGGGCACCTAACTCAGGCGCTTTGAGAATCCCCGTCTCAAACTGTATAACTTTCATTAAGTGTTTATATCAAAATAAGGAGAGTTATTTCAAAATAACTCCCCAGGGTAGATATGGCATAAGAGTGTTGGGTGGGGGGGAGGTGTCTTGAAATGGTTTCCATTATACACACGGTTTGCAGTTTGCTCAATAGCTCTCACCGTCACTATGATACAATTTTTTCCACAACCTTTTCTGTAACTCCATGTAAGGGCTTATCTATACAAATATTTTGTCTGCGGCAAACTGAGGCATAAATCTACCCTCATACAAGCCTGCTGTGTATGAGGCTACGTCTATACTGCAAGCCTCTTGCAGAAGAGCAATTGCAAATGGAGCACTCATTTGCATATGCAGCACTCTCATTTGCATTTCCTCTTCTTTTCCCTTTTGCGCAAGACTTTTTTGCGCAAAAAAGCGCTGTGTATATGGTGCTTTTTGTGCAAAAACCCCCTTTTGTGCAAGAACTGTTCTTCCTCATTTTTTTGAATGGCTCTTGTGCAAAAGGGGGGTTTTGTGCAAAAAGGCGCCATCTACACAGTGCTTTTTTGCACAAAAACCTCTTGCGCAAAAGGGAAAGGAAGAGGAAATGCAAATGAGAGCACTGCATATGCAAATGAGCACTCTATTTGCATTTGCTCTTCCGCAAGAGGCTTGCAGTATAGACGTAGCCCTGGTGTCCCTGAGGGGGGGACACCAGGGCTTTTGTTGACAAAACTATACCTGCATCTACACTACCACCGAGTTCTGTCGACATAATGCCGACAGAACTCGGCAGTTTTGTCGACAGTGGTAAACCTCATTCTGCGAGCAATAACGCCTTTTGTTGACAGAGTTCTGTCGTCAGAAGGCGTTATTGTATCTACACTGTCCTTTGCGTCTATACTCTCATGTCGACAAAGCGACTTGCTTTGTCAACAGAACTGGATATAGTCTAGATGCTCTTTGTCGACAGTATCTGTTGACAAAGCCTCTGTCGACAAAAGCCTGTAGTCTAGACGTACCCTGAGAGCCCTGCTGCCATGCCCAAAAAAATACCTACTGCACTTCAATATATTCTGCTTAAATGGGAGTAGATTAAATGCATTAGGGAACTTTTAGTCCATAGAAGTAGGATCCAAATAGGCACTTAATGTGTGGCAGGCTAGTGCAGGATAGATTTAGACCCCCAGCTTCCTGCAAACTAAGTGTTCATGTAGACAATCCCAAGTAAATGGGAAGCATTCACAGAGGAAGCTGCTACTCAAGATGGATAAGGATATCTAAATCTGTTCCTCACAGAATCGTGAAGAGCTGTGCATGGCAAAAATAGAGAGAATAGTAACTTAATTGAAAAGCATAGATTTAATTAATTTTTGTAAATGCTAGAATAAGTTTAACAAGAGAAATAGTGAGAATGCTCTGGCACTTATGCTATGTCTACACAGCTTCCGTGTTCCACAAAAGCCTATGCAAACAAAGCACGGATTAGCATATTGCCATGCTTCATTTGCATAATTAATTAGGAGCCGTTTTTGCGCAAAACTCCCTCTTCCGCAAGAGCCATTCTTCTTCATTTTTCAGGAAGAACAATTCTTGTGCAAGAGGGGGGTTTTGCGCAAGAAGGCGCTGTGTAGACGGCACTTTTTTGTGCAAAAACTTCTTGCACAAAACCGGCTCCTAATTAATTATGCAAATGAAGCATGGCAATATGCTAATCTGCACTTTATTTGCATAGGCTTTTGCGGAACAGGGAACCTGTGTGGACGTAGCCTTAGTAACCACTTACCTTTTCAGATAAATTGCCTTTGCATTCACTACCTCATCCCCTTACATGCACCAAAACTGTAGCATAGTCCTCTAAATTAGCTGAATTAGCAGCTATCCCAATCCTCTGAAAGCACCTCTACTGCTGGTGGAAAAGAAATTGCATAGAAACTGCATGGCACATAGCTGCTGACTAAAGCTCAGAACCTCAAAAGTGAGTTAGGTGCCTAAATACCTTTGAAAATCTGAACCTAGATTATTAAAATGCATGCCTTGGATAGAAGAAAACAAAAAGTCTACACTCCTGATTCTCAAAGAGATCTGTGATGTAATTGGGAAGCGACCATCTACTCCAGTGGTCACCAACCAGTAGATCGGGATCTATTGGTAGATCTTGGAGCCTCTGACAGGTGATCCTGACTGGTTTGGCCAAGAGGCTACCAAGGGCCGCCACTTCAGCTGCCCCTCCTCCCATTGCTGTGTACCTCCTGCCCTTTGCCTTGGAGCTGCCCCTACACCTGGGGAGTCTCCTGCTTTCTGTCTAGAGCAGAGGAGAGAGAAGAGGGTGCTGATGTCAAGGTGCCCCTTCCCACTGTGTATCCTATCTCCACAAAGCAGAGAGGGGGCAAACAGGACTTGGGATGGAGTTTGCTGGCTATTTTAGGGAATGGTGCAGGGCCAGGGCAGGGGTGAGCCTGCCTTAACCCCACTGCACCACCAACCAGGAGCC
>CM057846.1:21478253-21489537 GCA_030068395.1 Apalone spinifera
CAGAGCCCCTCTCACACTTCAGATCCCTTAATCCAAGACCAGAGCCTGCACCCCAACCCTCTGCCCAAGCCTGATGAAAGTGAGTGAGGATGGGCAAGAGAGGGAGGGTGAAGTGAGCAGGGTGAGGCCTTGGAGAAGGGGAGGGAAGGAGGCGGGGCAAGGATATCTATATTTGAGGTAGATCTTGGATTGCATTTAAATTCAAAAAGTGATCTCGTGCTTAAAAAACTTGGAGACCACTGATCTACTCAGATCCCTTTGCAGGATCAGGGCCCTACTGATGACTATTAAGATAGCACAACTTTAAATAAATATATGTTTCACTGCACAACCAGGTAAGCTATAAGTCTATGTACAATACAACCTTCCTGTCGTGTCATTTGAAGGCTTAAGTCCAGATCAAAATCCTGTTAAATTCACTGGGAGTCTTTCCATGGACATCAGAGGGCTTTGGATCAATCCCTTGCAGTGTAATTTTTCATAATATGATCAAATCAAAAGTGATTTTCACTGGCACCATTGAAGGCACTTCCACTAAATAGGAGCTATTTTCTTGCCTAATATTAACTTTCTACTCCCAACTGTTTTGGAACTAGAGCTGTTAAAAAAAAAAAGAATCAGAATTTTTTCTTTAATGTGTATTTTTCTTTCCACACCACTAATTTTCAAGAACAGTTGAATTGATTTTCCCCAGATTTCTCAGTGTGAATCATTTTTAGGAAGAGAGAAAGCTCTGAAGATTTCATCCTGAGAAGTGAGAAACTTTTCAAAAGTTTAAAGCATTGAAAACAGGATAGAAGATGGAAAGGCTTGTATGACTCAAATGTGAGCAAATGGTGCTATAATATTGATAATTATACTGAAAGTATGTGTGTCCTTACCTCATAGTAGTAAAGCAAGATGGCAGAGACTCTGCTCTACACCATATCTGATAATGTCTTTGGGTACATCTACACAGCAGTGTCATTTTGGAATAACTGACGTTACTCCGAAATAACATAGTCCGCATCTACACTACTAGCAGTTATTTCGACATAATGTCAAAATAATGTTGAGCTGGAAGACTTCTTACTCTGACTCCTGTAACCCTCATTTTTAAAAGAAGTGAGGGAGAGTTCTTTTCCTCAGACATCCTGCTGTACAGACAGCGCCAAAAGCTGAAATAAGCTATTTCAACTTAAGCTATGCAATTGACATAGCTCAAGTTGTGTAGCTTATTTTGGTTTCAGTCCTGCTGTGTAGACGTGCTCTTAGAGAGTAGGTCAATAACCCAAGGCATTACTGTATTTGGGAATATAAGATGGGTATCCTTGTTGGATTATGTTTCTTTCAGCTTCATGCCATTTTATAAAAGTTTTCAGGAGAATGGAATTGATCCCCAACTATTCACAATAATTGAATATTTTCTTAGTCATAATAATATCAAAACATTGATAAATATTTTTATCAATATCTATATTTCTTGGTAACAAAAAGCAGTTTGGCCAACCAAAGCAGAAACAACATTTCCTGCTGCTTAACTGAAAACACAATGTACTTGAGTCAGAAACAAATAGAATATGGAATTTATTTGGATTCACCTTTTTCCTTTTGGGGGGAGGGCGGTGTTCTGAATGCCTAGCAGTTACAAAATCAAGCATGTGTATTTATAGCAAATAAAGTTATGATATCTTGAGTATCAAACACTCTGATTATGGTGTTTCATGAGATGAGAGACATGGAAATACTGAAAAGGGAAAAAAAGTGGGCATAGATCCAAACTTAATTTGATCTTATTGGAATATTCTTCACTTTTTATACTGAACTGTGGCATGCTACTATAGAAATATAGAATCATAGAATCATAAAAGTGGAAGGAACCTCAGGAAGTCATCAAGTCCGGTCCTCTGCACTCATGGTCAGGTCCTCTAGCACCATAGACCATCCCTGACAGGTGTTTGTCTAACTTGCTCTTAAAAATCTGCTGTGATGGAGATTCCACATCCTCCTCTAGGCACTTTATTCCAGTGCTTAACCATTCTGACAGTTTAGGAAGTTTTTTCTTATGTCCAACCTACACCTCTCTTGCTGCAATTTAAGGTGAGAGTTTCTTATACTTGAGGTTAAGGAGAATAATTTTTCTCCCTCCTTGTAATACCCTTTTAAGTACTTGAAAGCTGTTATCATAATTATTAGATAGCTATTGCATTATTATTAGATTATAAGAGAACTATTGCACTCTACCCCAAAAGCTAATATATTTCAGAGGTGGGTGAAAGTTAATACTTGTTGAAAAAAATCTGTCAAAACTGTTTTTTCACTTGGAAAATTGGGTTTTTAACAAAATGGGAGCTTTCATTGGAAATTGTGTATATTTTCTTTGGAAATGTTTCATTTATCAAAACCTCCTAATTGAGAAGTTTTAATTTATAAAACACAAAAACGGGGTTTTACTTTTTTAATAAAATGCCAAAATTTTCCAAGGTAATTTCCTCCCCCCAAAATATCTCAGCTGTAATTAAAGTGATTGCTGAATATGTACTGTGTGGACATGACACTCCTCTTATTCTGCTGGAAAGATGTGGGCCTGGCTTTAGTGAAATTGTTTGTGATTGACGCTGCCATCTATATAGACACACCGTCTAAGTGTTAGATAGTGTTCCACGAAAGTGCCAGCCTCATTCCTGTTTAGTGACAGCATGCCAGAACTAGACATTCTTACTTCAGCAGCACCTGTCATTGTAAAACTATTGCTGCTTCCTGCCGTATCCTATTATTTTCTTGCTGCCATTGGCAGTCAAAAGCTCATCCATCAGTGTTTAATTTGATGATTGCTAGAGTTCCTGCACCAAGACCATGCTGTCAGCTTGTCATCCTGAATGTGGAATAATATGTCACCGTCCACTGTGGTTGGGATTTCTAGAAGCTCAAGAGCTGTAGAGTCAGTGCTGAAACTGATATACAGAGGTAAACAGCCCTCTTCCAGTTTCTATTTATTTGATTGTCTGTTTGGTCATTGTCTCTTCTGGCCCATTATTCTGTTGCCCACTTGATACAATCTCTTATTGAGGGATCCCTTTTGCAAGAATTTAACATTATTATATTTATCCCTATTGTCTATAATTAGCAGCAAAGCATCATCCTATTTGCGTCAGTTCTATTTGCTAAATTAATGCCAGCAAAATAATGGTGTGCATATCCAACACATTGGAGTTTTCTTTAACTTGCATTTTAGACAGTATTTGTCTCAGTCCTTTTCTATTTTTATCAGCATGTTTTGAAGGAGAGTTTTGTGTACATGTAAGTGGATGCTGATATCTAACAAAAAATATACATGTCAAATATATTAATCATTGTCAAATATGCTAATCACACCATGGTGATTGATGTGTCACAGCTACTTGGATCAAATATAGCACCCACCAGTGCACCAGGATACATCTCTGTCTCTGAACCTAGATAAGGAGTAATGCATTCAGGGAGTGGATGAGTTTAATTTGCAGTCATCACATTCATTTAGAAACAACATGCCACAATATCTCTTCGGTAATCAGCATCCCTTCTCAGGTGTACTAACAGGGGCAAAGGAGCAATTTTTAGGGTAGGGGTGTTAGGCTGCACTCCCTACCCTCGCCTTACCACATCTGTGCCCTAACCACCACAGGGCCAACAGTGGAGCCTGCACAGCCGGTGGCAAGGCTGGCAGCTGGGATCCCCTGGAGTTGGTGTCTGGGATTCCAGGCAGCAGCAAGGCCCCCAGGTATGGGCTGGCAGCTATGACATTGGCATGGGGCACAAAATCTGGGAAGTGCTGCAGTACCTCCTTGAGCCCCTACTCTTTGCACCTATACTTATTATTTAAGGATAGACTCTAATTGGGCTTGGGACTATATTTGGGCATAATGAGTAGGGTCCTGCAGGGATCAGATTAAGATCCAGTTCTGCTTAATACCTTCACCAGTGATTTAGATAATGATTTAGAGAGTACACTTACGAAGTTTGCAGATCATATCAAGCTTGGAGGTGTTGCAAGTGGTTGGAGGATAGGGGGTAAAGTTCAAAGTGATCTGGACAAACTGGAGAAATGATCTGAAATAAATAGGATGAAATTCTATATGGAGAAATGCAAAGTACTCTATTTAGGAAGGAAAAATCAGTTTCACACTTACAGAATAGGAAGTGGCTGTCTAGGAAGGAGTACTGTAGAACGGGATCTAGGGGTCATAGTAGACCACAAGCTAAATATTAATTCCTAAATGCTAAAGGAATGTAAGGGCCCAGTAGCGTTAGTTTTATTATTTTCTCTGTTTTGTTGAGTAGTTTCAGCAACTCTCTACGTTTCTCAAGGGGTAAAATACAATGGCTACAAACATTGTTAGTTTTAGTGACTAGTTTTCTCCAGAGAATTTGACATTCTTTAGAAGCATTCTTTGGCTGATATAATGCCATAGAAGTTCAACCTTAGGATAGGAGTTTGTCATTTCACAGGCACTGGGGCAGGAAACTGCACCATTAGAAAAATACCCATCTACAGTCTCATTATGTTTCTGTTCGATGAGCCACATTCTGCTTTCATTTATAGTTGTGGAAATGTTGAATAATTTCACTGACATTCATGGACTCATCACAATGAGAACAGAATTTAACTATCTTCTGGATAATTTGTTACTCTTTTTTCATTTTTGGGGGGTCTTTTCTGTTTTATACTGTGATCTATTGTTTCTTCCCCTCCCCCACCCATGTTTACCATCAACAGCCCTTCCATGCTTCCACCTCTTCACTGTAGCAACCATTTCCTCTGAACTAATTTTGAGATTTGAGCTATTGCTTGTACTGGTTATTAATGATCAGTTGGTTGCCAGCCAATCTGACAATGGAGTCTGCATGCTGATGAAGAGGTCAATCAAAGGGTGCAGGGCTTAGCAAAAACGTTTATTAAACTTTAAGTGACCTAGATGCCATGAAAATGCCTTTTATTTGTTCTGACATCTTCACCGTCAGCAAGAATGTCAATGTGTTCATCATTTCATTATTTTCTGTGTTTCTTATGGGAACAATAAAAATTTAGCTGAGGACAGAGTATAATCATAGAATCATAGGGCTGGAAGAAACCTCAGGAGATCATCAAACCCAGCCCCCTACCCAAAGCAGTACCAATCCCAACTAAATCATTCCAGCCAGCCCTTTGTCAAGCCGGGATTTAAAAACCTCTAGGGATGGAGATTCCACCACCTCCCTAGGTAACTTATTCCAGTAGGTCACCACCCTCCTAGTAAAATAGTTTTTTCTAAAATCCAACTTAGACCTCTCCCACTGTAACTTGAGCCCATTACTTCTTGTTCAGCAATCCATCACTACTGAGAACAGCCTCCCTCCATCCTCTTTGGAACCTCCCTTCAGGAAGTTGAAGGATGCTATCAAATCCCCCGCCTCCCACTCTTCTCTTCTACAGACTAATAAGCCCAAATCCCTCAGACTCTCCTCATAGGTCATGTGCTCTAGCCCCCTACTGATTTTGGTTGCCCTTCGCTGGACCCTCTCCACTGCGTCCATATCCTTTCTATAGTGGGGGCCCCAGAACTGGACACGATACTCCAGATGTGACCTCACCAGAGCAGAATAAAGGGGAATAATCACTTCTGCTGGCAATGCTCCTCCTAATGCAACCTAATATTCCATTCACCTTCTTGGCTACAAGGGCACACTGTTGACTCATATCCAGCTTCTCATTCACTATAATCCCCAGGTCCTTTTCTGCTGAACTACTACTTAGCCATTTGGTCCCCAGACTGTAACAATACCTGGAATTCTTCCATCCCAAGTGCAGGACTCTACACTTGTCCCTGTTAAACTTCATCAGATTTCTTTTGGCCCAATCCCCTAATATATCTAGGCCACTCTGGACCCTATATCTGCCCTCCAATGTATCTACCTCTCCCCCTAGCTTAGTGTCATCTGCAAACTTGCTGAGGGTGCAATCCATCCCCTCATTCAGGTCATTAATAAAGATGTTCAACAAAACCGGCCGTAGAACTGATCCTTGGGCCACTCTGCTAGAAACCAACTGCCAACCTGACATCGAGCCGTTAATCACCATCCGTTGGGCCTGACAGTCTAGCCAGCTTTCTATCCATACTTCCTTAATTTGCTTAATCAATCATTAAGGTTACATCATGGTGCCCTTGGTCACTGTTGAATGATAGGCTACTGGACTACATGAATTTTTGGTCTGAGCCAGTATGGTCATTCTTATGTTCCTATGTTATGTTCCTGTTCAGTGCTGAGGGCAGGAGGAGGCCTCATGTGCAGAAAAGTTCTTTTACCATTATATGACATAGTTACTCAGAATACACTGTCCCCGCCACACACATTTCATACCTCCCCAAACCAGTTAATAGGATTTTTGATGTTTGCATGATGTATAATTTTTTTTATACAACTAAAATTTTAAAATTAGAGTCAATCTGGTATTGTTGGAGTCATAAAAGTAAACGCCATGCTTAGAGCTGTCCACAGGCACTTTTCTGGGCTCCATCACCTCTGAGAAAATATTTTAAAATACACTTAAATAAGGAGAAAAACATTCCTAGGAAAGTGTCCAGCACAGCAGAGGCAAAGGGCAAATTGAAACCGCTCAAATTCAGTGTACAAAGTAAAACAAAAAGTTAACTGAAACTAACTGTTGAACAACAGATGTACCAAGCTGAGTGTGAACAGAGGTCATGCTACTCTGTAAAATAGTCCAGCCTCTAGCAGGGTTTTTGAAGATGTAACACACAGAGCAGTGACTTTGATGCTTACATAGAAGTTATATGCTGATGAAGCTATAAAGGACAACAAGAAGTAAGGTAAACCTATTATACGATGAGAAGACGTCCTTCATAAAGGTCTTTGTCTCTACAAGAAGTCTATGTTCTCATCTGTGAATAGATTATCTTGATTAAAAGTAAGAAGGATAAAGTCTAACGTCTGTACCGGGATAATTAGTTGAAACTATAGTAAATAATATAATTATCAGACACATGGATGAACATAATTTGTTGGAGGAAAGTCAACATGGTTTCTGTAAAGGGAAATCATGCCTTACTAATCTGCTAGAGTTCTTTGAGGGGATCAACAAACATGTGGACAAGGGGATCCAGTGGACATAGTATACTTAGATTTCCAGAAAGCCTTTGATAGGTTCCTTACCAAAGGCTCTTAGGTCAAGTTAGTTGTCATGATCTAAGAGTCCTCCCATGGTCCTCTCATGGATTGATAACTGGTTAAAAGACAGAAAACAAAGGGTAGTTTTCTGAATGGAGAGAGGTAACTAGTAGGTTCCCTCAAGGGTCTGTCCTGGGATCAATCCTATTCAACTTATTTATAAATGATTTAGAGAAAGGGGTAAATAGTGAGGTGGCAAAATTTGCAGATGATACTAAACTGCTGAACATAGCTAAAACCAGAGAAGACTGTGAAGAGCTTCAAAAAGATCTCACCAAAGTAAGTGATTGGGCAACAAAATGGCAAATGAAATTTAATGTGGATAAATGTAAAGTAATGCACATTGGAAAAAATAATCCCAACTATACATACAATATGATGGGGACTAATTTAGCCATCATTACTCAAGAGAGAGGTCTTGGAGTCATTGTGGATAATTCTCTGAAAACATCCACTCAGGGTGCAGCGGTAGTCAGAAAAGCAAATAGAATGTTAGGAATAATTTAAAAAGGGATAGAGAATAAGACAGAAGATATCGTATTGCCTCTCTATAAAACCATGGTACGCCCACATCTTGAGTACTGCATACAGATGTGGTCACCTCATCTCAAAAAAAATATATTGGCATTAGAAAAGGTTCAGAAAAGGGCAACAAAAATTATTAGGGGTTTGGAATGGGTTGCATATGAAGAGAGATTAGAAAGACTTGGACTTTTCAGTTTAGAAAAGAGAAGACTAAGGGGGGGATATGATAGAGGTCTATACAATCATGAATGGTGTGGAAAAAGTGAATAAGGAAAAGTTATTTACTTATTCCCACAATATAAGTACAAATGAAATTAATAGGCAGCAAGTTTAAAACAAACAAAAGGAAGTTTTTCTTCACTCAGCACACAGTCAACCTGTGGAACTCCTTGCCAGAGGATGTGGTCACGGCTTGGAGTTGAACACAGTTCAAAAAAGAGCTAGATAGATTCATGGAGGTTAGGTACATTAATGGTTATTAGCCAGGATAGATAGGAATGGTGTCCCTAGCCTCTGCTTCTCTGGAGGTGGGTGATTGGGGAGGGATCACATGAGGATTATCTGTTGTGTTCCCTCCGTCTGGGGCATCTGGTATTAGCCACTGTCAGCAGACAGGATACTGGGCTGGATGGACCGTTGGTCTGACCCAGTATGGCTATTCATATGTTTTTAAAGATAATGCAGCCAATTGGTTCGCTAGGTGTCCAGAGCCTATGGGTGGTAGTGGGCAGGTTTTTAGGGGGTCTGCCAAGCAAGGATGGCTGTAAACTTGCTGTGGCCCAGGGAGAAATCTGAACCCCTACCATCCAGGACTGAAGTCTGGGGCTCCAAGCCCAGTCACCCAGGGATTAAGCTAAAGCTTGAGCAATTTAGCTTCACAGGACCCCATGTGGGGTGGGACCCCAGGCAATTGACTTGCTTGCTACCTGTAACTCGGGCTCTGGCTTTTCTATGCACACACACACACAACCTAAACACATTATTGTGGCACAGGTGGACTGTGGAGTTTGTATAGCCTTTTGGGAGCAGCTCAGAGAGAAAAAGGTGACAACCCCTGATGTTTCCCAGTGTCTCAGCATGTGCTTTGTCTCTTCTAGTGGATAAGAGGATAAGAGTTTTTCACTGCTACCAACTAATGCAGTTACTATTTTAGCTCAGATTGTAGAGGGTCATGCTTTCAATGTTGAAGGTCCTGATTTCAGACATCAGTGAAAACTCACTATCGGGGGGTGGTTCTGTTGTCCCGAAGACTCTATTCTCAGTTGTCCAAAAGTTCAAATTAGCCCATAAATTACCCCCCACCACACCTTTCCCAGGGGCCTGGAGAGGCAGTGGGTTCCCCTGAGTTTCAGCAGTCGTTGATTAAAAGCCATGTCCCTGCTCTCTACTTCATCCCTCCTCTTTGGGAATTATTCATATTTTAATGAAGAAGTGGGCTGTGCCCACGAAAGCTCGTGATACCATCTGCATGTTTTGTTAGTCTTTAAGGTGCTGCAAGACTATTCATTGTTTTTTAAGTTTTTCCAGTTACAGACTAACTTGGCTACCCACCTGAAGCTAATATTTTAATGCATTTCTCTTTCATACTCAGCTTTCTTAGCCCTACATAATTCTTGCAGAGCCAAATCTGCTGGCTGTATTCACATGAATAGTCCCATTGGTATAATCTAGACCTGAGGTTCTCACACTGAGGGAAGCTGCGGAATGTATTCCAGGGTGAGGAAAAGGGCATGAGAAGCTTTAGGGAAAAAATTACTGTGTACATTTTACCTACAGCAATGAATGACTAGCAAAGCTGATTCCTCCGGGAATATTAGGTCCCCAGATGGTGCTGTTTGTTTGATTCTAGATAGCACTATGCATTTCAACAGATTTCCACATAGTTTGCATAGTAATATACAAATTCATTGCCCTCTGGACAGTACTCTGCTCATCTGAGGAAGTGGATGTTGCCCACAAAAGCTCATGACTCTCTCTCTATATATATATTAGTCTGTAAGGTGCTACAGGACTACTTGTTTCTTTTAAGACCTAGTATAGTGCCTTCAGTTCCCCTAGCCTGCAGTGTAAGGAGTCGTTTATAGGCTGGAATAGAATGCTTGCATCACAGAAGTCTCTACGCAGCATGTTAACTAGCAGTCTGATTACATACTTGGTGAGAAACAAAATCTCATTGTCACTGTTTTGCCTCGCATCTGCATTCAAGGAACTAATGAGTACATCCTCCCCTATTTCCCTAGGAGAGCCCAGGGTCCCAGGCAGGAGAGGTGTGGGGGGGAGGGAGCAAAGTCAGAATACACACCTACTCCAGTGTGTGCTTAGCAGTGGTCTCACTGATGTTGCAAGCATTCTGCTCAAGGAGCCAGAATGCCTGAGCGGAAAGAACACCTCGCAGTGCTGCTACTGGAGCAGGGCAGAACATTCTTCCATACTGTTCTGTTCTGCATCGTTCCAATGCATTAGTTACCATAGCACAGAATTTGCGCTGCACTAGCACAGACTCTGTAGCATGAGGTATAAATGCTAAGTACCAAGGGCAGCAAAATCCAAGCTGTGTCACATAACATCAGTGAATGCAAGCAATTTCACCTCCCTGAAATTCTATTATAGACCTGAATTACTTTTAGAGCAACCAAAAGCTTATGCCTGATTTTACAGATCTGGGCAATCACAAGAAAAGTAAAGTAGATTTTCCAGATTCTTTGTGACTGAAAATTGAAAGGTAGCTTGCCACTTGCTTGAAGCTGCAGCACCAGCAAAAACAGAGGTGGCCGAAGCATTACTCTGAGCAGGCTGAAGTGATAACAACAAGCTCTCTTATCATCTGAGGTTTCAGTTACCATTGAATAATCTCACCGGGAGGATATTCATAGCACTTCTGAATTTTCAGCTTTAGCAATCAGAAACAGAGCTGGGCAAAGTTCATCAAATGCTGACATTTCAGTGAAAATTTAAAATGTCAACATTTAAATACAAATCAGAAAAAAATCACAAATTTAATGAATGTTTTGTCTTTTACTCTAATAAGAATATGAGATTTACAAGAATTGTATAATAAAAAGATTTCCCAATACTCCATAGGACAACATTCTTCACATCCAGATATATGCCAGAACTTTAGCATGTATTTGTTTTGCATAAGACATACCAGGAATATCAAGTTTTGTCTTCTGATGTAGATTTTCTTGAAACACCAGGAAGCCTCAGCCTTTGACTGAAGATACAGAGTTATTGTATCTTTTCATTAAAGCTGGTGTGGGCAATAAGTAGCCCACAGAGCCGGATGTGGTTCACCATAGTTCACTACTGACAGGCCACCAGATGCTTTGTTGCCCTTACTGTCCACCAGTATGGCTGCTAGCAGCTCCCTTTGCCCAGGAACAGTCAACTGCAGTATCTGATGGCCCACTGGGGCAAATCCCTGGCAAGCTGTGTCCCACCTGTGGGCCACTTATTGCTCTCCCCTTCATTAGAGTATCCTTTCTCACAGCTGTTAACTAGCTGGTTAACAGACAGGAAACAAAGGGTAGGAAAAAATGGTAAATTTTCAGAATGGAGAGGGATAACTAGTGGT
>CM057846.1:21497587-21518815 GCA_030068395.1 Apalone spinifera
GCCCTGCAGAGAGTGTTAAATTTCAAACCTGAGTTTTCTATAATAAATGAAAGATAGTCATCCAGTCTTTATATAATATTTGAGCTGTAAAAAGTGAAAGTGCCCCTTCAATTGCCAAGACTTTTTCTATAGCATCTCTGGTTCCAACTCCTAGTGAGGCTACATCTATACTACAGGCTTCTTTTGGAAGAAGCTTTTTTCGGAAGAGATCTTCTGAAAAAACTTCTTCCGAAAGAGAGTGGCTACACTGCAAAAGTGCATCGAAAAAGCCATCTGCTTTTTCAAAAGATAGCATCCAGACTGAATGGATGCTCTCTCACATGTAATCTGTGATTGCTATGGACAGAATGGCCACCAGAGCACCTGTGCTTTTTCCTCTTTCCTCTTCTTCTGAAAAAACTCCCTCTTCCCCGTCCACACTCGCCTTTTTGCAAAAGAGCTTTTTTGCAAAAAGGCTTCTTCTTCGCAGAATGAGGATTACCAATGTGGGAAAAACCTCTCTGTTCTTTCGATTTTCTTGCAGAAGAATGCAGTTGCAATGTGGACGTTTCTCAAGTTTTGTTGGGAAAACAGCCATTTTTCCAACAAAACTCTGTAGAGTAGACATACCCTGAGTCAGGCCCACATCCTCACCTCATTCAAATCACTTTTAAAGACACCTCTTCTCCCATGCCCACAAACACTAACCCACACCAACTAATTGCCCTCTGCATCCAATATATGAAAACAAAGGGCCAGATGCTCAGCAGGTTGAATCGCATAGCTCCATTGGCTTTAGTGGAGCTATGCTGATTTATACTAACAGAGAAATTTACTGAATGCAAATTAACATTTTCTTACCAGTCTCGTACTGAGTCTCTTATCTTCTGGAGGCTTTGTTGTTTTGAACAGCACAATGTACTCTGCTAGTGCTTACAAACTAATAAATAATAATGAGACACCCAGGACCTTCCTAATGAGCTCAGTGGAAATTGTGTATGAATATCTGAGGGAAGAACTGATTTCAGTGAGAGGTTTGCCTGACTAAGGTCTTCATGCAAAGCAGAATACTGTCTCCATCTCACCTAAGCAAGAAATGGCAGAGTAATTTATCAATCTGTACTTTGCAATTACATACTCTTTATGTTACCCACAACTGAAAAAAAAAAATCTTATAATGGCAAGAACATTGTGTTGTGCTCTCTTTAGGCCGATCCAATTGAAATTTTACTTTAACTTAAAGCAAATCTTGTCCATATTCCATAAAAACAAACAAACATTCAGGGTCAAATTCTAACCTCATTAAAATTTAATAGCACAATGCTCTTTCCAGTCATCAGCTCTGGAACACAGTTACACTGAACATCAGAAAGCTTGTTCTCCATTAACAAGCCTATTCATAGAAAGAGGCCGTGATGATAGCAGCTGTGGAATGTGCAAAGAAATGTTATATC
This sequence comes from Apalone spinifera, assembly GCA_030068395.1. Classification (NCBI taxonomy): domain Eukaryota; kingdom Metazoa; phylum Chordata; order Testudines; family Trionychidae; genus Apalone; species Apalone spinifera. The sequence goes on from CM057846.1 coordinate 21,499,021, forward strand.
AGTTATGCACTGAGATATGAAAGGGCAAAATTGGGACTGTTTATGTAGAAGCACATGGGCATTTATTTGCAACCACACCACACTTTTTTGGCAGGGCCGGTAACAGACATTGTTGGGCCCTGGGCAATGCGTGTGGGGGCTCAGCTCCAGGCCCACTTTGGGCAGAAGGGGCGGGGCTAGTAGCAGCAAGCCCTCAGTGCCACTCGGCCAGCCCTCAGCACCGCAGGGACAGCTTCACACAGGGCTCTGGTGGCAATTTAAAGGCCCTGGAGCCCCGGGCCCTTTTAAGTCATTGGGCCCTATGGCAAGTGCCCTCTTTGCCCCGCCCCACATCAGTGGCCTTGAATTTTGGTGAGGAGTTGAGAGTCTGACTAAGTAGGTGTAACTGGAACATGGGGATTACCAAATGGGATAATCCATCTGTCTGATGATACCCAGATCCTAACAATGCCCATTACCAGAGGCGTCACAGGAAAATGAAAGAAACCCATTTGAGAGACAGTTATGAAATAACCTGCCCACAGAAGAGGTATCTTTCTAAACCTCATTCAGATAGCAGTTGGTGTCCATTAATAACAATCTAGGCTCAGGCTGGCCTGTGACCTAGCAACCCCAGACCTGAGAATGTAGGAGGCTAGTACGGGCCAGGAGCAGCAGGAGATTGCTGCAGGAGACAGCCAGAGCCAGCTGAGGGTGCTCTCGAGTTGTGCAATCTGTCAATCTTTCAAGGAGCATGACTCTAAAAGGGAGAGAGTAGGGGAACGGCTAGAAAGGCTGAGATTTTGTGTTTAGCTGTTATGACCCAAGAACCCCTTAATGCCAGCTGACAGAAGGGTGCGAAGGAGTCAAGGTACATCCTGATTCTGACATTCCAGTTCACCAAAGAGTCTCCTGTAAGCTCTGAAGTTAAAGCTGGTGTTGTGCTAGTCATTAATATTGTTGTAAAATGTACGTCTGGAGGTGATGCAAGGAATATGTGTAAATAAGAAAATATGTTTTAAAGACAGAGATGGAAAACAGAAGTTTTCCTCCAGACAGGAGGCAAGATTTGTAGGTCTGACAGAATGGAAATGGGCTGTGGGTGCCCATTTACATACAAAGTTGAGGAAGAGATCTGAAGTAAATAGGGCAGCAGCACACAGGAAAAACAAGTCACAGGGGTAATCCTGTCTGAGTACAGACAATGAACTTTAGAGAGATAAGTAGAAGCCAGAGTAGACATCCCACTCGTCCTGCACCTGGGAAGCAGATTTATTTACATTCATGAAAGTGGGAGCTCAGCCAGCCTTGACGCTGCAGTCAATTTAGGGTGAGATATTCTCTTGTCTAAAGAATCTTAGCTACTTTGTTAAGTTTAGTATCTAGAAAACCTGTTATGATTTGTTTCATATGTAACCACTTGTTTCCAATCTCTGTACTCACTATCTCTCGTCTTCCACAATTAACTTACTCTTGCTTTCACTATAAATACCTTAGCGCTGTGATATTAAACAAGAAGTTAATTTTGAGCTGAATCATACAAGCAGATATGTGCTATTCCTTTGGTAAAAAAAACAGCCTGGGTAATTTGGTGTGTGGCCAGTGATATCACAGGGGAATGATCAAAGGGACTCTGAAAGTAGATGCAGCTATTACCTTGCATGGCAAAGTAAAGGATGTCTTTGTCCACAGGAGAGTGTTAGACTGGTTAACAGGCAGCTGGTGGCGAGGAGTTAACACTCAACCAAGCGCAAGCAGAAGGTGATAGGGTGAATCACAGTCCTACAAACAGTCAGAACCAGGGACAGTGGAAGACAGACTTCACAAGCAAGGAGGTGGGAGACAGCGGGTACATCTACACAGCAGGGCTAAAGTCAAATTAAGTTCCGCAACTTGAGCTATGTCAATTGCATAGCTTAAGTCGAAATAGCTTAACTCGGCTTTTGGCGCTGTCTACACAACAGGAAGTCGAAGGAAGTGTTCTTTCCTTCAACTTCCCTTATGCTTCATAAAATGAGGGTTATAGGAATTGGAGTATGAAGTCCTCTAGCTTGCCATTATTTTAAAATAATGGCTTGCAGTGTAGACACACTCTACATTAGTTATTCCAAAATAACGCTGCTGTGTAAACATACCCCGGGTGAGAGACTTTAAAGCAACCAGACTTTAGCAAGGAAGAAGCTGTGCCACGAGTGAGAGGCTAAGATGAAAGAGACCTTTTAAATAGGGTTGTTTATTAATCACAGTTGACTCGTGATTAATTAAAAAATTAATCATAATGTAAAATATTAACTGTGATTAATCACAGTTTAAATATACTGCTAAACAATAAAATAACAATTGAAATGTATTAAATATTTTGGATTTTTTTTAATATTTTCAAATATATTGATTTCAGTTACAACATAGAATACAAAGTGCACTTTATATTATTATTTTTATATAAATATTTGCTCTGTGAAAATGATAAACAGTTTTCAGTTCACCACATGCAAGTATTATAGTGCTATCCAAGTACTGTAGTACAACCTCTTTATCATGAAAGTGCAACTTATAAATGTAGATTTTTTTTGTTACATAACTACACTCAAAAACAAAACAATGCAAAACTTTAGAACCTACAAGTTCACTCAGTCCTACTTCTTGTTCAGCCAATTGCTAAGATAAACAAGTTTTATATAGTGCTGTTCTCTTCCTATTTACAATGTCATCTGAAAGTAAGAACTAGTGGTTTTATGGGATTTTTGTAGCTGGGATTACAATTTGTCCAATATGCTAAACGTGTATGAGCCTTCATACTTCTACAACTATTCCAGAGGACAAGCTTCCATGTGGATGACCTTGTTTTAAAAAGTGGCATATAAACATCTTGCAAATACCCATTATAATAGTGCCGTGCGAATGCCTGTTCTCACTGCAAGTGCTAGGTGACATTGTGAACAAGAAGTGGGCAAGATTATCTCCTGCAAATTGTCTGAACAATTGTCTGCAATTGGCTGAACAATAAAATAGACTGACTGAACATGGAGGCTGTAAAGTTTTATGTTGCTTTATTTTTTATTTGTAGTTCTACATTTGTTAGTGCAACTTTCATGACAGAGATTGCCCTAAAGTACTTGTATTAGGGTATTTGAAAAATACTATTTCATTTGTTTTTTACAGTGCAGATATTTCTAATAAAATATATTAAAGTGAGTACTGTAACTTTTGTATTCCTTGTTGTAATGTTGAAATCAATATATTTGACAATGCAGAAAGCATCCAAGAATAAGTGATATTCTATTAACAGTGTAATTAATAGTGTGATTAATTGTTATTAATTTTAATTACATGATTGATCACTATTAATCACTATTAATGTTGAATAGCTTGACAGCCCTATTTTTAAAATATTGTACACTTATAAAGTAGCCCCCAAAGGTGGTGCCATTATATGATTCAGTCATTGGTCATGTACTGTGAAGTTCAGTGGAGAATGGAAACTGAGTTAAAGTGCTGCAGAGCTACCCAAGACCAGTAGGGCATCTTGCATATCAACAGCAGAGTTACATAGTGAAACTATATTCTATACACTCTAACATAACTTTACATTGAGGTTCAATGTCTTTCCAAAAGGCATGAAGAACTCAGTCAAGAGTCATGGATTGGCTGTAAAAATCACTGGATGAAATAATATGGCCTGTGTTACACAGGAGCTCAGAATACGTGATTCTAATAGTCCCCTTTGGCCTTAATCTGTTAAACAATGAATGTTCTTTTTATTTGTATAAATGTCCAATCTTTCATGACCTCCATGATAACTTGTGGCAATAAGTTTCCATAGGTCAGTTATGCATGGTGCCTTCAACCCTGCCCCTTTATGGGTTATTTACTGAAGGTTGAACCTCTCTAGTCCAGCACCCTCAGGACCTAACCAGTGCCAAACCACGCTACCAATGCTTCCACCGATGTTAGAAGACATTTAGAGGCAAATTAGAGCTAAATAATAGCACAGAACATTGAGAGCCAGGATTGTTGTTGATATACAAACTTTATTGGACCGCAGGAAACTTGGTCACACCCAAAATAAGTGGACATCTGACTAACTAAAACCATGCCAACTGCAGATGTTGCTGGACCAGAGAGTGCCAGATTAGAAAGAATCAACTGTTTTTCTATGCAACAACTATGGAGGATATGCTTCTAATCTCACAAAAAAACCCCAAACAAACAAACAAAAAAAAACACCTTTAGTTGCTGTAGGCTAACTGACAATTAGACAAATTCACCTGATATGTATAGAATTAGACATTTTTGGTTACTATTATAGAATATGCCACATCTGTCACTTGTCTTAGCAGGCAACATGCAGGATATCCATTAGGCACTGATCTTTTTTATTCTTTGTGCTCTTTTCTCCTGAGTAGTGGTGTTGATTTTTGCTGTGACAATTGTCAGATTTCAACCAGTCATGGAGGGATAATTCATCTGAGAACAATTTGAAGGCCGCATAATTTTTGTGACCTTTCTTTACAAACAGATATTCTTAAATATTACTTTAACTCCAGCCAGTTGTCTTTAGTCAAGAATAATTTAGATACACGTTCTTGTAATTAAATGTAACCACTGGCTCACATATCATCCAGCTGACAAATGGCCTGAAGGCTTGGTCTCTTCATGGTAAATGGCACCAAAGAACAAGTGAAAGTGCGTACTGCACTCTGTGACAGATCCTGTCAGTTCAATTAATTATGGTTTGTTGCCTAGCTGAGTATGTGCAACCAGCACGCCGCACCCTTTGACCTATTAAATGTGTAATTAATAGTTCAACAAGCTGCACTGGCTGCTTTAATCCTTTGGATCTTGACAAAAGATGCAGTCAGGCTTCTGATTTGCTTGTGATTCAATCTGAATGGTGATGGAGTGGAAGGTGAAACTGTCGTAGAGAACTTGAGTAACTTCTTTCAGGATCTGGTGATTGTCCACTGTGTCTTCTGTAGAAGAGGAACAAAAAATTGTCACACTGGAATGCTTTTAAGACTGGGTGATTAGTGAAACTATTTGCAAACATTTGGGTGATTTACTTCTGTTTCCAACTTACATTTTAACAGCTATATTAAAACTCAAACAACAAAGAATCCGGTGGCACCTTAAAGACTAACAATGTGTTGTTTTTGCTGAAACAGACTAACACGGCTACCCCTCTGAAACTATATTACAACAGTCTGAACAGCAAGCTTGTGCCCTATGTTGTTGTAGACAATCCAAATATTTGAACAATAATATTTGATAAAAATAATAGGAGGGTTGTTGTTGCTTTTATTTCTTTTTAAATGACAACATTTGTTTTAACAAGCACTAGATACAGACAAGCAGTTGTATCGCAATCAGGAGAAACTAACCTTTCTCGGCTTCAGCTGAATTATTATTGCCTGTTTACAGAAATTTACTGACCTGTGACAACATGAGCAGACAGAATAACTTGATTCATTGTTAGAGACCAGAGATGAAGGTTGTGGATAGACTCTACTTTGTTGACAGCTAGAATTCTCTCTCTCACCGCATCATAATTAAATCCCTTGGGTGTTCCTATAGAGGATGAAATATGCCTTTTGATTAAATAAGAACTATATTTAACTAGAAAACACACAGATAGACCCCTGAATTTTAATGAACTTAGTTTGTTTTTTTCTTATAAAAACAACAGGGACCATAGAGGGCTCTATTTTTTTGTGTAATATGAAGTTAAATTTTGCCCGTGGTTACATGTAACCCTTTAGAATATAGCTTGATGGAGCAATGAAATGCAAATAGATTTTAGAGTTAGGCTTATGAAAGTCTGCTTTATTTATGGAAGTAGGGTGTTTATTAATCATTCCATTCGTCTACGTTGACACCTTCAAGGGTATTTATACCATAGTAATTGAGCAACTTGCAAGCATTGGTGTCTTTTTATCTTCAATAACCCTTATTTTACAAATAAGAAGTTTAAGGACAGATTAAGGCCATGTCTACACTAAATGGAAGATTGTTGCTGCCGCCATGATTAATCTTTCAGAGTTCAATTAGCAAGTCTACTTAAGACTCGCTAAATCGAACTCAGATGGCACACCTGCTGGTGGCTGGCACTCCTGCTTGTGTGAAGAGTAAGGAGAGCCAACAGGAGCAAATGCTCCTGTCAGTCTTCCATTGTGGGGATGGCAGGAAATCAAAACAAGCTACTTCAACTCCAGCTAAATAATGAACTTGGTGTTGTGTATCTTCATTTGATGTTCCCTATGAGTGTAGACCTGGCCTAAGTGACATGCCCAAAGTCACACAGAAAGTCTGAAATTAGACATAACCCAAATTTCCTAAATACCACTCAAGTATCCTCTTCACTAAGCCACCCTTCTTATCTAACATGAAAGTGAAAGCTTGCCTCAGTGTCAGAGTGCAGGAGCGAGGAGAATTCTATTGGAATTAGATGTGGGTCTGAACCTCTGAGTCCAAACCAGAATTCAAACTTCTCCAGAGCCAAGTATTTTTGTTCCAGGGCTCTGAATTGAGGTGTACATGATTCTCCACTTGATCCTCTATCTTGGTTGTGTCTAACCTGCTCAGTAAACAACAAAGAATTATTTTAGGTACTATAAGAATATAATACTGGGTAGCTCAATGGTTCATCTATCCCAGTGTCCTGTCATCTGACAGTGGCCAGTGCCAGATGCTTCAAAGGGAATGAACAGAACAGGGCAATTATTGAGTGATCCATTCCCTGGTGTCCAGTCCTCATTTCTAGCTGTCAGAGGTTTAGAAACAATGGAGCATGGAGTTGCATTCCTGACCATCTTGGCTAATGGCCATTGATGGACCTTATTTGACTGAATTTATTTAATAGATATATCTCATTATTTTGGACCCCAGTTATTCTTTTGGGCTTCACAACATCCCCCACAGATTGACTGTATGTTGTATGAACAAATACTTCTTTATATTTGTTTTAAACCTGATGTATATTAATTTCATTCAGTGACCCTGGTTCTTATGTTATGTGAAGAGCAAGTAACATTTCCTGTTCAATTTCTCTATACCAGTGGTCCCCAACCTTTTGGGGCTGCCGGGTGCCCGGGGGCAGGGCCACGCATGCGCTGCGCGCCCGGGGGCAGCACCGTGAATGCACCGTGCGCCCGGGGCGGGGGCCGCACATATGCCTCATGCCCGGAGCCCTGGGCACAAGAATGGCTCGGGCTGGCCCTGGTCACTAGGTGGGCACACATAAATGCCCTGGCAGGCGCCATGGCACCCATGGGCACCGCGTTGGGAACCACTGCTCTATACCGTTCATGATTTTATACGTTTCTATAGTATCTCCATCTTATTTTATTCCTCTAAAAATGAAACAGTTGCAGTTTTTTTAATCTAGCCTCATATGGAAAATGCTCCTCATAGGGAAAATGCTCCATTCTCTTAATATTTTTTATTGCCATTCTATGTAATTATAATTTATCTTTTTTGAGCTGGAGTGACCAGAACTACATGCAGTATTCAAGGTGTGGGCATATCATGGATTTATAGAGTGGCATTATGATATTTTAGTTTTCCCTTTCCTGATGGCTCCTAATATTGCTAAAACTGCCACTGCACATTGAGCAGATGTTTTCAGAGAAGTATCAAAACCTTCTGTGAATGGTAAAAGCCAATTTAGAATTGTTGTATTAATTTAAATGGAATATATGGGCTCCAAGTTTTAGCATGTCAGTCAATGTCCAAATTAAACAGTGTTAAAATGCAGGGCCAAATTATTTTCTCCAATATGTTCACATAACTCACACTGCAGAACTATATGTAAATATTTCAGAAATTGAAATTGAAAAAGGGAGTCACATGAAAAGCAGAATTGGCAAATTATTTTCTAAGTACTTTCACAGATATGCTTTTTCTTGTCCTTTGTCCAGCACCCTCGGGACCTGAGTGGTCCTGAACCATGGAGTTTGTTGGAAAAGGGGAGGTCAAGGCTTCCTACCCTGCTGTAGGCTCTACTTCCAGCTGGGGCTGTGCTCCCTCCTGCTTGCCGCTGCCTCCAGCCCCTGAACCATGCCATTCCTGACCGGGGCTGCATCCCCCACTGCGCCAGCCCTGGACAAGGACCGGCCCTACTGACTCCAGTCTTGGCTGGGACTCTGCTCTCTGCAGCCAGTCCTGGCCAGGACTATGCTCTTGGCTGCCAGCCCTGCTACCTCCAGCCCTGACTGGGACTGCGCTCCCTACCACCAGCCCTAACCAGGGCTTTGCCAGCCCTGAACAAGGCTGTGTTTCCTACTGCGGCAGCCCCGGGTGGGGCTGTGTTCCCCCACCTCACCAGCCTCAGGAGGGCTGCACTTCTGGCCACTGGCTGCTGACCCTGTTGCCTCCAACCCTGGCTGGGGCTGCGCTTCTTGCTATCAGCCCTGGCCAGGACTGTGCTCCCCACCGCCAGCCCAGCCCACGCTTCCCTTCTGAACCTGGCCTGCTGGGTCTCTCTGGTCCAGCAATATCCGTGGTCTTTCCAGACCACAGATATTGCTGGATCAGAGAATCCCAGATTTTAGAGGTTCAGCCTGTAGAATAATTTACCATCTAGTATCCATTAAGTTCTCTAAACATTTATTTTAAAATAGAGTTCAATTCAGATTTTTGTGTTCACCATCTAATACACTAAAGGTCCAATTTTTTAAAAAGTCAAATATCCAGTTGCACTTCTAATTTTCATGCACAGTTGCCAGGAATATATGTACTGACTGGCTATTTGAGCACCTAGATGGCAAGATAGATGTGTAAATGGCCACTTTGAATATGTGAATACCCAATTTATGCATACAATTTAGTAATTTCCTGTACAAATTAAGATTGTAATTTAGGGCTTGACATTCAAAAAGTCAGTGCATTTATAATTTCATACAATTTCAATAATTAACATTTTTGAGATTTTAACACAATGTATGATTAGAAAAAATGTATTTCTTCCATGAAGAGTGGTGAAGATTTTCTTAAATAATGAGTGCCTAAAGTTGGTTTTCTAAATGCATTTTTAGGTACGTGGGCTGAAATCAATGGGAAATGTTCTCTGTCCAACATTTTTCAAATTAAGGCCAAGTATTTAGGGGACTAAACCTAGATTTAAGAGCCTAACTTATCTATGTTTTAAATCCTTGGCTGTGTTTATAAGTATTAGAGAGAAAGACACAGAATAATATTTATTCTAGAAATAACTAGTGTGCATATAAAAGTTCTTACCTTCCATTAACACAAGCAAAATGTCCCTTAAAATGGTGATGGTTGTTGCCAGAACAAAGATAGAGAACACAAATGTGCAGATTGGGTCAGCTATTTTATATTCTGGCTAAAAAAATATAAGTACATCACTTGATTAAAATTTCAGTTTCTGGCTGACATTTTAAAAGAACTAATCAAAATCCAATATAATCAATCCATTTATCTAACACAATAATCATTGCTAATATTCTCAACCAGTACAGACCCAGCACAGCTCAGTTAACAGACAGTTTTCTGATTGAATTATTCTTTAAGACCTCAGGCCACTAAAGATGAAGGAGGAAAAACACACAATATGTTCCTTCTGGCTTAACCCCCAAGGAAAAAAATGTTGTGCTCTCAAAAGCCATTTTTATTCCCAGAAATGAACATAACTTGATTAAATTACAATATATATCAAGAGAGAGAAATATATGTATCATTAAGACAGAGAAATAATGAGAGTGTTATGAAAATAAACTGCATCCTTAATTGCTATGAAGGTGAGTAAACCCAATAAAACTGACCTTAAAGAATATTATAAGTGCACTAATTAGCACACTAATGCTCTGAAATAGATCTCCGATGGCATGCACAAAAGCTGCCCTCACACTGGCATTGGCCAAAGCTGGCTTCTGTTGAGAAGCTGAAATATTTTCATTGGCGTGTGCTCTGTGACTATGTCCATGCTCAGTCTGGTGCAAAGTCAGACTTAATCTGAAAGAGAAACAATACAATGCTCCAAACATCAGTGAGATCAGACTGTCTGATAGAACAACAACAAACACTTCAGTATCACATTCCTTAGAGAAAAAGGTAAGCAGTTACCACCTTATGTGTAAATACATGTATATATTGCCCATTGCAGGAAATCTCAGAATGGTTAAGTATTTTGTATACAAAAAAGACAACTTACATGATATTGGCTATCACTGCACAACCAGAAGTAATGAGCATTACTGTAGCTTCAATCTCATAATTTGGGTGCAACAGTCTCATGCTAGCCAAATATGTCAACACACCAGTCACCACCCAAACGATTAGCATCGACATCAAAGCACCCAGAATTTCTAGGGATTAAAACAATTGAATTTCAAAGGCATATAAAACAAAATGCAAGAACTTAGCTAACGGATTAGTGCTACCACTTGCAGGCTATCTCTAGACCTCAGGCTTCTTTGAGAAGAAGCTCTTCTGGAGGAGATCGTCCGAAAAAACTTCTTCCGAAAGAGAGCGTCCACACTGTCAAAGCACATCGAAAAAGCGATCTGCTTTTTCAAAAGATAGCATCCATACTGAATGAATCTCGAATTTAAGCTGTGATTACTATGGATGGAATGGCCACCAGGGCACCTGTGCTTTTTCCTCTTTCCTCTTCTTTCGAAAGAACTCCCTCTTCCCCATCCACACACGCCTTTTTCTGAAAGAGCTCTTTCGGAAAAAGGCTTCTTCCTCATAGAAAGAGGTTTACCAATGTCGGAAAAGCCCCTGTGTTCTTTTGATTTTTTTCCAAAAGAACGCAATTCCAGTGTGGACGTAAATGAAGTTTTTTCTGAAAAACTGCCATTTTTTTAAAAACAATTCTGCAATGTAGACATAGCCTCAGAGTCACAATTTTTTTCACCATTAGAAGTAATTCTGATGTGTTTGCAGATCCCAACCCATGTTGGTTTCAAATAAATCCAGTTTCCTCTGGGTCAACTCTTGTTGCAGGCATGGTTTGGGAATTATGGATTTGTAATGGGCTGGCAGAATGTCTACTGGTTCACAAAACAGGATAACGTGCAGTGCACATTGGGTTTTCTGCACAATTGCCCCAAAAAGCACCATGTGAAATTAAAATGCAGTATAGAATTGAAAGCTCGAGTTTGCAGATATCAAATGGAGCGCACAATTGCACAAACCTTTAGTAGACTGTTCCTGAATGCAAGTAAAACTCAGATAAGGCTGGTTTTGAGGGATTTTTTTTAATGTTATACCCTTTGCACAGCTCTACTTGTTAAATACATGTGGCAACAAGTGTGTACTAAATGCTGTCATATATACAGTTGCTATGACCTAAAGAAAATTTGTGTGGCTGTTTAATTTACACGTGTGTTGTGTGCGTGAACAGTGTGTTTGTAAATTAAATACACGCACAAATTGTGTATGTATTTCCACACACATATAGCTGGAGTTTATACCTTCAATTCTCAATTTATAGGGGAAAATCAGAACCCTAATAAAATCAGTGGGGCTACGTCTACATTGGCTAGATTTTGCGCAAATACTTTTAATGCAAGAGTTTTTGCGTTAAAGTATTTGTGCAAGAGAGCGTCTACACTGGCATGTGCTTTTGCACAAAAGCATCTGTGCCATGTAGACGCTCTCTTGCGCAAGAAAGCTCCAATGGCCATTTTAACCATTGGGCTTTCTTGCTCAAGAAATTCATGTTGCCTTTCTACACTGGCCTCTTGCGCAAGAACAGTTGAGTAAGAGGGCTTTTTTCCTGAGCGGGAACATCATAGTTCTTGCGCAAGAAGCACTGATTTCACACATTAGAACGTCAGTGTTCTTGCGCAAGAACTCCCCACCAGTGTAGACAGGCAGCATGTTTTTGCGAAAAGCGGGCGCTTTTGCGCAAAATCATGCCAATGTAGACACAGCCTGGGAGTTTTGCTATTGACATCTGTAAAGCCAGGATTTCATCCATAGTGGGTTTGGGGTTTTTTTATTGTTTGTTTTTTATGGTCTCGACTCTCCTTTGTTTCCATTTTTATGATTCCATAAAAACTGGGGTAATAGAGAAAAGTCAAGATGATTAAGTCCACTTGAGAGAAAATTTATGCTAGTATGATATATGTAGGTCTTGATGTTGCAAAGCTTAAGTATGTACTGAACTTTAAGCAATTGCATAGTCTGGTTAATTTGGATGGGAACGTTCATAAGAACATAAGAAAAGCCATATGGGGTTTGACCAAAGATCCATATATCCTAGTATTCTGTACTCCAAGCTGAAAAGTCCCAATTTTATTAATCTCTCCTTATATGGCAACCAGTTCGTACCTCTAGTCATTTTTTTGCCCTTTTCCGAACCTTTTTCAATTCTGATATATCTTTTTTGAGATGAGGTGGCCATGTCACATGCAGTATTCAAGATATGGGCAGCAAGTCCTAAATAGTGCTTTTTGTCTGTAATGTTCTCCAGTGTTATACTCTACTCTTCTCTGAAATTCCATAATGTGCTGTTTTTAAATTTCTGATGAATCCTTGGAGCTTTCCGAATATTAATAGATTAGCCTCATGAACCCTGTGGGCCTGTGCCTGATCTCAGAATACTTTCCAGTATATTTGTTATGATGAATTGCCTTTTCTGTTTTACATGGTCATATGACAGTACATTTGGTACCTGCTCTGTGCCATCCAAAAGTTAACCGTTTAGTGGATGGTTTAGAGGATAACCACAATGAGAAAAGGCTGATCAGGAAACTTGTCAAGTCAACCAAGATATGTGCCGCATCAGTTATCACAGCAAGACTTCCAGCAATTTGTCCACCTACATAAAACAAAAACGTGCTTATAATAGGCCATATATCCAAAACCTTATTTGCTGTAAAGCTAAGGAAAACTTCATTTATGATGTTAATGTATGGCATAACCATATATAAGCAGAGTCTGAACCACTGCTTCCAATTCAGCCAGCTGAAAGGGGAAAGGAGTCCTGGGTGTGATTATGCTCACTTAGTTTTCTATCATTGCAAGGTATTCAACTGTTGATATGCTGATGATATGCTCATGCTGGAATGGGAAAGAAATCCTGGCCGTGGTTATGTAAATCCAGTTCAGCCACTGCTATAGGCCTGATGAATAGTCAATTGTTAGAATGGCATTTTGCCTATTGTAACTAATTTGGCTGTTGTGGGGTCACAAACCATGTTAACCCTAAATGTAGGAATTGTAAAATATGACCACCAGTGCTTGCAGGAGAAACACTGTCATTGTAAAGAGTCTCGGATGGACAAGCCTTTCCCTTTCAGACTCAAGTGGATTGGATTGGGGGGAAGGAGCTTGGACAGGCAGGCTACATGCCCTCCAGGTGTGAGCTGTAAGACTGGTTCAACCTGTCTCTCTTCCACCCACCCCTGTTCTAAGGATAGAACTAAAACAGATTCCATAAGGGGGGTCTTTTTATTATTTTAAATACATAATCTTAAATAAATAAGCGGAAGGGAATCTTTTGGTCAGCCTATGTAGTGGGCCAAGAGCTGAAATCACTGAGAGCTGAAATCACTAGGGCTATGTCTACACTGCCCCCTCTTGGGCAAAAAAAATGCAAATGAGGCAAAGCGTGGAATATCACCGCACCTCATTTGCATAATTAATGAGGCTCCATTTTTGCGCAAGATGCTTTTCCACAAAAATCCCCTCTTGCGGAAGAGCCGTTCTTCCTGAAAAAAAGAGGAAGAACAGCTCTTGTGCAAGAGGGGGTTTTTGCGCAAAAAGGAGCTATGTAGACGACTCTTTTTTGCACAAAAGCCTCTTGCGCAAAAACAGCCTCATTAATTATGTAAATGAGGTGTAGTGATATCCCATGCTTTATCTCATTTGCATATTTTTTTGCACAAGGGGAGGCAGTGTAGACATAGCCTAGGTTTAGCTCAGAGCCAGACCCATTATGGAAGCAACAGCAGGCAGCCAGCAGGACAGCTGGCAGGAGCATGTGGCCAGCAGGCAGCCAGAGGGAGCAGCAGCAGGTGATCAGCAGGGCGACTGTCAGCACATGGCCAGCAGGCAGCCGGCAGGAATGGCAGCAGGAGGCCAGCAGGGTAGTTGGCAGGAGCAAGTGGCCGGCAGGTGACCAGTGGGAGGAGCTGGAAGGAGCAGTGGTGAGTGACCAATGGAGTGGGTGAGATGTCTCCTATTGCCACCCCCACCCTCCCCCAAGAGTGGGAGGTGAGCTCTGAAAATCACCTCTGAGCTCTGGTCTGCCCTGACCAAGGGCTGCAACTGGGAGTGAGGTACGGAGAAAGGTTGGGCATGTGGATGGGGCACTTACATTGCTGGACTTGTGAGCCTGAGAGGCACTGCACATTGCTCAATCCACTTGAGCTGGGACATGTACTTGTGGTTTGGTTATGAACTCTGTTTGTGGTGTTTTCCCAAGTTAATGCCATGTTACTTCTCTCCCTTTTTCATTAAAAGTTTCTTTCCTATACTCAGACTCTGTGCGTGCGAGTGGGGAAGCATTGCCTCTCAGAGGTGCTCAGGGATGTGTACATTTCCCAGGCTACTGAGTGGGGGCTCGAGCCAGTTCTGTGTGGGATGGATGAAAAGGAACCCCTAGATATTGAAGCTGGCCCTAGATGCTGCTGGCGCTATCTGGCAGAAGAGTTTCACTTAAACTTATAGATTATAAGAAGTTTTTATCCCAAATATGCATTCAACTATTCCTATTCCTAAAAAAAAGTTGCATCTTAAATTTTACTAAAGAATCTATTGTCTGATAAATCTTAAACCTATTGTACCTCATTGGAAATTTGGTTTAATTGCTATTATAAAGTGGAAAAACAATTGCAGTCTCAAACATAATCAATTACAATTCCATGATCCTCACAAATCGCTGACATTTATGTCAACACAATATAATCCCAATCCGAATTTAACAACACTCATGACAGAAAAATGGGTAATGATAACTTTGTTTCCCACCCCTCCTCTTCCCCCCATTCTGGGATGACTGGGTGCAAGGTTTGTTCTCTGGCATAATTTAGAGCAATTCAAAGTCAGTGAACAATGGTAAATAGGAAGGATCCAAAAGAAAGGTAATAATTTCTGAGCCCTATTTATGTGATAAACAGTATAGTATTTTTAATAGGGGAAGGGAGTTTTACATTTGCCACATTAAACTTATTATTAAACTTATTTAAACTTTAATTAAACTTATTTTATTTCAGTAGGACTTGCTTTCAGTACGTGACACCTGTGGGCTATAGCAGGGGTCGCTGGATCTGGCCAGCAGCCCAGTGGAGTCTCAATCAGGCTCCCTGCCTGCCTCACCGCCGCACACTGTTCAGAGAAGCCACTGCAATGGCCATGTGTTTCTGTGAGTGCTATAAGCCCCCAGCACAGTCCCACAGCTCCCACTGACTGGAAACTGGACAATGGGAGATGCTTGGACCAGTATGCAGGGGCATGGAAGTCAGGGAGCCTGGTTGAGGAACTTGCTGGGCTGCGGGCCAGGAGCTGCCTAGGTAAGTGACTCCTGGCCAAAGCCTACTTATGGCACCTCAGTCCCTCCCTCCCCTAACCCTCTGCCCCCCACAAGTTTTCAGTTGTGATACTTCACCCAAAGCTACACTATAGACATTTTCTAGGCACATCTATTTAACACAATGACATGCCACATCTTCATGCAACATGTTGCAATCACAAGAAGCTGGAATATGAGATGTTTTTCTCTTAGCCTGGCATACAGACCTCAAAATGCTGCAACATCCTTTTACACCCTATTTTCTTCCAGGGCATGCCAGGAACTGCAGCTGCTGTGAATCCTCCAGCTCCTCCTCCTATTCCTCTCTGGCAGTGTCTTCTATTTGCAAACTGGACTCTGCAAGCTCCAGCAGCCCCTAGTGGTGGCCAGCAGCTTTGCAGTCCATTTCAAGGGGTGGGAGAAAAATTCCATGCAGAATATTAATTTCTGCACAAACTCTGCATTTTACAGTGGTGCAGTATTCCCCCACGAGTAATCCTCTTTTTAGCTGCTTACCTCAGTTTTGCCTAGAGGAGTATTTGCCTCTCTCACTGGCATAGGCGATAAAGCTGTCCCAGGATTTACAAAAATAAATGCATCCAGACCTCTGAGATGCATATCTATGATATGGAGAAAGATGGGGTTAGCTTTACTGGGGAATAGTCTAAGCAGACTCATGAAACTATTTAAGGGCTGGAAAAACTGATTTCTAAGGAAATACTGAAGAAAATAAATATATAATTTGGCTAAACCAGTGATTCCCAAAGTTTTCAAGCATTCGGACCCCTTTTCAATCTATACAAATTTCACGGACCCCTCTCAAAGATCCGTTTTTGGTAGCCCAACTAAACCCTTCCCACCACTCTAATAGCTTTTGAAAGGTTAGAGCGGGGTGACATCAAAAAAGAGAAAACATGATAAAAAGTGACTGACACATTAATAAGCCAACTCCAGAGTACAGTCACAGCTTGTCAGCAGGACAAGCGTGTGCTGAGGGTTGCGCAGACTGCAGGGCATGGAGCTTCTCACGTCCCATTGGCTGATATTCACCCACACTGCTTCCTCAGCTCCTGTCCCTTCTGTCCACTGCCCATCCATGGAGCAAGGAAGCTCTCATTGCCAAAGGGAGCTTTGGAGTTACCAGCTCCTCAAGGGTGGAATATTGGGAGGCTAGGGGGCAAGGGAGGAACTTCAGTGGTGCGGGGGGAGAGGAGAAGGAGGGGAGAGCCATGCCCACCAGAACGTGGCTTGATCCCATTCCCCGGACGCTAAGGGAGCCAAGGGAAAGTGCTTGCCTCCTGTGTATGCCTCTCACACTCTAGCCAGGTGTGAGAGGCATGCATGGCATACAAGTACTTTCCACATGCTCCCTTAGCTTCCAGAGAACAGGATCAAAAGCAAGCCACATCCCGGTGCACACAGCTACTGCCTCTCCCTGTCCTGATGCTGCGTGGGGGGGGGGGGGGGAAGAGGAGAGGAAAAGAAAAGGAAGGATCGGGCTCAATGTGGTGGGCCTGATCCTTACTTTTAAAACTTTTCGCAGACCCCCTACTGGGGGTCTGTAGACCACAGGTTGTAAACAACTTGGATAAACAAACAGCTAAAAAGAAAGAGGTAAAGAGAGGATGGGAGGATAAAATGTTCTTTACTTTCAAAAGTAAGTCTTGTACTATAGCTATGCAGTTTATTTATTTGTGGCAATACTCCCAGCAAATGGCTTTGTGACTGATTATTACTCACAGTGGTTGTTTATTGCTTTGTATGCTACAAAGCAATATAAATTTTCAGTCATTTAGTGGTCAATATTATAGCACATGCTGTCTAGCCTAACGATTAAAAAAATTAAATGTATGGTTCATAATTGCCATAATCCCCATAGACTGCTATCTGTAACTGCAGTTAATAACTGGTTTGTCAGAGTTTAATGGTCTGAAACAAAATGGTTTTCAAGCCTGTTACTTAGCTGTCACTGCAAAAATCTGAACAATTCATTAAGAAAAAGGAAACATTTTGTTAACATATCATCTGTCCTTCCAATTATCCTCTAGCATTGCTGTATTCACCAAACTTAAGCCAACTGCTTAAATGGTTTGGTTAACAAAGCATTACTTCTGTCTCTGGATATTATTGCATGGAGACAAATAGCATGCACCAATTTTCACCTGCTGAAATTCACCTGACCCACAAGAAATGTATTCAGGTAAAGTGTATGTGTGGGAAGATGGTAAAAAAGTTGGGGAAGATAATTCACCCTTTAATGGACAACAAAGACAGAAGACAATACAAGCTGAACCTCTCTAATCCGGCACTCTCAGGGCCTGACTGATGCCAAACCAGAGAATTTGCCGAACCACGGGAAGGAGGGCAATACGGTCTAGCAGCATTACCGACATTTCCACTCCTTTCTGCGCCCTTAGAAGACATTAAGGGGTAAATTAGAGCTAAATAACAGCAATAAATACTGAGAGCCAGGACTGGTGGCTGTAAACAAACTGTATCGGACCGCAGGAAACTTGGCCACACCCAAGATAAATAGACATCTGGCTAACTAAAATCATGCTGGACCACAGCTGTTGCAGGACCAGAGAGTGCTGGAGTTCAACCTGTAGTTCAGTTTCTCAATACCCACAGCTCCAGACAGTACTGTAATCAGAAGTAAACAGAGCTAACCACCTTTTCATTTTGGGAATACAAAGTGTGGTTTAGGTTAAAAGTCTTAGAGGGGTAACTGTGTTTAGGTTAGTTTATCTACTTTTTTTTAATCATTAAACCATTGGCTTCATCCTAAAGACATGAGGGCTAGAGTAGCAGACAATCCCTGTAATTTCACGGGGTTCAACGGGTACTAGATCTATGTAAGCATGGATTCCATAGTCCTTCCCTAACTTCCCCTACAATACTATGTGGGACTGGTGTGGAAAAACCCTTTCAAGTGCACAGGTTTCTAAGCATGCTTCCTCATGCTATCACAAGATAGTGCTGATGTGGCATGCACCTTGTGCTGACCTCACACACAACATCGTCAGTGCACCCCACCACATCTCCAAAATCTCTGGCATAGGCAATGAAGCTTTCCCTGGATTTACAAAAATAAATGCATCCGCACCTCTCAGATACCTTTATTATAGTATAGAGAAAGTTGGGATTTGTTTTACTGGGGAAAAGTCAAAGCAGCCCCATAAAACAATTGAAGAACTGGAAGGACTGATTTCTGAGGAAATACTGAAGTAAATAAATATATGTAACTTGGCTATACAAACAGCTAAAAAGAAGGAGGTAAAGAAGGGATGAAAACATAACTGCACACAAGTATCAGTGGGATATAAATATTAAGGAGGGAGTGGACTTGTTTAGAGTGACTTCAGGGGACATAGTTGCTATGGGAGATAGCTAAGGAAAAATTAGTATGACTGTCAGGGGACAGGTCCTATGAACAAGGCCTCTTTAACTGTGGAATAAAATACTGCCAGCTGGACTCACTTTAGAGCTGGCTGGAACATTTTTGACAAAATTAAACTTTGCCAGAAAATGCTGCTTCATCAAAACTGCAGACATACCAATTTAGACAATGTTTTCATTGAAGGAGTTCTATCGACTCTCCCATTCTCTGTCCTGGTGGTTAGGGGCTAGTGACTGGGAGGTGTGAGACCAAGTTCCAGCTCTCTGGTCTGTTTGATTTAGAGTAAACTGCTTCTCGCAGGCCTGTGTTCTAACAAGCATGCCCCTTTCCACATTGAAAAGCTTAGGTTTCAGTCTGAAGGTGGACATTTCAACCCAATTCCGCATTCATGAAAACCTTCAAAGGGGGTTGCTTTATTTTTAATGCAGAATACAATATTTTAATACTTTCGAAAGTTATTGCTAAACAGAATTGTCATCCTCAAGCCACCTCCAATCCACTCATCCAACAACAAACCAGCAGTCAAATCTGATGCTTAAATCCATCCTGATATAACTATTGACTTCTGTGGAGTGACACAGATAATGAATATGACCCTAGAGACTGTTACCTTGCATTTGTTTTATATAAAATCTTACTGGTGGGTGATCCTCAAATGTTTGCAGGCCTGCCAAGCTTGGATAAACATCAAATTCTGAATCTGATCCAAAGGTGATAAGATTTGGAAATAAGATAGGAGACTGTCTCATAAAAATTCCAGAGCTTCCTGGTTTGAGACAGGCTTAAACTATCAAACCAGTGCAGAATATGGATTGTTCCCTCCATTTCCAGATCCCACCTTAATCCTTAAAAGACAGTCATATATAAGTTTTGACAAATTCATTAAGGGTATGTCTACACTAGCCCCCTAGTTCGAACTAGGGAGGCTAATGTAG
>CM057846.1:21553596-21565074 GCA_030068395.1 Apalone spinifera
GCTTGGCTTCATACTTTCAGCGGATAGCATTTTCTGACAAATAACACATTGAGGTTGTTCTATCCCAGTAACAAAAACACTAGTGAAATCAAAAGATATGTAACTTTCATCATACTTTCTTGATTTAGGCCTATTTTTATCAGCAATATCGGTAGATTTGTCATCAGCTTTTCGCTTACCACCCAACAAAAACCTTTCCATGTTGTAAGGCTAAAAATTTAAAATAACATAAAAGTTTTTATAAATTTATAATAATTGATAAAAGAATGGAACTTCACATACACTCCAAGGAGTACTAAAGACGTTTTACTAGTAAACACAAATTTTTTCAAGAAAAAAAACAAATACAGCTGCGACCCCCCTCTAAGTTGCTCGTGACCCCCCCAGGGGTCAGGACTCACAGTTTGAGAAATGCGGCCATACGGTTCTCCTGATCATCACAGACTTAGCTATCTGTGTTTCTGATGATCAAATCCCACATTACTAACACCTGCCTTTTCCTAATGACTGGAGTTCCCTCCCCCAGAGATGTATCCTCAGTGTTAGACGATACCACAACATCCTCTGGAAAGAGGGTCCCAACAATGAGATCATTTCCTTTTGCTCCAGTTGACTGTTCTCCTTCCCAGAGCCTTTCATCCTCCTTACCAGCACAGGGGCTGTCTGACTGGAGGTGGGACAGTTCTACAGTGTCCTGGAAAGCCTCATCTATATACCTCTCTGCCTCCCTTAGCTCCTCAATGCAGCCACCCTGGCCTCCAAAGCCCGTACGTGGTCTTTGAGGGCCAGGAGCTCCTTGCATCGAATGCACACATATGCCACCTGTCCACAGGTCAGGTATTGCTTGATACTGGGAGTTTTGGCTGAGTAAAGACTGTATGTAATACTTGTCTTACGTTCTGAGAGTTGGATGATAGATCATCTGTGAATATACAAGGGGGAAAATGCAAAGATCATTCTCCTCTTCATACCCAATACCAAGGCCAATCACAGTCCTACGCTTGAGCAGCCAAGAACAGGGAGAGGATAGCATGCTGAAACCCCAAAGGAACTGCAAAGGGGAACACTGATGATGAGCCCATGGCTTTGTTCCCCTTCTGCATTAGCCAGAAGAGCAGATCTTGGGCAGAGGGACCTCTATATTTTACCTTATTAGAGGGTTTATGAGTGGCTGCTTCCATGCATATTCTCTCTACTCCCAGATGTATTCCACCTGATTCTGGGGTGATGCAAAACACATACCCATACACACAAAATGGAGCCTCAGAAGACCTGTCCAGACCCAGTAACAGAGCTTTACCCTTACTAGTTTCTGTGATGGTGCTTTTGCTATTAAATTTCCTCTGAAGAATTCCTTTGTGCTTTCAGTATTTGTCATCATGGAACTGAGACTCTTTGTTAAAGGCTTAGCTTGCTAGAAAAAACTAAAAAGCATATAAGCCTGATGAGATAGCAATTTTTTCACTTAATTATTGCATGCCTGCCTCAAACTGTAATAGAGACGTTATAGTTTAAAATGAGTATTTCAGGGCTGGGAGATAAAGGGCTGTTCATCTCACACAAGGATGTAAACTGAACTTTCTAACCTAAATAGCATGCCGGTTTTCTCAAATATAAAGGCTTGTCTGTATTTTATTAATAATTCTTTTATATGCAGCTCTCAGACTCCTAGGATATTACCCCCCCCCCCATACACACACACACACACACACGCCTCTGAGGACACCATTCATGCAGGGGCTGATCTCTCAACTTTCTCCAAGACCTGCTAACATGTTTAAATTTATAGTTAATGAAAAATATGGGCATTCACAGTATTTTGGATGCCACTTTATAATCCCTCCCACCAGCCTTTAGAAAACCTTGAATTCTACCTTATATCTTTATCTTTGTAACTAAGTGAAGCTCATGTCTATACCAAGGGGTCTCAACAAGGGGGATGTAGACAGCTTCAGGGCTTCATTCTGCCCTTCCACATTTCCAAATAGAAGAAGGGTCCTGGTGAGACAACAGATGAGTTCTGTGTATGGAAAAGGGGGTTGTCACATGTAAAAGTTTAAGAATCAAAGATCTAGGCCAGCAGTTCTCAAACTGCAACCATCTGAGAACCACCATTTTGATTTAAAAATTTTCGCAGTCCCCCAAGCCAACTTTTAATTTTCCCTGGAGTTGCTCAACCCCTGCTGAAACCCAACCCCTACCCCCAAATTGATTCAGGTTGAATTTGAACATTTGGAATTTTTAGTGATTCAAGAATTGAGAATGTCCATTCTGGGTCTATCCAGAGATGGAGTTTGAGTTGGGCTCTCTCAGTTTCCTGGAAATGGACTAGAGTTTACTGGGGATGTGGGGTTGAGGGTGAAGGAGGCAGCAGAAATTGCAACTTCCTGGCTTCCACAACCACCACTACCACTTCCTCCACCTTCTCTCTCACCCCACCTATTTTTTAAAAAATATTAGTGCCAATTCACAAATTACCTTCAGATTGACTAAAACTTCATTTTTTAATTAAAAAAAACCCCATTTGTCCAAAAAGTGCAGTTCCATTCAGTACCTTTTAGGAATATACTATAAATATAAAATGCCCAAAGAAGCAGCTGCCATTATTTTGGGCTATCCCTCTATAGTATTGCAGTCTTACTACAACAATATTGTAAATACTACTAGGCTATGTCTACACTGCACCCATTTTGCGCAAGAAATATGCAAATGAGGCTAAGCATGGAATATCGCAGAGTCTCATTTGCATAATTAATCAGTACCCGCTTTTTGCGCAAGAGGCTTTTGCGCAAAAAGGAGCCGTCTACACAGCTTCTTTTTGCACAAAAAACCCCTCTTGCGCAAGAGCAGTTCTTCTGCATTTTTTCAGGAAGAACGGCTCTTGCTCAAGAGGGGAGTTTTGCACAAAAAGGAGCTGTGTAGATGGCTCCTTTTTGCGCAAAAGCCTCTTGCACAAAAAGCGGGCACTCATTAATTATGCAAATGAGGTGTGGCAATAGTCCATGCTTAGCCTCATTTGCATATTTCTTGCACAAAACGGGTGCAGTATAGACATAATACTAGAGTACTATTATAATATTACTGTGATACCGTGTGGCTTCTGGAACTTAGTGAATAAAATTCCAGGAAGCCTGTATCAGTAGTTACCAACATGCACTGCCATCTGATGTCAGTAGCTTATATGAAATAGGTTGATGGCTATAGAGAAGCACCTAGTGAATAGGCAGGCATCCAGTTTCCAAAGCCATCACTACAATTGGCAGTCTCGGCAATGAGATGGAGGATTGAAAGGGCATAGAGACTGAAGCAGATGAGGCAGTCCCTGCTGATTCATATGGATAAACATTCTATTGTCTCTTTTGTGGCTCAGAGTATTTTAGACTCCAGGTTCTGAATCCAGCATCTTTTGTGTGCACAAAAAAGAAGGTTATATTTTACATGGATAAAGGTAAAAACACTAGCGTCGATATTTACATGACCAAAAAATTCACTGTTCCTTCCAGTGTTGTGGTAGCCATGCTGGTCCCAGGATATTGGAGAGACATAGTGGGCGAGAAGTGATATCTTTATTGAAGCATTATCTGTGGATGAAAGAGATTAGTTTTTGAGCTAACATCCTGATTTCCAGATGTAAGGAGGATTGTAAACTACTTCACTATGAAAAATATATTCTTTTCCATACAAGCAATTTATCAGTAATATCAGGTTGACTTTCTGAGTCATCTTGCATCATTTCCAGTAGGTTCTATTTGGAGGTGATTCAAACTCCCCATAAGGCTTATTTCAACATAAACCTGCCCTGTTCCTCTGCAGCTTCCACCTGTTTGTGTTTCCAAAACAGAAATCCCATTGTCTGCTGTGCTATATAATACTGACTGGAGCTCTCTCTATGCACCGATCCTACAGTATGGGCTTACAAACGTTCAATTTGACTGAAATCCATGGGTATGCAGGTGTGAGAGGAGAATTTGGCTCTGTCTATCTGCACTCACTCTATGATGGGAGCCACTGAAAATCACAAAGTAACTTCAGAAAGAATAGGAGCTTCAGGGGGTAGCCGAGTTAGTCTATTACAGAAAAAAACAGCAAGCAAATGGTCTGGTAGCACTTTATAGACTAACAAAACATTATTATCAGTTATTAACTTATAGAGTAGACAGCTTAAATTACTTTCACAGGAATTATGGGTTGCTCAGACAGCTTTTCCACATTTTACTTATTTTTATTACTTGTACTCAAGCTGCCCACATTAGTGCATTGGACTTGGATTTACAATGCCTCTGTAGATGTTGCGGCTTAGTCCTGGGCCCCCGACCTGTGCTCAGGCCCCCCGAAGGAAACAGTTAGAGGTCCTTCCCTTTTCCTGGGCCCAGAGTAGCACAGGCCCCAAAAGCTGTCCAACCGTCTGTTAGCTCAGCCCAAGTCCTGGCTCCAGGGTAGGGTAGACACACAAATAAACAGTTTATAGGTTCAGTCCTGGCTGCAGGCTGAGCACATAGTTTGTTAGGCCCAGCACTTGGTCAGGACAGTGCAACAACTAGTACTGTACACATAAGGCTCCAACCTGGCCGCAGACTGAGAAACAGTACAAATAGTTCACTAGTTTTAAGGCTATATCCTGTTACAGGCCGAGCAGGGGTCATGTCTCCTCACTGGCGGACAGCTGACAAGTGCGGGGTTTTTTCCCCCACAGGGGGGAAACCTGCCACCGAAGGGGAAGCGTGGCAGGGGGGACACAGGCTCACCTGCTCCACTGCGCCCCAGCCCAGGGCCCTGACAGTGGCAGCGTAGCGGCCACTGGGTTGGCAGGGATCCGGACCACAACACACTGACAGGGTCTGTGGGTGAGTGGAGATCCAAGTTACAACACGCTGCCAAACCGACCTCCATCTTCTCAGCTGCCCCGGGGTTGGCTGTCCCTGGTCTGCTCCCCAGTTCCCCCTGGGGGCCTACCTGGTTTGCATGCTGTTTCTTGGGACCAGGTGGGGATGGAGGCGCCAGCAGCGTGTCCATAAGTTCCAGCTCAGGTTGGGGCCCAGGTGGACCGGTCCAGTCATTGGGGCCCAGCGAAGGTCTCGGAGGTCTTGGCACGTCCTTGGGCCATGGCAGTGGTCTTGGTGGCCCTGACCAGTCATCGAGGCCCGGCAGTGGCTGTGGAGGTCTTGGCCACTCTTCAGGGGCCAGCAGCAGCCCTGGCGGCCCAACCCAGTCCTCCCTTTGAGGGAAGCGTGGCTGGACCTTTCTCCACTGGAGCTTGGGCTAAGTGTCTGCCCTGCTCGACAGCCGGGCTCCAACTGAGCTCTGAGTCCAGCCGCTTATACTGAGTCCAGAAAGGCCCCACCTTTCTGCTTCCTGTGATCAAGGCCAGGTTGCTCTAGCACCGCCCACAAAGGAGTCTTAAAGGGCCCTTCCGCTTCCGGGCCAGAGGGAGGCCATGTTACTTGCTTAGAGTCATTACAGTCTCTTTTACACTACCTTAGGTTTTACAATTATATTTAACTTCTGCCTTGTTATTTATCAAGACATGGTGGGTGAGGTAATATCTTTGTTTTAAAGATAGAACACTTTCCATTACTGTTGTAAGTGTCAATGATACAGTGGCACCACTGTAGCATTTATACTGTCGACATACCTTGCCATTTGTAGGACTTTCTTATCTACTATAGCAACAGGGAGTTCCACTGTGCAAATCCAACTCCAGTGAAAGTTCTGTCTCCTTCTCTCAGGGTCCTCCTGCTCTTGGCATTTATGGAGCATAACTCTAATGATCTGAGATGCAGAAACACTCTCTGGGGGTAGGTCCACACTACAAAGTTGTGTCTGCATAATTATGCAATCAGCGGTATGAAAAAACACCTCCGAGCAGACATAACTTTGCTGGCAAAAGTCCCAGTGTAGATACAGCCATACTGGTCAATCAGTGCTTCAGGTGGCATAGCTAACATTGTTCTGGGAGGTGGTGTTACTATATCAGCAGACAAACACCAATTTTCAGCATAAGCTGAATCTAGACTACCAGGATCTAGCTATGCCAGCAAAGCCTCAATAATGTGGATAAGATTTCAGGTAACAACTAGGACCAAACTCCATAGAGGACTTTAAATATAAGTCAATAAGGCAATACTGATGCAAAAAAAAGCAGACATCATTCTGGGATATATTAGCAGGAGAATTGCAAGCTAAACATGAGAAGTAAGTCTTCTTTTCTATTCAGTACCAGTTCTGGGCAACATACATTAGGAAGATGTGGAGAAACAGGAGAAAGTCCAAAGGAGAAGAGCAAAAATGATTAAAAGTTCAGAAAATATGACCTATGGGGGGAAAAAAATGAGTTTGTTTAGTTTAGAGATGACCAGGAAGGACATGATAACAGTGTTCATACATAAAAGGTTGTTATAAAGAAAATGGTGATAAATTGTTCTCCTTAACCAGTGAGGACAGGACAAGAAGTCATGGGCTTAAAATGCAGCAAGGGAGATTTAAGTTATGATATGTTCCTAATGTCTAACTATACGAGTAGTTAAAACACTGGAACAAACTACCTAGGGAGGTTGTGGAATCTCCATCACTGGAGGTTTTTGAGAACCTGTTAGACAAATACCTGTTTAGAATAGATAATACTTAGTCCTGCTTCAATGTAGTGGACTGGACTAGATGACCTATTGTGGTTCCTTCCATTCTTCCATTTTTATAATTCTATGTTTCTGTAAAGACTTTGTTTTGGACTCTAGTATCAGAGGGGTAGCCGTGTTAGTCTGAATCTGCAAAAGCGATGAGGAGTCCTGTGGCATCTTATAGACTAACAGATTTATTGGAGCATAAGCTTTCGTGGACAAAGACCCACTTCGTAAGATGCGTGTAATGGAAATTACAGAGTCAGGTATAAATATACAGGCATAAGAAAAGAGTACCAATCAAGAGTAAGGCTAGAGATAAGGAGGTCAATTCAGTCAGGGAGGATGAGGCCCACTTCTAGCAGCTGATGTGGAGGTGTGAACACCAAGAGAGGAGAAACTGCTTTTGTAGTTGGCTAGCCATTCATAGTCACTTTTGGACTGTGTACTGCATGAGGAACCAGTGCAGAGAGGGAAGCACTAAGAAGATATGTTCACAGCAATCTGTTTACTGAGCATGTGGGCTGCTGAATTGTGTACAAGTCGGAACTTTTTGTGGCGTGCATCTTAAACTAGTGATGATTAAATCTAGTAGGCCACAAATGCATGGGTTACTATGGCCATATCTATGTCTGACAGGGACTATGTCTAGACTGCCTGAGGGGGAGGTGTTCGGAGAAAGATACACAAATTGCAAACTGCAATTTGTGTATCTTTTTCCACTTTTTTTTTCAGAAGAGGCTTTTCTGACATTTGGCCCATCTACACGGGGCCAAATTTCAGAAAAACCTCCTCTTTCGGAACATCCCTTAGTCCTCTCACCAAGAGGAATACAGGGATGCCGAAAGAATGTGCCCACTTTTTCGGAAAATGTTCCAAAAAAGCGGACGCATTCCCTGGACATGGTGCCCCGGAAAAACTCTGCAGTCTAGACGTTGCCAGGATGAGTGCAATCTTCTGGCAAGTGACAAATGGGAGTTGAGTGCTTTATGCTATCCTCACTTTTTGGAAAATCAGTGAGATTATGAGAAGTAGGAAAGGAATGGTGCTGCCTGAAGATTTTTCACACTATCATTCAGAATAATTTTGGGGTAGAAAGCTACTAATAAAATTTCCCAGTGAAGTTGGTATTTTTCCATTTCCTTTAGAGAACATCATTTAGTTCTAGCTGGCATACACATCACTGAATAATGAGTAGGAGGGAAGCTGTAGTTTAGGCACGTGGACTTAAAATTACTTTATTTGACATTTTTAATATTATCCCTTGGAACTCTCTTGATCAGTTTCTGAAATTCAGCACAACATGCACAACAAACCTTCATTTGATGCAGAAATTTGCTGATTCAAATTCAAAAATATAATGTGTAAGAACAACAAAAGTCAGCTTCCTTGTGTTTTCCTGCTGCTTAGCTTTTGTATTTTGATTAAATATGGAGTCAAATGACAGCTGGTTTTCCATGTCGTGTTTAATGTTTTAAGGCTCATTTTAACAAGGACAGTTGCAGGGTTGGGCAGGAAGATGTTGTCAATAAAAAGCTGTTTGTTTTGCATGGCAGAAATTATAAAGAAAGTGTCTTACTATAATGATGAAACATGGTTGCAAGGAGACCTCATATTATCCTGTGTGTACCATTACCTTCATGTTTATCATAACAGAAGAAACCATCATGAGACATTTCAAGGTTGTTTTTATTCTAAGTGGCCTCTTCAAAATCTGGTGCAAGGGGGACAGAGTTGATTTCAGTAGTGTAAGAAATAGGAAGAGAAGTTTTCAAAGATTTATTTCAAAAATATTCTGCAATACTGTTTTTTTTTTCTATGGGAGTCATTCTTGACGGGGAAGAACAGAAGGGCATAGTCAAGGTTACGTCATGTCTAATATGGTGAGTGCTGCTTAAGCCAATTGTTCTGTTAATAAGACAATGCAGAGCAGTTCAGAAAAATTAAATTACTTCTGATCTATAGGCGCATATTTCCATGAATGTGCATATTTCAGTACAAAGGTGTTATTTAATCTCAAATAATAAGGCGGCAAGGAATAGGTTCGCTGACAAAGTTTGCCCATAAAAACAGGTCCTTTCTCTAGAAAACCTGCTCTGTGGAGTTGCATCTGAACTTCTAAGAAGGGTTTTTTTTTTCCTTTTTTTGAAAAAAAAATCGGTTGCAGCCAACTTTTTATGCAGTTGCAACAGTTTTATGTTGTTGAAAGTGTCATGCAGGTTTAATGTTGAGGTAGTGTTTCCCATTTCATTCCGTTCCACAAAACAGTATATTAATTTATTACAGTATATCCAGACCTGGGTCGTATAGATGCAAGACCATTGAAATCAAATGAGTTTCATGCATTTACACCAGTGCATTTGTCCCTTTGTGCTTACATGTGTATTACCATGCCCACACTTTATAATGGGCATTTGGCTGCACAAATATGTGCTATTTTCCAATAGAGTCAAGCAACTGCCTTTCTTTCTTCCCACATCCTGTCTTTCTTATAGTTAAAATAATTTTGCACTACATCATGTAAATTTTCCAGAATGTCCATGTCCACACCCCATTTGGTCAAAATTGCACATTGTCTGAGAATATCACATGGATGCAATTCCTTTTTAAACCAGATTTCACACAGTGTATACCAATTTAAGCCTTGGTCCTGCATTTTATTTCATGTGGGTGGATCCTCTTCCTGCAGTGCCCTGGAATTGCAATTGGGAACGGATCTACATATTATCAAGCTGTCCTGCAGTGACTCAAGAGTGTGAGTAGCAATGTCAGGGCAGACTGTTAGGACACAGGGCATATACCACAAATTGGCTGTGAGTTCCACACATTTCACCAACTAGTCCTCAAGTTTAAACTCCTCGGCCTTAACATGCAGTCACAGACAGTCCCTTTGCATTTGCTAATGTGTCTTACCACTGACATAAATTCACCTTTGTTATAGATAATCTCTTATACCAAAGATCGGAAAAATTGGGGTATTCACAGTCCAAAAGGACCAGTCACCAGGTCAACTGCACTTTTGATCTCAGACCAAAGACAATGCTTTTAGCCAATCCTATAATAAATTACCGTAGTGGGGAAAAGCAGATAAGTATTATTTATAAGGTTAAAGCAGGTAAATACATATATACACACACTAATGAATTCCAATTGTAAGGCTAAAGAAGTAATAGGAATATCTATATATTCTTATTATATTCATATTATATGATAAGCAAAATATTTATATATATGACATTTAGGGTTGTGATGGATAGGAGGGGTAATGCTCTTTTCTAGTTATCCCAGTCATTCAGTTAACTATATTGCCTGTAAAGGGTTAAACCCAGGGACAGTGAGTCCTTAAAAATCTCCAGAAAGTGTTAGCAGGGAGCCGGGAGAGCCAATGGGAAGAGACTGTGAGTATTTAAATTGAAACTATGATCTACCTGCTGTAGTCTTTGTATGACCTGAGGAGACACAGAGATTAAGTGATCCAAGGACCAGCCAAGGAATTATCAGCAATATCCATGTCTAGAAAGGTCTGACTTTGAAACAAAGAAATGTAAGTAGAACAGGGAATGTTTAGTTAGATGCAATCAGGTTATTTTCTTTATTCCTTGATTTGTTGAACTCCTCTGTTCATTTGTGTACCCTTTTCCCCAATTTTACAAATTAAAATTGTAACTTTTAAACTGAATCCCAGTGAAGCAATTCTCTGTTTTCAATCTGCCTTTTTCAGTTTCTCTGTAATACCTCGCAACCAAGTATGCTTTACCAAATATATTTTCATTGTTTTGTTAATAAAATCACCTTTTTAAGACCATGATCTGATTCCTTTGTGCTAGAAAGCAGGAAGTTCTGTGTGCACATGCCTGAGGCAGAAGGTCAGAAATTTTAGTTTGTTTTCAAGCTCTTTCCTAAAGAAGGGTTAAAGAACTTAGGGGTACCCCACAGAAAGAAATTCCTAATTGCATCTTCCTGGGTTGCTTCAGCCCCCTTCTTTCACCAGCCAGGAGCGAGAGGCATGCACAGAAGCTGTGTATTTCCCCTCACTCCCTGATAATCAGAGGAATGGGAAGAAAAGCAAGCTGCATCCTGGTATGCACTGCTGCTGCCCCCTTCCCTTCTCCCCCTGCCACTCTCCCAGAATGGCATCCTTGCTAGTGGGGAACACTCTTTAACCACTTTTCCCAGCCTATCAATATTAGGACTAGAGTAAAGAACACATAAATACTATAAGGAAATGGAATTTTAACATGTTTTAAAGGCATAGACATCCCTGGAAGGCATTGTGACAGGAAGCTGGCTACAGAGGAAGCCTGTCAGCACAGAGCTCTCCCAGCTTCACCTGCACGTGGTCATGTATGCAGCTCCAGAGCCACGAGGCCCCAAAGGACCTTCGAGGGAGCCTACCCTGGTGCCCACAGCCGAGAAAAAGAGAGCCCCAGCCTGGTCAGGGCCAGAGGTCCTGACACTTCTCGAACTGTGGGGGGAGGAGGAAGCAGTCCAGGCCCTGCACACCCGGTGCAGGAACGCCAACATCTACGGCCGCATGGCTCAGGGGCTGTCCAATAAAGGGCACTACCCCAGGACACTGCAACAAGGGTGAAAGTCAAAGAGCTTCGGCAGGGATACGTGAAGGCCCAAGAGCAGAGCTCAGCATCAGGTGCAGCCCCGGAGCACTGTGCCTATTATAATGAACTGGACCGCATCCTGGGAAGCCAGGAACCTATGTCTGCACCGGTGCTCATGCAGACAGGGTTGCACACACCGGTGCAGCAGAGCCGGCAGGAGGTCCCCCAGGAAGATGTGGAGGTGGAGGAGGAGCAGCAGACGGAGGACACCCTGACCCTGACTCTGCAGCCTGTCCCGGAGACCCAGG
>CM057846.1:21565174-21601654 GCA_030068395.1 Apalone spinifera
GAACCCCCACCTGATGGGCTTGGTGAACGGCAGCTGTCCGAGGCTGTGCAAACCACTTCCCCTCCACTTCAGCCATTGGCCCCCAACCTGGGAGGAAGGCCTCCCCTTTGCTCTCCACCAGGTTGTGGAGGATGCAACATGCTGCCAACACCTCTGGGATACTGTGTTCCCCCATGTTAAGGCAAGTTAGCAGACACCTAAATCTTCCCTTCAGTCGGCCAAATGCGCATTCCACCTGTAAACATGCACGTGTCAAGTGCGTAAACACTTCCCTGCTCGGGGTCAGATGCCTGGTGTATGAAGATAAGCCAGGGCATGAGGGGGTACACCGCATTGGCCACAATGCAGACCGGCATCTCTACGTCCCCAATAGCAAAGGTTCGCTGGGGGAAGAAGGTTCCTGTCTGCAGCCTTTTGTACAGGTGTGAATTGCGGAAGATCCGAGCATCATGTGCCCAGCCTGACCACCCCACACAAAGGTCCGTAAATAGTCCACAGTGGTCAACCAGGGCCTGCACCACAATGGAAAAGTACCCTTTTCTGTTGATATACTGGGCGGCTCAATGGGGTGGTGCACGGATGGGAATGTGCATTCCATCAAGCGCTCCTCCGCGGTTTGGGAATCCCAGCCCTGCAAAACCAGCCATGATGGTGTCTAGGTCTCCGAGGCAGACAATCCGGTTCAGCAGCTGTGAGTTGATGGCCCTCACCACCTGCAGAAATAGACACATACAAACAGACACAGAATATGAAGTAAGAGGGGTTGCCCAAGTCTTTGGGAGACTGTCTCCCCCCCGCAAGACCCCAATATCGCCCCTCCCCCATGATTGCTCCCAGTAGTATGATGGTATAAGGCACAGGAGCCCTCCACCACCTCCTCTCCATTGCCCCCCCACCCACCTCTTTTCTGTTACAGTCCCCTTATGGACTGCCCCCCTCCTGCCCCCAAGGGACTTACCTCCATCAACACAGCACCAACAGTAGATCTCCCCACACCAAACTGGTGTCCCATTGACCGGTAGCTATCAGGAGTGGCCAGCTTCCAGAGGGCAATAGCTATCTTCTTCTCCAGCAGGATGGCAGGGCGCAGGTGGGTGTCCTGTTGTTGCAGGGTGGAGGCAAGCCAGTTGCAGAGCTCCAGGAAGGTGGACTTCCGCATCCTGAAGTTTTGGAGCCAAGCCTGATCATCCCACTGCTCCATTACGAGCCGGTCCCACCAGTCCGTACTTGTTTCCATCCTCCAAAATTGCCTCTCAGGGAAAAAGTTCGGAGGCAGGACCAGTGCTGCTGCATCCTGAAGGAGGGGCTCCAGTCTGGGTTCGGGATCCGGACCAGGCATTAATAGCATGAAAGTCTCATGCAGTTGCAGCAGCATTTGAAGCACCATGGAGTGGGGCCAGCGCCTGCCCAGAGGAAGCTCTCGCTCCATGGCAAACAAAGATTTGGAAAAATCTTCCAAAATAAAAAACCCACACTGCTGTGCTGTGCCTGGAAGCAGGGCACTCCAAGCAAGCACTGCAGAACCTTTGCTGTCCCTCTAGGTGGTAAGCAAGGCAGCTGCAGCAGCAGAGCAACAGCTAGTCGGGGGGGGGGGGTCCCTTTTAGCATGCGTCTCTGCAAAGGGCAGGCAGCAGCACCAGCAGTACATGCTGCCCCGTGACCTGGCAGAAGCAGTTCTGGGTACTTTCTTCTGTCGACACAGCATCCTGCAGTCTGGATGCTCTCTGTTGACAAAGCAAATAGTTTTGTCTATCTGCTTGATGTAGTCTAGACGCTCTTTGTCGACAGAAGTTTTGTCGACAGATTCTGTCACAAAACTTCTGTCGACAAAAGCCTGTAGTCTAGACGTACCCTAAGTTTTATTAGTCTCTAAGGTGCTGCAGGACCATTCATTGTTTTTTCAGTTACAAGCTAACATGGCTATCCCTCTGAATTTTTGAGTTGGAGACACACACAAGGTGAAAGTTTCAAACCAGAAGAACTTTTATCTGCTTTTTACAGAATATTATCCTAAACATTCCCCAGAAAAAATATGACTTAGTGAATGCCTTTTACTTTACTTACCTGTGTCAGTAAATATTGCATTAGTCATGCTCTCCTTGCAAATACTATTTCTAGTTGACTCATAGATTTGTTTAGCATCTTAAAGCTGAGCTATGTGTGGATAATGTGTGTTTTGGTGTGTTTACTACCTTGAGTTGTTAGAAAGAATGATGATACCTGTACTCCAAGGGTAGTGTTAATTTTCTTTTTTTATTTGATTGCATATTACATATTTTAAGCATCGTTCCTTGTTAACTATCCCTTGTTTTAATATATTTTATTTCACACATATGGACTGCTTAATACATGTTTGTGTGTGTTTTGTTTGTATTGATGGTGCACATCTACACACTACCTCAATATTGGTGTTGCACATAAGACATTTCAGCACACCCAAAAGAAAATTCAACCTGCCCAACGATAGAAAATGTTAGAAGGAACACTGGTCCTAAACCTTGTCTTTACTAGGATAAAAAGAATATGGGTTTTTAAAAGTGTGCTAGCTCGCTTATTTTTAAACTCTAATGAAGGCAAAACGAGTTGTAGTTTTACCATGTTTTAGCTGGTAGGATCGTTGGGTTCCCTTTGATCAGATAACACGTTAAATCTAATTTTCATTGCCTGCATGAAAATTTTAACACATTCACTAATATAAAAAATTCATCTTTATTTATAGTGAATAAAAGCCTATTAGAGTAAGACTAGTGAAGATGTCAAGAGACGGATCAAAACTTAAACATGGTATGTACATGTTTATCCACAGGAATTCAGAAGTGAGCAGCATCTTTGAAAATTAAGCCATTTAAATTAGGTGTAAAAATATAGATTTAGGTGTTTCATATTAGGCACTCTAATTTGGACAAGTTGATTATATACAGTACCATCCATTGTGCATTTAATAGCAAAGAAACAGTTTAGTTGATGCTTACTTACAATTTTATCATGCATTTAAGTGGTAAAACAAACTATTACTCTGATTTAATAATCATCAGGTAGGAAAATGCATGTACTTGTGCAATTTGATACCCAATTGTACTTGATCAAGGCTATGATAGTATAAACAAGTATTTTTGAATGGTGATGCAGAAGTATGGTGTGTAAAATCGATTTTACGGTGTGTAAAATCAATGAAGAGTCCTGTGGCACCTTAGAGACTAAGGTGCATCCACACAGCAATGTTATTTTAGAATAACGGCTGTAACTCTGAAATAACAATGCGAGCATCTACACAGCAATTCTGTTATTTCAAAATACATTTGAAATAACAGACGGCTTATTCTGACTTCTGTAAACCTCATTCCACAAGGAATAACATCTATTCCAAAATAGCTATTTCAAAATAGCTGTAGTGTGGACGCTCCACTGCTGCTATTTCTAAATAGCTCCTCCCCAGGACAATTCAAACTAATTACTCCCCATTGTCTCCTGCAGCTCTAAATTGATGTAGTACGTCCACATTAGGGAACCCTGCCTCAGACTAATTTTGAGGCTTCCCTGTAGTGTAGACGTGCTACTTCAAAATAAGCTGTTTTGGAGTATTTCTTCCGGAATAGCTTATTTCAAAATAAGCATGCAGTGTAGACATACCCCAACGGATTTATTTGGGCCTAAGCTTTCGTGGGTAAACCCCACTTCATCAGATGAATGGAGATTCTGATTAAGTGTGTTTTACCCAGGAAAGCTTATGCTCTAATAAATCTGTTAAGGTACATCTACACAGCAGGGCTAAAGTCGAATTAAACTATGCAACTTCAGCTATGTCAATAGCGTAGCTTAGGTCAAAATTGCTTAACTCAACTTTAGGCACTGTCTACACAGCAGGAAATCAAAGGAAGAACACTCTTCCTTTGGCTTCCCTTATTCCTCATGCCATTATTTTTAAATAAAGGCTTGTAGTGTAGAAACACTTTTAGGTTTTTTGGAATAACGTCAGTTATTCCAAAATAATGCTACTGAGTAGACATACCCTTAGTCTCCAAGGGGTGAGTCTACACAGCAGGGCTTAACTTGAAATAAGCTACACAAATTGAGCTACATCAATTGAGTAGCTTATTTTGAAATAACATATTTCGAAATTGGGAGCATCTACACAGCACTTATTTCAAAATAGAGCACTCTTCCTCTGACTTCCCTTACTCCTCGTACAATGAGGGTTATAGGAGTCGGAGTAAGAAGTCCTCTAGCTTGACAGTATTTCGACATTATTTTGAAATAACTGCCTGCTGTATAGACACAGACTAAATTATTTCAAAATAATGCTAATTGTTTAAAAATAATGTTGCTGTGTAGACGTACCCTAAGATGCCACAGAAGTCCTTGTTGTTTGTGCAGATACAGACTAACATGGCTACCCCTCTGAGGCCTTACTATGTGTGTTCTCACATTGCTAACTGGTTCTTTTAATAGTATCCGCTTCTAGGCTTCAGGCATATGATATAATTCCTTTGATTTCACTGACACCCAAGTAAATCCAAAATAACTCTACTTTCCTCAGTGGCATTATCAGAGAGCTATTTCTGTGAAAGTAAGAGTAGGATTTACTCCAGTGTCCTCTCTTCTCATACAATGGTGGGAAATCTTCTAGTTAACTAGGTGCCCTGCTGCTCTCTGGCTGCTCACCACTGGTAATGGCTGCTGAGTTTGTCCCATCCTGGGTCAGAGGCAGAAATGGACCACACGAATGGCTTCAGCTTCCATGGTCAACACGGAATAAAAGAAAACAGAAAATCAGTTGTTGTGAGTTTTAACTTTTTTACCCTGGCAGCTTCCTCATCCATGGGCATGGGTCCAGTGAAAGAGGAAATGTATTTAGCTAGTGTTTCTTTCTTACATGCCCTTCCTGCCTCTGCTTAAATATGCAGGTACCAACTAAATACAAAAGAAACAGGGGTCAATTGGAAGCCCAAGCAATGCAAGTAACAATTCCTAGAGGGGAGTGATCTCTCTCAGCAATAGCAGCAGGATTCAAGAGAGGGCAGTGACCCCCAACACACCCATTCTAGAAAACACTGGAGAGGGAAGTAACTCCTCATCACCTGTTTCTCCTGCTCCCCTCCCTCTTCGCAGATCTTGCAAAGTTAACTGAAAATTCATATGCCAGCAGCTGTATGACTGAGCCTATGTCTACACTACAATGGTTTTTCAGAAAAAGGTACCCAAATTGCGGTCGGAAGAGGCTTTTCCGAAATTTGGCTCATCTACACTGTGCTAAATTTCAGAAAAACCTCTTTCAGAAGATCCCTTCTTCCTCGTAGAATGAGGAAGACAGGGCTTCCGAAAGAGCGTGTTAGCTCTTCCGCAAAAAAAAGCAGAAGAGCAAATGCATTCCCTGGATGCGGTGGAGTTTAGATGTACCCTGAGGCTAGGTCTAGACTGTCCCCCTTTTCTGCAAAAGGGATGCAGATGAGGCCAGTCGGAATTGCAAATGCAGCGGGGATTTACATTTTCCCCGCTCCATTTGCATGAACATGGCTGCCGCTTTTTTCCGTCTCGGAGCTTTGACGGAAAAAAGAGCCAGTCTAGACAGGGCTGTTGCGGAAAATAAAGCCTTTTCCGCAAGATCTCTTCTTCTTTCTGTATCTGCAATACAGAATCCTGTTTACTCCATTCACCTCTGTCTGGGTAACCTGTTCATTTCTAACAACATTCACAGAGCATTAATGCTGCCTGTTACCTTCCATTGCATGCTCTGCCAGAGAAGCAGAATGTAAGCCAGGGGCCAGCAGGTAATGGAAGCATGGCATGATCTTTTGTTGCTCTGCCATGTGTGCTAGGGAGACAGCAGCTGGATGGTAATCCCTCCATACAGCTGCTTCAGGGTCACAGGGTTAGGTGTCTAAGATTCCCATAGATCCTGGACTCTCACTCCCTTTTTCTCAAGCCCCCTCCCAGCCTAGTCTACTCTCCTGCCATGCAGATTCAGGTCCACAATGTATACTCTCCATTGGTGCGATAGAACATTTGCATTCGTTTCTTCCCTTCCCTCCTCTGCCCCCCTCCATTTTTGCATAGAGGAGCACATGGATTAAAGTTACTGAAAAGGAATTTTGCCTTGCAAGTTTAGAGCTAATGGCCCTAAAATATGGTTGCCACATAGAAGCACACACTGCGACTCAGGAGAAGGTGCTAGGCTGGCATAGTGGTGAGGGTGCTAGCCAGAGACCTGGATTCAATTCGCTGCTCCGCCACAGACTTGCTGTGTAACATAATCTATCTGTGCCTCAGCTCCTTATGTATATAAAGAGGATACTCACACTGCCCTACCTGTGCTAGTAAACACTTTAAAGACTGCAAGGTGCCAATACAATGGTAACTGGAACCATGGAAGTACCTAGGCTGGTAATTTTGGCTTTAGTGACATTTGCATTCAGGCAATCCTGGATGACAGTGCACCAGTCTGTGTCCACAGCACAAGTTGAAGCAGACTCCAGCCTACTCTAATGTATGACAGCTGACAATAATTTCACGGGGCCAGTATTGAAACAGGGGATCACCAGAGAGTGGGAAAAGCCATAGCCAGGCCTCCTACTTGAAGGGATTGAGTTGGAGCTGTTATGTGAGCTCCTGAGCTCTGTGACAATGGAGGATCCTCCTACACCAGCGTGATGTTCCCCTAACTGGCTATGGTAGCTTTACAGCTGCTTTGGTCTGGTGGAGTGGCTAAAAGTGGCCACAGCATAGGTAAGTATAGGGCCCAATATCTGTTACATTTTACATCTATCTTTTAAATAAGCAATTAATCAAAAATCAATTCTGGGTCCAGTGTCTACCTACACCGCAACTTAGGTAACAGCCAGTTGCATCCATCATTAGCATCATCACATGGCACCTAGATATTAGAGAGAAGGTACCTGAGAAATGTGTGAGACAAACTGATGAACATTTTAAAATATAAAACTCTTTAAAGGGGATTTGTGGTCTAGAGGCTCTACCTTACAATGGAAACTAAGGAGTCCCAATATATGTAGCTTATGAAAGGCAAAGCAACTATTAATTGGGGCCTACAAGAGAAGCTACCTGGTACCAAAGAGCTTGTTAACCTTTAATTTAATAACAGACAATTGGTTTATTGAAGTTAACCAAGTTCAAAGTGCAAATAAGATGCAAAATTTTTAACAGTGAGGTTAATGAACCATTGGAACTAGGACTGGCCAAAAGTTTTCCATACAACAATTTTTTTTGACAGAACATTGGAAGTTTGAATATACAAAATAGATGTAAAAAGTGTTGGTTTTCCATGGAGGTTACAAAGTTTTCATCCAAAAAATTAACACCACAAATCCAAGAAGTATTCTGTCAAAAGGAGAAATATTACAACTTGGATATGTTACTACTGCAGTTCCTCATTGTTCTCTATGGTTCAGGCTATGCAGCCACACTCCTGTGTCCCCAGATGCCCCATGGCCAGAAGATCCCATGATGTATCACCTTTGTGCAAAAAGAAGACTGATGCATCATGGGAGATGTATGCCATCTGGAGAACCCAGCTGATAGCAGAGAATGGGAAAATGAGGCACCTGAACTACAACCCCTAGGAGACGTTATGGAAACATTTCTGAATTAAATTATTGCATTTTTTCAGCCAAAAATCTTGCATTTCAGGGTTTTTTTCCAAAAGATGACTTTTCAATGGGAAAAATACATTTTCTAGACGGCCCTAACTGGAACTGACTACCAAGGGATATAGTAAATTCTCTTTCATTTAGTCTCATAGACAAGACTGGCCATCTTTCTAAAAGGTGTTCTCTAGCTGAGCCACACGTTTCAGGGCTGAATTCAGGAATCACGGAGTGAAACTATAATCTGGACTATCCAAAAAGTTGGGCTAGATGATCAGAATTGTCCTATGTGGTCTTGAAAACTTTTAAGCTATGAACATACAGGAAACCCTTGCCATTTGCAGTGAATATGTTCCCGCATCCACCGCAAATGGCAAAATACACAAATACTGGGCACCGTGGCTCCTGGCCCCTGTTGTAAGCAGTGGCTGGGAGCCACATGGAATTAACCACAGCTGCCTGCAGATGCAGGGAGCTCACCGTGGCTCCTGGCAGCTGAGGTGAGTTACCTGCAGCTCCCAGTACCTACTGCCCCCCTGAGGCCGGGACAGGAGATCTGCAACTCTGCAGAAGCGTGACGAGCGATTCCGCAAATTGCGAATGTCTCCTGTAATTAAAGACTTGTCTTTAGCAGCAGCTAAGAAGCAACAAGCCCTAGGAAGGTTGGCAACACTCTGAATAGCTGATCCAGGCCACATTTTCTTTCAGTTATATTGCCAGGAAAACATGAAAGAAGATGAAAAATATTTTAGAAAGCAAGGGACAAAAACAAGAAAGCAATATGAAGGAAGGGCAATTAAGATGGCAGAGGTGCAGACAATTTGCAAAATGAAAGGTGGGAAAGAAAATGGGGCAAGAAAGCTAAAATAACAAACTATGTGGGAAGTGAGCCGAATCTGAATTTCGCTGCATTGCATTCAGAATTTTTCCTTGGCACTATGCAGGTTCCCCTCTTGACTTAGTTCTTAGAAACCCGCCAGGAAAAAGTTACACAAGCAGCAGAAATTGGGTACAAGAGGAGTTTTCTGTCATTTCTCCCATTAATAGGTGGAAAAGTAAAAAATTCATTAAAGAGTCCAAGTTTCAAACATCCCTAATGATCATGCAACTTCCCTCATCACTGAATAATAGAACAAATGGAAGAGTTGTGCATTAAGAATTACTTGTACCACTTTCCATTGCCTTCCATTAAAATAGCTCTCATAAAATAAACTTTTGCAGCAGATTTGCTTAGGTGGTACAAATGCATTAGGAAAAAATATCACGCATACCCTCCCTGAGTTTGGCCTGTGCCTGATTATCCACATAAACTTGAGTTATGTGCAAAGTGAAAACATCAACATGCTTGGTTTTGCCCTTCTGTGCTGCTCAGTAAGTTACAGTTGTCAAACCAGGAATGGTAGGTCTTCACCACCTTCCTTGTGTGAAAGAAGTTAGCCATGACCTTTGGAGTACCTGAACAGAGGTGTCACACAAAACATAGACTCTGAACTGCTGCCTTCCCTCCTCCGGACTGAATGGCAAGGCGAGATGGAGTATCTGATTGTGGATTTCTCCATGCATGCTGTTTTGCATAGCATTTCAGCTTTATCATGACCCTTATGAGCCAACTATGCTGCCACCTTCAGTGTCACCTTTTGTTATGGAAACTCACTGCACAATAGCATGACCAGCAGGGAGAAGATACCAAACTGGCTGGCATTTTAGAAGTAGAGAGGGAGATACTCAAGTAGGATTTAGACTCCCAGCTCTCAATGGCTCCAATGGAAGCTAGATGTTTAACTGCCCTTTGTGCCTTTGGAAATGTCTTCCCAAATTGATTCAGCAGGGATAGAGAGTCTACTAATGTTTGGTTTCTAAAGTAGTAGTGCCTCAAAAACCTCCCTTCGCTGGCAGAATCCTCTTTCTCCAAGTAAATTTCAGGCTTCCCCTCATCTTCAGATGAGCCTTTGGGGAGAGACAATCTATCCCTAACCTATTGCACAGACTTCCTTTGAGCTAGAGAAACCTTTTAAAATAAGGATTCACCTTTGAAAAATACCAGGAGCTTACATTATAGGAAAAAGATTTGTGAACTTGCATTAGCATTGTAAACTCTGCAAGCTCAGAAAATAGTGGAAGAGGTTCACAAATCATGCTTGCTCCCCCCATGGCATGCCCTTTTAATTTACAAACCTACCATGTGTTTACTTGAAGTTTATCAGAACATTGTTCACACGTTCCATGATATTATAGGATCATATGTTACAGAA
The DNA here is from genome assembly GCA_030068395.1 of Apalone spinifera. Taxonomy (NCBI): domain Eukaryota; kingdom Metazoa; phylum Chordata; order Testudines; family Trionychidae; genus Apalone; species Apalone spinifera. The sequence continues at coordinate 21,575,028 of CM057846.1, forward strand.
CAAAACCGTATAGCTTTTGGGGTCACAGTGGCGGTGGTATTGACAAGAGTTGTGCTAATAGCAAAACCTCTTGAACTGCTATGGTTTTTTCATGATTACTTTGCCTTTGAGATATGAATTTTATCTTGTATTCATTTGTTCCATTTTATTTTATTGTTGGAAAATCAGGCAGGCCAATTCTGGTTCTGAGGGGGTCAGAAAGAACAAGGAGATAGATGAAGGGAAGAGAACATGAAGAAATTGGTTGAGATGCTTTTATTTTCTATATTTATTCTTCTATAAAAGAAGTGTGGAGATAAAGGCCAGAGTGTTGGATTTAAAAGGTAAATAGGGTCAGCTGAAAAACAGCCTGTACTATGCTGGGAAAAGAGCATCAATTGTTAAGGTTTGTGCGCTCGGATTTTGGCTTGTTGAAGAGGAAAGGCAGTCAGAAGGGCACAACTGAATAGGCAGGGATTTAAATCCAATCAGACTTCAAAAGAGCAAAGATCACTGCAAAAAGAGAGAGTCTTTGAGGAGTAAATTATTTATTTCTGTCTCTGGATTAGCAGGGCAACAAAATAAATAGTCACCATCTCCCTGCTACAGGTTATACCAGTGAGTTTGTTGCTCTAGAGCAGGGGTGGGCTATACTTTTTTATGGGGGGCCACTCCAAGAATTTGGTATGTAGTCAAGGGCTGCACTCTTCTATGATATTAATGGAGGAGATGCGGGGTCTCGGATGGGGGTTCGGTGCAGAAGGAAGCTTGGGGTAGGGAACTGGGATGCAGGAGTGGGTGTGGTGTCTGAGAGATCCTAAGGCATGGGATTGGGATGCAGGGTCTAGGAGGGGGTTGTGAGTAGGGGCCTGGGTACAAGAAGGGGTGCAGAGGTTTTGGGTTGTGAGCTAGAACAGGAAGGAAGTTGCGACCCAGGGCAGGGAATTGGGGTACAGCAGGGAGGGCAGGGTCTGGGAGGGGGTACGGGTGCAGGAGAGGATTCTGACCTGAAGGAGGGGTTTTGGAGGGGTACCTGAGTCCCTGGAAAAATCATGGAGGGGATCCTCAAGGAATCCATTTTGAAGCACTTGGAAGAGGGGAAAGTGATCAGGAATAGTCAGCATGGGTTCACGAAGGGCAAGTCGTGCCTGACCAATCTGATTAGCTTCTATGATGAGGTAACTGGCTCTGTGGATATGGGAAAATTGGTGGTGTGATATACCTTTACTTTAGCAAAGCTTTTGATACAGTCTCCCACAATATTCTTGCCAGCAAGTTAAGGAAGTATGGATTGGATAAATGGACTGTAAGATGGATAGAAAGCTGGCTAGACTGTCGGGCCCAACAGATAGTGATTAACAGCTCGATGTCAGGTTGGCGGTCAGTTTCTAGCAGAGTGCCCCAAGGATTGGTTCTACGGCTGGTTTTGTTCAACATCTTTATTAATGACCTGGATGAGGGGCTGGATTGCACCCTCAGCAAGTCTGCAGATGACACTAAACTAGGGGGAGAGGTAGATACATTGGAGGGCAGGGATAGGGTCCAGAGTGACCTAGACAGATTAGAGGATTGGTTCAAAAGAATTCTGATGAGGTTCAACAAGGACAGGATGGATGAATCCCAAGCAATATTACAGGTTGGGGACTGAATGGCTAAGTAGCAGTTCGGCAGAAAAGGACCTGGGAATTACAGATGAGAAGCTGGATATGAGTCAACAGTGTGCCCTTGTAGCCAAGAAGGTGAATGGAATATTAGGTTGCATTGGAAGGAGCACTGCCAGCAGATCTAGAGAAGTGATTATTCCCCTTTATTCGGCTCTGGTGAGGCCACATCTAAAGTATTGCATCCAGTTCTGGGCCCCCTCTCCCCCCCCCACTATATAAAGGATGTGGACGCATTGGAGAGGGTCCAGCAGAGGGAAACCAAAATGATTAGGGGGCTGGAGCACATGACCCATGAGGAAAGGCTAAGGGATTTGGGCTTGTTTAGTCTGCAGGGCTACATCTACATGTGCTCCCTAGTTCGGACTAGGGATGCAAATGCAGACGAGCGAAGTAGCTAATGAAGCCAGGATTTAAATATCCCACACTCCATTAGCATGATCTCGCCGGCGCGCTAGTTCGAATCACAGCTGATTCAAACCAGGAAGTGCGTGCCGGGACGCGTCAGTTCGAACCAAAGCCCTTGGTTCAAACTAACGTTACTCCTCATTTTTTGGGTAGCGCTGTTTATCCTTTGACTTACGCAAAAAACATGAGTCTCCCGTTTAAGTTAATAGACAACATATTTAAAACAAATAAAAGGAAGTAGTTCATCACATCAAGCAACACACACTGGGATGTTGTGAAGGCCAAAAGAACTAGGTAAGTTCACTGAAGATAGGTGCATCAGTGGCAGTTAGCCAAGATTGTCAGGTATCCAATCCTATGCTCCAGGTATCCCTAAACTTCCTACTGCCTGGATGGAATCTGGGCCTAGATGATAATTGTCCTGTTCTGTTCATTCCATCTGAAGCACCTGGCACTGGCTACTGTTGGAAGACAGGATACTGGGCTAGATGGGCCTTTGGTCTGACCCGTATGGCCCTTCTGATGTTCTTACATCAAATACTTGTAAAAAACTATTTTTACTTTAGCTTCCTGCAAACATTTCCGCTGGAACCTTAATTACAATCCCCCTATGAAGAAACAGAATCAATGCCATGTAATTTATGTCTGTGATCAATCACAGTTAAACAGCTGAAAGAGCAAGGCCTGGGGAAAACAAATGATTAAAAGTTTGAGAATGTAATACATTTGAGGGAAAAAATAGCTCTATTCATGGACATTCTGTGAACAGAAAAGGACATAAAATTTATCAGGTGTGTTTGTTCAGTCTCTTCTGATGAAAAATGACTAAGAACTGATAAAAGAAATATCAGCAATGAGCGAGTTGGGCATTGCAACATCTCTTTAGGGCTTTTGGTCAGAATCTGTTGGAGTGAGAGGGCCTGGATTTGCTTTCTCTCTATTGCGACAGAACCCTGAAGAGAGGACAAATGGGAGAGACTAAAGCCTGCTGCATTTGAACTGTCAGGGCCCCCTCTAGAATGAGCAGGGGAGGGCCCCCTCTAGAAAGAACTGTGAAGGTACTGCCTGCCCATTAGACCAGTTGGCTATCAGACTGGCCCACTCCAGAGGCTAAGAACCAAAGCCACCGTGCATGTTCTTGACTGAAAGTTCCATTCCTGAGATGAGCCAAGAGTCTTTGTTTTGCCATGGATTGGTATTTACTTAATGTGGAATAGGTTGTGGGGATTAAGAACCAATGGTAAATGTCTATCTTTGGCTGACCTGTGGAGAATATCTGTCATCAAGGATAGATTATGAGACTATCAAAGGACAAACTTGAGGCTGTTTGTTCTCTGACACAGAGGTGAATTACATAAGCTCAAAGCTGTGCATAAGCATCTCTCATTTTGGACAGTTCTGTAGGCTGTATCTTCAACTGGTTGGAGCAGGAGACAGGGAGGCAGAACTGCTGGATTCTATTCTCGGCTCTGCAATTGATGTACATGATCTTGGGCATGCCATTTCATCTCTCAATTCCTGTTTGCCCACGTAGAGAATGCCTATGCTATTTCCCCTGTGGAAAGAGTTGGGGAAATGGGAAAGGAAATAATGTAAAAATCTGCATGAAAATTCATTTCTTTGGCATTGAAAGTTCATTTGTCAAAATGTTCCAGGCAACTCTGCTTAGAGATTAGGACAGTTGGTGATTAGTTAGAGCCTCAGATGTGAAAAACCATAGAAATACAAATGATCTGTTTCAGCAATGGGGGCAGGTTTCTCTTTTCAGGTGTGTTCAAAAAGAGGGCTCATTTGAAAATTTTCTCCTACCCTCAGAGAATAGGGGGGATTGTTTCAGTAAGTGATGAAGGAAGCTACATCCCACTCACACTGTCAGTGAGATTTAGGCTCCTCGGTGCCCAAATCACTTTTGAAAATGGACTTATGTTCTTAAGTCATCTATGTGCTTTTGAAAATGTTGCTTTTGACTAGGGTCATGGATTGATCATACAGAGATATTCACTTCATGAATACAGACTGTGTCTCAAACAGGTCACATCTCCACAAACGGTGTGGGATCTTAACCCCTTCCCTGACTCATTTCTGGCAGGTGAAAGAATCAGAGTGGCATAGAGGGGCCCTAAAAGTCTTAGTTCTGGCTAGAGGAAAGCTCCTTTGGCTCAAGCACTGTATAAGACAGATATAAGACTGACCTTAAAAGTGCATAGTGCAGCTCCAGGGGTACCATAATTTAGACAAGTCCCCATGATTGATTTATGTTACATCAGGGATCTCTCCAGCCCCCTAAGTAGTGAAGAATCAAGAAAGTACAAATGGGGCTTAAAACTATTTTAACATACCCCACTGCTGAAATGCAAGCTCTGTGCTTGTACCTCTAACAGGCCCAGTACAGTATCACTGGGGCTCATTCTTTACAGAAGCATTCAGTTACATTGTTCAGCTCGTTATAGAAACCCTCCCATTATGGGGAGGCTATTTTAACTATGGCAAATTTGAGCATGAGAGTAGCATAAGAGAGAGGAGAGAGAATCTTTAATGGACACATTAGCTGGAGAAACACTGAACAAGAAGCCCAGAGTAGAAGTAACATTCAAGAGATTAAATCAAGAGGACATCCAAAGACACAACCGAGAGCCTGCTGCGTCTGTGATTGCTGCTGCTATTAGGTCTCATGCCATTTAGCCAAGCAACTGTGGCTGCCTTTTGGGGAAACAACTTAGGGTCTGCTCCAGTGGCTTAAGAGTAAGGGCAGCAGGAGTTGAAACTGGGAACTTGGCAGGCACGCTACAGAGAAGGGAACATTTTTGTGTGTGCATATGAATCACTAAGCTTTTACATTCCTACCACAGCTCTGTTTTTCTTTGTCATCTTTCCCCGGCTAGGGGACACAGAATATAAACGTCAAATGTGACTAGTAGGTATCCAGTCTATTTTAAAATAACCATAATAACGAATCTTCAACTGCATAGACAGCCAAACAGGGAGGGAAAAGGGACCTGATCATGCAGCCCTTATGGATGCTTCTGTAAAGGGTGCTTCAAATGCAAAGCACCTGTGAAATCAAGACCACTTAAGTATTTACTTAAATATGGGGGTTTGGATACTAAGCATTGTTATGAATTATAATTATGGCTGTCAATTAATCGCAGTTAATTCACATGAGTAACTAAAAACATGAACCATTATTTAAAAATGAATCGTGATTAATCCATTTTAATTTCATTTTTAAACAATAAAATATCAATTAATATTTATTAAATATTTTGGATGTTTTCTACATTTTCAAATATATGCATTTCAGTTACAACACAGAAGACAAAAATGTACAATGCTCCCTTTATATTATTATTTTTATTACAAATATTTGCTCTGTAAAAATGGTAAACAAAACAAAAGATAATATATTTCAATTCACCTCATACAAGTACAGTAGTGCAATCTCTTTACTGCAAAAGTACAGCTTATAAAATGTGGAATGTTTTTGTTACATAATGGCACTAAAAATAAAACAATGTAAAACTTTAAGCTTACAAAACCACTCAGTCCTACTTCTTGTTCAGCCAATCACTAAGACAAACAATTTTCTTTATAGTCCTACCTGCTTCTTATTTACAATGTCACTTGAAAGTGAGAACAGGCATTTGCATGGCAATTTATAGCTAGCATTGCAAAGTATTTACATGCCTGATATGCTAAACATTCTTTAACCTTCATGCTTCGACCAGCATTTCATGCCGATGACACTCATTAAAAATGTGTTAATTAAATGTATGACTGACTCCTTCGGGGAGAATTTTATGTCTCCTGCTTTGTTTCCCCACATACTGCCATATATTTCAGTTATAGACGTCTTGAATGATGACTGAGCATATGTTGTTCATTTTAAGAACACTTTCACAGCAGGTTTGACAAAGAAGATACCAATGTGAGATTTCTAAAGACAGCTACAGCATTTTATCCTAGGTTTAAAAATCTGAAGTGCCTGCCAGTATTTTAGAGGGACAAATGCTTTCAAAAGTCTTAATAGAAGAACATTCTGATGTGGAAACTTCAGAACCTGAACCAACAAAAAAAATCAACTTTCTTCTGGTGGCATCTGACTCACGATGAAAATGAATGTGCTTCAGGCTGCACTGCTTTGGACCATTATTAAGCAGAATCTGACATCAACATGAACACATGCCCTCTGGAATGGTCAAAGCATGAAGGGACAAATGAATCTTTAATGCATCAAATATCTTGTGACACCAGCTACAACAGTGTCATACAAACACCTGTTCTCACTTTCAGGTGACACTGTAAGCAAGAAGTGGATAACATTATCGTCTGCAAATGTAATCAAACTTGTTTGCCTAAGTGATTGCCTGAACAAGAAGTAGGGCTGAATGGACTTGTAGGCTCAAAATGTTTACATCGATTTATTTCACTGTGCAGTTATTTTTGTACATAATTATACATTTGTAAGTTCAACTTTCATGATAAAAAGATTGAACTGTAGTACTCATGAGAGGCGAACTGAGAAATACTATTTCTTTTGTTCTTTTACAGTGCAAATATTTGTGATAAAAATAAAGTGTTCTGTGTTGTCACTAAAATCAATACATTTGAAAATGTAGAAAGCAGTCAAAATATTTAAATAAATGGTATTCTATTATTGTTAAACAGTGTAATCATGCAATTAATCACATTTTTAATGTTGCGATTAATCACAATTCTTGTTTTAATTGCTTGACACCCCTAATTATGAGGAATAATCCCTGGGACAGGACTAGTAAATGACACTGACCAGTGGTTTGAACACTTGTGTGGGCTGTGAACGACCCAATTTCAGGTTCCTACTCAAATGACTCTAATTATTTCTATATAGTGGAAAGCTTTGAGATAGTTTTAGCCCTTATTGATTTACGGCCCAGTAGATAGGGTATGCTCCTGTGACACAGAAAAGCAAGTTCAGCACCCTTCCCTACATCAGGCAAAGGGAGAAATTGAATTTGGGTCTTTCACAGTCTAGGTGAAAGCATTAACTTTTGTGTCAGAAGGGAAGTCTTCTTACTGTCCTGCCCCCTCCCCCGCCTCCATTTCAGATCAAACTAAATGCGCTTTCTTTAGTACTTTTTTTTTTCAGTTATCCAAAATTTTTCACACTTTTTGGAGTTGTTTGACCTGAACTTAAATTTTTTCTTCGTTTTTTATTAAGAACTGTCAGTGAACTCAAAAAATCAATAATTCGCCCACCTCTAATTTTGACAAATTGGCGTTTTCCCACAGAAAAACATTTTTGTGAAAAGTTCCTAGCCAGTTCTATAACTAAGATTAGAATTTGTCCTGCTACATCTCCTCGTCCTCAAAATATACATGTAACCCTTGGAGAGAAGACATAGTTCCTCCTCCTGTCTTTCCCTCACTGTATATGACCTTAGAAACAAAAATGAAGCACTCTCTGGAAAGGGTCCGCCATCCACCTCAAAGGCCCTTACAACCCTAAACTGAGCTTTAAGGAAAAGGAAACAAAAACGTAGTAACTTAGAGCACCAGTATTACAGGAACTGATATAAATGTTTCATTTAGTCTTCCATGGTGACTGACCTTCTCAACAGTGGTTTGGCTCTACATTTTTAGTCAATGAGAAAAAATCTTTTTGCCGCACACACACGCACATGCACACACACACACAGTGAAGTAGGGCCAGAGCTAGAGACTCATTCTGTCAAGGGATGAAAGTAGTTTTGTGGTTTGCTATCTCTCTGTTTTGCAGAGATGTTGCAGGGCGCATAATAAAAAGATATAGAAGGGTCGCGTCTATTCTGCTGGTGTGCAGTCCTGGCATTTCCACTCTGAATTAAAAGAGTGGTAGGCACTGGTCACCTCATATGTTGAAGATGCACCATATAGATATACTTCCATCAGTCTTGATAATATAAAGGTGACCTTTGCAATGCTGCAGACGTGTCCTTTGAAGTGCCAAGTTAGGAATAATGTTAAAATCACAGAGGTGAGTACAGCTCAGAAATGAGGTTCCCATCACTTACGTGGATTATTTGCTACGCCTGTCATTAAAGTCCTTAGATCTTTCCATTTAGGTAATTGTTTAGGGCTCTTTATGAAAAGGGTATTTGAAATGCATAAGCTATAAATGGAGCAGTCCTTGGACTAAGAACAAACTCCTTACTTTAAAAAAGCAATGCATGGTTCATTAAGATGTGTCATATGTAAAATATAATATGTCTCCACATATCAGCTAACTGCACAATCACCATATGTTTGACAGTCTCTTCCTATTGGCCAGCCTTGCATGCCACAAAACCTCTGGACAGTCAGCCATGATATAACACATTTGTGAGTTTGTGGTCAAGACCACAGTGACAAGGGTGCTGCTAGCAAGGAATAAGGGATATCAACAGAGATCTGTTGGGAAAGCTTGCAAGACACCTCGCCTGCTTTGCTTAGTTAGTGCTCCTTTCTTTCATGAAATCCAAATTCAATCAAGCCAGAAAGAAACCATACTGCTTTTAAAATATGTCCTTGTACAAGTTAACCCTTCTCCATGATTACATACGATTAAAAATTGGCTGGGAGGAGGGAGGAGAATAGGCTTTGCCTCAAGCCTACGTAGCATTCAACATCAACTTGTCCTGTTCCCCATGCAGCCTGTGCTCTATACTGCCATGCTGAAGTTATCCAGTGACTTATTCCCCCTTGAGCCGATGCCTCCCTTTCATGTGGCTTTAACTCAGAAACTTCAGATATGTATACAGAACAAAGGAGAGATTTCTGTCCCCACTAGCATGCCCAAAGCTTTCCATTCAGCCCTGAACTTTGGATTAGTTTGTCATTGCTTTCTGCCTAGTTTGCAAATCCTTTCCTTTCCTTCCTTGTAGAGGCACCTTTCTGTTTTAGAGCAGGCAAGAAAAGTTTACTGCCCTTCTAAACTTTCCCCTCACTGTTTATTAAGTCTTTCTTTCTTTCTTTAGTCTCCTCACAAAATATCCCTGTGCTGCAGCAGTTGTAAATATCTCAGGAACATTCAGCAAACAGATTACATTGTAACCTAAGGCTCAAATATTAGCATTCGCCCCCGCCCAATATTTTTTATTCTTATTGTCATTATCATAAAAATTGCCAGGAGCTTCTTTCTGAAGACTCAGACTGTGGCTGTGGAGACTAAACTCTCCTGGGTAGTTAATAGGATGACTGCGTACAGGAAGCAGACAGCTGTTAACTTGCTTTAGAGTTCAGTTATTAGGCAAGCAGATTGACTGTCTTGCAGATGTTCCCAACTTTGGCCTTGTTGTGTTTTGCCAATATTGTAACTGCTATTAGCATAATTAACTCTGTGTTTTCAAAGACTTAAAGAAAGGCGACCTATGCGGTCTTTGCTATTGCTTTTGCTATAGTGGATGCTATTAATAAAAGTCAGCATTTGTCAGCAGTTAGCATGTAGTGGGGTTTAAGATATAACCATTTATATACACTTAGAACAGGACCTTTCTCTGATTAATTGGTATAAGGTGGTATCTACTGACAAATATTGGCATTTATTGATAACCACTAATGGTAATTTAATATTTCTTAGTACAAGTTGAACCTCTCTAATCCAGCACTTTCTGGTCCAGCATGATTTAGTTAGCTAAATGTCCACTTAGCATGGGTGTGACCAAGTTTCCCGTGGTCCCATAAAATGTATTTACAGCTGCCTGTCCTGGCCCTCAGCATTCTGTGCCGTTATTTAGCTCTAATTTACCCTTAAATCTCCTCTAAGAGCCCAGTAAGCAATGGAAGTGTTGGTACTGCTGAGAGACAATATTGACCTCCTGTGATTTGGCAAATTCACCACTTTGGCACCGGTCAGGTCCAGGGTACCAGAGAAGAGAGGTTCAACCTGTATACATCTAAATATTTATTAGGCATTTTATTATATTTCTAATTCTCAAGCCAACAATAGCATATACTAGTTCTATAATAGCTAGTGGTTTTTCTGAAGTATAGTAAAATAAAACCCCTCTATGACAGCTTCCTTAATATCTGATCTCAGGGATTAAGTCAGGAACAATCCAGAGTTAAAAGCACGAGCTGCAACAGCTTGATCTAAAGAGCCACGTTTCTGAAACTAGGGGCTAGAACAGCTTAAACCCTCTGCTGATCAGCTCCAATGGGAGTTTATACCACATGCTTACCAACAGGTTACACCCAGGGGTTACTCCTGCTTTATGATCAAAGGGGCAGAGGTGCTGGCCCACATTCACCTTACACTATCTACATGTTTTCTTAGTCTTTAAGGGGCTGCTAGACTATTTATTGTTTTTCAAGTTTTTCCATTTATTTGATGAGTGCCGCTAACTCCTTGTGCTCATGGGAGCTGAGGGCACAAGAGGGATCTGAAAGTGTTTAACACACACTAAGGGCTGCATAGCATTCTGGGTATTGTGGGAAGACAAGAAGCTTCTTGGATGCTTTAGACACAATAAACTCTGACTCTTGGCAGGGCCTGCAAACCCTTCTAGCCTTATGGGTCTATGATTCTAAGTAGGTACCATAATTTGTCTGTCTTGCTCTGGGGGACAAAGAGGAGGATCACACTGCAAGTGCTGCTGGCCCAGGGCGGGCATGTCTTGTTGGAGCAGGTGCATGGCCATTATCCTACTCTCTTGAAAAGCAAAGCATGGAAGAAGGTGCTGGTCACTCCCCTGGTATTATAGCAAGAGTCTCTCATGAGCACATTTCTGTTAATGGTCCGGGAAGTGCAATGCATTCAGGTATTGATATCTGGGCAGCATCCCTCCTTACAGAGCTGCTCAAAACTCTTGGGCAGGGGTTTTCACGGAAGCCTAAGGGTATAAGGTGCCCAACTCTCATTGAAATTCATAGTGATGGTGGGGTGGGAGAGAAAAGGTTGGGTGTTTATCTGCCTAAAGGTTCATTGGAAAATCCCCAGCCTAGAAACCTTACTTCGATCCTGTTTAGTCAAACCTTACATCACCCTTCTGACATATACAAGATTTCTCATCAGCTTTACAGGTGGCCCAGAAGAATTTAGTAACTTTCTCTAGGTTACACAGCAAGCAAGTAGCAGAACTAGGTGGCTAAAACTAAGGAGCCCTGATTTCCAGTATTGCATTAGAATACATGTGCATCATTTCTTGCAGGTCTATTTATGACAGCTCCAGGGAAAATTACAAATATGTTATGAAAAAGAAGCAATCTGTAACTAGACAATAGATTTGGCTACCAAGAAAATAAACACTTGTTTCTAAAGATTGAGGAAACAAAGGAAGAGGAATGCAGGGAATAAATCAAAAGACTACTACACATTATTTACTTCTTAATAATTACTTTATACCATCAAAAAGCTTCACAAACAGACAATGCTATTGTTGTTTAAGGAAAGTACTTGCTGTCCAAAGCAGTGAGCACACAGTCAGTTACATTCCTTTGCATTTGTAGACCTCCGCAACATAACCAGAGAGTTTGTAACCAGTAACAGTGGGAGAATTCCAGCTGGCCCTCTCGCTATAAATTTCTTTGCATCACAAGATGGCAGCACCTGACTATGTTTTAAAGGAAATGTGTAACAATACTGCATGCGTCTGTACAATGATTTTTTATCAAAGGCATTTTCCATTTCATTTTCCAGAAATTTTATCATGATCAATATTTTGATGATCAAAAAAAGAAACACCTTTCCACTCATGCAGTATCATTTAGTATTCTGTTTGTCAGGGTAGGGATGAATAAAAAAGGAATCAGATTCAAATATTGGTTAGAGTGCAGGTGTGAATTTGCTCTTTTGAAGTCAGCAGTGCTATTTGAATGTGACATTTTGGGAAGTGAGATTGCAAACAGGTCTGGGGAACCTCTGTTTGTCCAGTGTTCAAAACACTGGTGCTTTTTGGTATTGCTTGTAGATCAAATTACTATAGAAAAAGAAAACAAGAAAAATGAGACTGAAAGACAAGATTATACCCTCCAAGCAGACATGGCAGTCTGCTCCGACTGAATACAGAGCTACAGAAAATAGCCTCATTATTGGACCTGATGCTGCTATCACATTCTTGTCATCCTTTTGATTTCAATTGAGATAGCTCTCATTTAATCTCAGGTAAGACCCAAAATCAACCCCATTGACTTCAAAGGGAGTTGATCCTAGATTTTGTACCAATTTCCAAACCCAGGATTATATTCATTGCAAAGCACTTTTCTGCTTCAAAAGACATAATGTAAAATGTATTGTATTGTACTGCTACTTCTAGAAGGCACAGCTCAACCATTTCCAGGAGAGTGTGAATAAATCTTTAAACCAAATTCAGTTGACGACTGACCCATAGATCAAGGCTTTGTTTTGTGGTGTATTCAATTATTTATTTGTGCCATTCTCCCCAGCCTATGACAAAACCAAGATTTAAAGAGTCACCATATGGTTACTGGAAGTGTTAACTATTTAAAATCTCCAGGTTGCATGCTGTTGCTACTTAACTTAATAAAATAAAATCAGAAGGAGTGATACCATCAGTGTGTTTGTTGGCATTAATACATTCTCTTTTATTGCTTAGATCAGGGTAAAATCATTCATCATGCAGACAGTATAATTGTCTTTGAATGTTTTAAAAGGTGAAATTTATTCTCCTGGAAATTAAAGAGAACATTGCAAAGCTTCAGTAAAAAGCAAGACTGAATAATACTGATGATAAAATGCACTTGCTCTACATTTCTGTCCATAAACCTAAAATAAAGCTACTGAGAATTAGTCCAAGATGAAGATCATAATAATCTGAAATTAGTTTAGGCATCCCACTAATCTCATTTTTCATGATGCAGGACTATTCATCATAAAATATGTTTTCCTTCATTGGCAGTATTTCAGCTGTCTACCCACTAAATGAAAACAGTGAAGGGAGAATGAAGACACTAAGTGAAATACATGTTATTTGTGCTGGCAGAATCAGTTCACTGTTAGCAAAGCAAGGAGAGTCTCCTATCTGTGATTGGGTTCTTATACTTTGAACTGGCAGGCCCTTGTTCAAAGGACGAGCATTGGGGGTTCAGAACCAGTCCCAGAATTTCAGTAGCCATAAATCCTTCTCTATCTTTTTAATTGATGCTAGCGTGGGAAAAGTCTTGACACAGTAATAAAGTTTCACTCTTTATAGGATTTAAACATTGCTAAGATGTTGCTCTCTCCTACCCCACCAAAAGTAAATTCTTATCTACTTTGAAGACTTTTACATTATTCATATGAAGCTCAATTCTGCTGTCCTTTCCCCACTTTGTACTACCTGGGGTGCCAAAAAAACTTGTGCAAGTGGGGGAGGGACCCAAGGCCAAAACGATGGTGGAATTAAAATACCATTTAAATATCCCACAGAGAACAACTATAACATAGAATCATAGAATACTAGAACTGGAAGGGACCTTGAGAGGTCATCAAGTCCAGTTCCTGCCCTCTCAGAAGGACCAAGCACCACCTAGAAGGGATTTCTCTTTCATCCACACCTCTCTGCCCTTGCCCCTCAGCCTTGGGGGTCCTCCAAAGCCTGGTTAAATTCACTTTGCTACCAGAACAGTGAAAGTAGAATGTGGCTGAGAATCTGGCCCTAAGATTATTTTACATGTAAATAAGAAGAGTAAGAGAATATATTATAGGTGCTGACTCTGTGGGTGCTCTGGGGCTGGAGCACCCATGAAAGGAAGTGGTGGGTGCTCAGCATTCACCGGCAGCCATGCTGATCAGCTCCTTCCTACCCCTCATCACTTCCCTCCCACTGATGGGCCCCACCAATCAGTGCCTCCCGCTCTCTCCCAGCACCTCCTGCCCATCTCAGTCAGCTATTTACTGGCATGCAAGAGGTGATTGGAGGGTGGAGGAGGAGTGAGGATGGAGTGTGCTTCAGGGAGGAAGTGGAACAGAGCAGGAAGAGGCACAGGCAGGGTGGGAAGAGGCCGGGTGGGAGTGGAGCCTTGGGAAGTGGTGAAGAGTGGGTACCCTCCCGCCCCCGGCTCATTAGAGAATCAGTGCTTCCGAGGGATATGGTATAGAACAGGGAATGTTCAGTCGTCCTTATTTATTTCTTATGTGAAAGGTTCAAAGTGAATGAAGCTAGAAGAAACTAGTTTAGTGTGGACAAAGGGAAATCCTTTCTTGTAAATAGTGCTATTACCATGCGCAGCTCTTTGAGCTGAGACAGTGAGCTAATGAGGCTTTCTTAGATTCAAAAAGAGATTAGAACATAAGGATCAAATTCTGCTCGTAGACTGTAGTAGTTCCAGAGTAGTTCCGTTATCCAGAATACCTCAGGGGAGTTACTCCCATCTAATCTCTGAATAAGAACAGATTCTTTTAGTGGACCAACTTCTTTTGGTGAGACAGAGAAGCTTTTGAGCCTACAGAAGCTGGTCCAATAAAAGATCTTACCTCACTCACCCTGTCTCTCTAATAATCTGGGACTGACACAACTACAACTATACTTCATGTAAGAACAGAATCTGCAGTTATACTGTGTAGGATAACTATTATAATGTGTATCAATCATCATGCTTCAGGATGCACTGTTGGCTGATGTCAGGAAGAAATTCATTCCACAATCCCCACAGCAGCCAAGGTGCAGTTTTTCATAGGTCTCTGTTCATAATGGGAATTTTATGCCTTCTTCAGTCTCACGTGGTACAGTGCACTGTCAGAGACAGCTTAGCTGGACTGTGTTTCTCACCATCATAAACCACTATGTTTAGTTTAAAAACAACTATTAGTTCTGTGGCACCTTAGAGAACTAACAAAAATATATAGAATCATGAGATTTTGTGAATAAAACCCACTTCATCAAACCCACTTCATTTTGTTAGCCTCTAAGGTGCCAGAGAACTACTCGTTTTTAAAGTTATAGACTAACACAGCTACCTCTCTGAGACTTATGTTTAGTTTAGAAATTAATTTTTTCCTTTGTATCTAGGAAATCTTGTCATCTTTATTTTCCTCTTACTGGCACTTAAAGGGAAAACTATACTAATATTTTACTGGGTATTTTTGTTATGTATGTGTTTGTATTTCTTGTAAATTCAGTGGTAATAGAGCTAGTACTAATCAACTTCAAGTTCACTGGAGTTGTTTTCAATGAGCCCAGTTGAGCTTGGTATTAACAAAGGCAATGTCTGTTTGATGATCCACCCCTACACTTCATTGGTGATCACATCACAAAAGTAGAGGGGAAGAAACAAGGTTACAAATAATGGTACACTTTCCTATTGGCTATTTTATTACATCAGGGTTTGCATTCAATTCATTGCAAGCTTCCAAGGATTTTCATTCCAGCTCATCCAAATCCCTGTACAAAACTAAGTTAACCTTGACAAAGCTGTATCCTTTTCAGTTGAATTTAAAGTTAGAAAAATGGAGCTCATTCTAATGCAGCTTAAAGATTTTTCTTCCAAATCTGCCACATTTAATAGCCAGCATGCAACAGAAGTTTCTTCCTGCAGATATTACCAAGCAGAAGATGGACAAAATCGACAGAGCTTAGACATTGAAAGTGCTTTAGCTTCACTCAAAAAAGAACTGGTAAGAGTCTTTGAACTATTATTAACTGGAGGAGTTCCCAGTTTGGGTATATTGCTGCTGAAAGTGTGTTGGATTATCTAAAGGGTCTCTGTGTTAAAAACCGAGAACACGTTAGTCAGTAATAAACAAGCTTTCTGTATTTGCTGCCAGACAGAAAATATATGTTCACAGTCAAGTAATTGCTTTCAATGTGAACAATCATGCACCAAGTCAACTCATACACTTGGTTAGTGGTTATTTGCAGCTCATAAATGGTCCAATTTCTTGCTTATCAGTTACCCACAATTCATTTTCAATATTAATATACAATTTACAAATTGATCCTCAAAGAAATGGAGACGTTAACAGTAACTTCAGGAAATTTCTCTTTAGGGAGGGTTCCAAAATGCACATCTAGTATGGTAAAAATGTCAGTCTTAGATTTTTGGGACAAGAACTATCTTCTTGTCACATGTGTGTGCCATGCCAAGAATAATGGGACCTGATCCCAGACTTGGGTTTCTCGGTGCTACCTCAGTACTAATAAATAATAATCAGCAATGCACTTAGGACTCTTTATAAGATAAATAGGAATTTTATTGCACTGTATACCGGTAATTTGACCTTTCTCCAACTACTGTGCTGCAGTATTTTATGTGTGCAAGTGAGTGATGAACATTGTCTTTACAATCATTGTCAAAAAAAAAAATCATTCTCCATGCATTGACTTCCCTTCAGAATGATAGCGACTGGCTAGACTGAAATGTCATCGGAAAGTGCCAATGCATTTTTTAGCTGAAATAGTTTGCAGTTTAGATTTGATAACACTTCCTGTCTACTCATCTCACAGCTTATGGGCTTGGATGTCTACATTTATCCTGTGGATGATCCCTACCCATTCTCAAAGAGGTTCTTGAGTTTTAATAAGCATCAGGTCAAGAAGACTAATGAAAATAACAGCATTCTGGGACTGATGGCAGGTTAAGTGCTGCCATTTACAAACTCTCTGATAGTGCTTGCGAGCTGAAGGCCACATTCTGCTATCTATACACACTGAATGATTGCAAGTAGTCTCATTGCTTTCAGCTTAGGGTGCCAGATCCACAGTTGGTATAAGTAGCACAGCTCTATTGACTTCAAAGGAAATAGGCCGGTACATGCTAACAGAGGAGCGGACCCTGTGGGACTACAAGGAGTGTGGTACCACACAACAGGAACATATGGCAGAATCTGCGTTTCCACTTTTATAAAAATTGCCACTGAACAATTTCAGTAAATAGTTTAAAACTAAAATCCATATAATTTTTGTGCAAAAAAAAGTGAACATATCAGCCTTAATTTCTAACACAGCCCTAATTTTCTTACACAGTAGTAGAGTAGTAGAGGTGTATAGAGTTTAAGGACAGACAGAATTAATGCATAAATTCCCAAACTGTGGATTTCAGTCCTAACTGGGGTCACAGCATCAGCAGGTGGGGCTGCATATTCAGACTGCAAAGTGATTAGAGATGTTGGATAGCATATACTTGAATAGTCATGTAACCACATAAAATCTTAGCAGTTGCACGACTATTCAATAGTCCCCGGGGACAAAGCAAGCAGCCCTCTGGGGAGGCCCCTGCCACGCCATTCTTCTGCCTCTCTATAAGAGGCAGCTGTGCGGTTGGCAGGCAGGAGCCAGTTGATGAGGGGAACCAATTTAAAAACCAGCTTCCTGGGCAGACCAGCACCTGCCTGCCACCCTGCACTGCTGCCTCTGATACAGAGGCAACTGTGCAGAGTGACAGCAGCCTCTGTCTGCTGGGAGTTTGGACACCCCCTCCCCCCGCTCCCATGGACAGGGGCTGCTGTTGCGGAGCAGCCTCTGTCCACGGTGAGCCCAGGTCTGCTGTGGACAGAAGCTACTTCACAGCAGCCTCCCCTGCCCTTCCTATGCTGCTGCCTCTAATAGAGGCAGCAGCGTGGTGGATGGGGTAAGTGGCAATGCAGAGCAGGTGCTGTGTGGAGACAGCTTTTAGGCCAGCTCCTCCCAGCACACACTCCTGCCTGCCTCTCTCTGCCTATGTAAGAGGCAGCAAGGGTGGGGAAGCAGGAGCCAGTGCCTGTGGGAAGCTGGCTTAAAAGCTTGCTTTCCATGTGTATCTGCTCTGCCTGCCCCCCTCACCATCTGTGCTGCTGCCTCTGATATGGAGGCAGCAAGTGGGGGGAATGCGTGTAGTTGACAAGATTAATCAGCTTATCAGTTAATCATGCAGACTTCTACACATTGACATCCTTAGAAGTGATGCCAATTGCCCTTCCCCATGTGTGGTCTTGTTCCATAAATGCTACATCAGGAGGCTGCCATCATGATCTACAAAATACTAGCCGCTGCACAGCAGAACCTGGCACATACAGTGTGTGCAAAGTTACATTGTGTGGAGGCTGCCATTTTGTAGATCAAAATGGCAGTCTTCTGGTGTGGTGAGCAGGTAAAGCAGGTCCAGGAATGTTGGCTATGCAGAGACAATTGTTTGGGCTCTTGCACAATACAGGTATGCAAGCAGCCATCTGAGGCACTTGAAAGCAGAAGATCGTTATCTGTGGGCAGCAGTCTCATCCTCTTTGCTTCAGATGACAGGAGCCTGGGCTAGCCTCTGAGATAGGAATCAGCAGTGGCATGTAATCTCCTTAAGTCAGGACCATATCATATCACCCTTAGTACCTGTGACAGGACAGACAGGCCCTGAGGCCAGAAAAGGGCCATAGAGGATAAAGTCCTCCAAGAAGGCTAGAGTGTCTGCAAGAGGAAGCGGCCAATCAAAGGCGAGGAAGGCCCTATAAAAGGAGCTGCAGGACCAGAGTCAGCTCAGTGTCAGTGATGCCTTCAAGGAGAGAAGGGCTAAGGGAGCAGCAGCAGCAGCATGGAGAGTTCTATATGGGGAGCTAGTGTGGACTATATGAAGAACTGTGAGAGATCCCTGAGGTAAGGGTAAGGACACTATCTCCAGGAGGGGAAGCCCTGGTGGCATCACTCTCTATCCAAGTGGGGAAACAAACTGAGACAAGAGGGACACTAGTAGAGGGCAGCGAGATGGGCCCTTGTTAAGCTTGAATGACTCATACAGGAGTGTGACTTGGCCAAAAGGCTGAGTAGCCACAAAGGCTGATGAACAGAGGTAGTGCAGATATACACACTTGGTCATGAGAGGTGAGTGCCACCCCATTCCGGTACCCTTTTGGTACTTGAGGATAAAGAATTATATTAAGTCACTCTCTCTGTGCTGCCCTAATGTCACACACACCTTCCTACATCCTGGTTCTGTTTGCTTACCTGTTAAAATTCTCATTTGTGAGAAGTGGCACAACAGACTCATTGTTATGTTGAATTTCTGCTTAAGTCTTCACTATTGTGTCTAGTGATGCAGTTATGAATTAAAAATGAGTCCAAGAAATGTGCTCACAAATATGATGAGGTTCTTTTCATTATGGCATCCCCAGTGTTTTGGTCAAAAATGAAGAAAGGTCACAATGCCTGCTATGTTACATGGTGTTTTCTTGTGAAAGCATGAAGCCTAATAACACTCAGAAACCTTTTCACAAGGAACACACAGGAAAACCAAGCTCATTTTTCTGGCAGCAGAAAATAGAACTTTTGTGTCAATTATTGCAATTCAAGAGAGCCATGTCCATCTCTGAGCAAACTCAAAAGGCATGATGAATTACATTGCATAGTTGGAGAGACTTTGATTTTGCCAGCTGCAATCAATATGGTGAACATAATTTGTGGAAAAATTAAGCCATACAAGCTCAAAAGCATACCACTCTCCAACACAGATCTGGAAAATACTGGTGAAATATCTGGAAAAACACAGATGCTTTTGCTCTTCAAGCTGATGTGAGCATGAAGGGTCATGTGACGATGTGTTGGGGTTCTCCGGACTTCTGCACCCCCGGGATGGCATGGACAGACTCCACCAGCCAGTAGAATAGAGGGAGTTTATTGCTTCTCCAGGATACAGCACAGCATAGATGCAATCCAATTACAGAGGCCAAGCCCAGGATGCCTCAGCCCCCCTTGAGATGGGGAGGGGGGGCTGGGCCCTTAAATCCCAGCCCCTGGCTTGGCTGCTTCCTCCATGATACCCAGACAGAAACTAACTCACTTCCAGCCCTGCCCCCAGCCAGGGGCAGCATTCCACCTTCCTTTGTTTCTCTCCCTGGGGGGTAGCTGGTCAGACAGGTTACGAAGCCCCTTTTGCATAATGACTCATCCCCTGCCCTGCTGGGCTGTGCTACAGACAGCAGCCATTGGGAGTCACCCACAGCCCAAGCCCAGCAACCAGCAAGGTACCAACACTACATCACAGGTCAAGATATATATCTTGGCTTCTGTGAAATACCCAAGAGAGGGTGTCTCAAAAAAACCCCCATTCTGTTCTGTCTTCTTCTTCCCAGACATGAGCCAGCACAAGGAACATTCAATGTACTACATGGCTACATGAAAGACAAAAATATACCATGTTATTGTGTGGTGGGCTTTGGGGCAAATGGTTCTTGATGTACGACAGGTCACAAAGCAGCTTCCCATGTCTTGGTAAAGAAAGTTGCCCAGTCTGTGGCAGCACTGCATGATTCACAGAGAACAAGTGGCATCTTAGGCTATGTCTAGACTGCAAGCCTCTTTCGAAAGAGGCTTTTTCAAAAGATACTTTCGAAAAAGCCTCTCTCAAAAAAGAGCATCTAGACAGCAACCAGTACTTTCGAAAAAGCACAGTTTGCACTACATAGCGCCTTTTTTCAAAAGAGCACTTTCGAAAAAAGGCGTTCTTCCTCATAAAATGAGGTTTTCTGCAGTCGAAAAAACTGCCAAGTGCTTTCAATTTATTTTTGAAAGAATGCGGCAGCAGTCTAGACTCAGAGGAAGTTTTTTTTTTTTTAAAGGCCACTTTTTTCAAAAAAATCCTGTAGTCTAGACACACCCTTAAGCTCTGAGTCCCGAGCTACGTGGAGTTTACAGCAGGTCTCATCTTTGAAAACTATATCAAAACTAAGCCTCTTCACACATGTCTGTTTGTAAATGCATGAAAAAATTGAGTCTGATTCATGATGTTTTGTTGTTCCATATTGAAGCTTCTTAACCTTCTAGAGAAAAACATTGGACAAGCTTCTGAATCGAGAGATGAGCTGTGTACATTAGTAACTACAAAAAAGTAGCTACATTGATTTTCTTTGTGAACAAAGGAAGATGAGCCTTCTTACCAATGTCCCAGACATATTTAGGAAATTGAATTAATTGAATTCAAATCTGCAAGGAAAGAATGCTCACATTCTTCAGCTGAATGATTGAATCACAGGATTCATTTAAAAAAATTGTTTTCTGGAGGAATACTCTATTGAAGACAAACTATGAACCCTTCCTGCAGTTTTGCAAGTTCCTAGTTGACAGGAAACTTATTCAGCTCCCCACACAGGTGATTGCTGAACATCAGAGCTAGCTTGAGGAACTGTTTGCATCCTTTCCCCCCAACTTAGACAATGAAACTCCTTTCAATGCAAGTCTGATGCTACAGATTTACCAGCTGTTGAAATCGAACAGCTCATCAAAATTTCTTATTCTTATGAGGGAAGTGCACCCAACTTTATCTCCCTCAGTTCTAGCTCAATGTCAAAAATTGATATCCTATACTCTCAGCCTATGCCTTGGCACTGATGGTGCCGTATACCAACCTCTATTTGTATGAAGTTGTATTCCATGCACTTGTGTCCATTGCATCTTGGTATTTATCTACAGTAGATGTCACACCAGAGATTAGATAGATACACAAGAGCCACCAGACCAAAAAGCTGTGTCATAACACTCCCAAAGTCCATGTGTCATACTTACTGTGTGAATCCCTTGGAGTACTTAGCCACTGTAGGGCTTTGTTGCTATCTGGGGTCACAAGGGTCTCAAAAAAGGGTCATGCAGGCAAAACATTGGGAACACCTGGACTTATTAGATCAATCAGTTTGACCTCCTGTATATCAAAGGCAGCAGAATATCATCTTGCTACCCCTGACTGTATTGAGACCCATCTTGTGTTTATCTATAGGATATCTTCCAGAAAGGCATCTAATCTTGATTAGAAGTAATCAAAGCCAGCATATGCACCCTTTCTTCCAGGAGTTTGTTACAGGTATTTACTCTCACTATTAAAAATCTGTGCCTAAATTTCTAAATTGAATTTGTCTGGCTTCATCTTCCAGACATTGGTTCTTGTTACGCTGCAGCTCTTCTCTGCTAGACTAAAGAACCATTTAGTACCTGGTATACCCTGACATCAAACTACTGAAGAAATTTTCCTCCTTCCCTTCCCTTCCCTTTCTCTTCATACTAATGGTAGAATTTAGAGGAGTCTTAACTATCTTCCTACTCCACTGCTTTTGTCACATTGTCTGGAGTGGCTCATCACTGTGAGTGACTATTTCAAGACAGACTGTCAGAAAATAGGACAGACAGACCAAACTGGTGGTATGTTCTATAATTAGATTTCAACAAGCCAGTAAGTAACAAATGTGCACTCCTGGATCACTATTCCAGTCTTACCATGGAGTCACAAATAGTCCCCCTTTGCCTCTATATCCTAGCTTACCATCCAGACAAACTGATCTTTGTGATAAAGTTTATTAAAACCTAAAATCGCAACACATCAGGTTGCACCCCGTCCCAAAGGATTGACCACTTTCCCTAGAAGAACCAATACTCCAAATCTTGCACCAAAGATAACTCTAGAAGCCAATTCTATAGTAAATGAACTATAGCTAAGGAAAACAGTTACTAAGAAATCAAAGCAAGTGACGTATCATAACAAGGGTATCATACTTTGTTACTCCAACGATGGCAGTGGTGTAATAGACTTCCAATTTTCCAAAAGTACTTCAGGGCTACCCACAATAACTCTGGGGATCTCCATCTTCTCATTCAGTTTTTCTGATGTTAGAATCCAAACAGACCACAGATGATGAATCATTTCTTGAATCCAAGTGTGGACAAATTGGAGAAAGTCCACAGTAGAGCAACAAAAATGATCAAAGGTCTAGTAAATATGGGGGAAGATTGGGGGAAAAAAACAGAGTTTGTATAGTCTGGAGAAGAGAAGACTGAGAGGGGACATGATAGCAGTTTTCAAGTACATAAGAGGTTTTGACAAGGACTAAGGAGAAAAATAGTTCTCATTAACATCTGAGGACAAGACAAGAAGCAATGGGCTTAAACTGCAGGAAGTGAGGTTTAGGTTGGACATTAGGAAAAACTTCCTAACTGTCAGGGTGATTAAGCACTGAAAAAATTACTCAGATTGTAGAATCTCCATCATTGGAAATTTTTAAAAGCAGGGGAAAGAAAAACCTGTTATGGATGGCCTGGATAATACTTAGTTCTCCCATCAGTGCAGGAGACTAAACTAAGTCCCTTTCATTACTAAGATTTGAGGATTCTTTTGGGGGTCTCTAAATATTTAAAATAGGGAGTGAGCTCTGTTTTATTTTTTAAAAAGCAACAATTTAAAAATTGCTGATGTAGAATGAAAGCACTAATGGAAAGATTTGGCAAAAAGACAAATTCCTGTAAATCTGCAATTTATGGAGGAAAACACTGTATTTTGTTGTGTAGGGGACAGAATGGGCTTGAAGATAATGTTTCACTGAGGTACTAATTATCATAATGAAAAATTATGGGGAATTAAAGCATCAGAATATTTAAACAGAGGGGAGTAAATTCTGGTCTCAGTTGCACTTGTAAATCAGGAGTAACTTCAGTGAGTTAAAGGGAGTTACTGTGGATTTTTACCATTGTTGATCAGATCAGAATTTGGCACAATGTTTGGCACCCAGGATTCTGTCTGGTTTCTGTTACATTATGTGTAACAGAAGAGAGTTTGTTATATTCTTATTTCACACTAACCACAAAACTTTAAAATGTTTGTATTGGCAAAGAAAAATAAAATCAATTTCATTTAAAAAAAAGACCTAGTAATATTTTTCCATCAACACAACCATAGATTGATTTTTCCTGGCTTTCTAAAAAATGTAAGATAATATTGAAAATATTAAAAATTTCATGCATCAACTAGATATTCAAGATTAGGAGGAAATTGTATGTATGTGGAGGGGAAGATTATTTCAAATATGCCCAATGCAAAGTTTCTTGCACCTTCCGCTCAAGCATCTGGTCCTAGCCAGTTTTGGAGAAAGAACACTGGTGTAGACATACCGCAGGTTAGATCCAGTATAGCAATTCCTTTATTCCTATTTGACCAAACATATTTTACTGATACAAAAAAGGAAAGGTTAAAAAAAATAACATGTCAAATATATCTTTCCCACGCAGGTACTTACTATACACTGCAGTCAAGTCATTCTTACCCTACTTTGTTAAGATAAATAGAGTGAGCTCCTTGAGTCTCACTGTAAGGCATGTTTTCTAATCCTTTTACCAGCCTCATGGCTCTTCTCTTTTATGGATGACTTAAGCAATATCCTGAATAGGGATGAGCTGAAGCATGTATATAAGTGCTTCTCTGAATGTTCCTTCTTGGACTCCTACCTACTTGAGACACAGGAGCTTTGAATTTATAAACCAGGGGTTCTCAAACTTTTTTGCTTGGACCCCCCATTGAAAATATTTCAGGCTGTGATGACCCCCCCCCCCCCTCAAAAAGTGACACTCCCTCCCATATCTTTCTATCCTTACTTCTGACTGCAGCAGGCAACCACACTGCCTTCAGAGCTGGGTACCCGGCCCAGCAGCTGCTGCTCTCACAATCCCTGCCTTCCCTAAACGAGTCTTTAGACTCTCTTTTGGGTCAGAAGCTCTAGTATGAGAAACACTGTTTTAGACATATTGAACGAGGCCCATCTAAGCAATCTGGGGCCAAACCAGTGGGTCTCCTCCTATTTACCATTGTGTGCCACATATGCATCCCACTGTGTTCAATACTCCCTGAGGATGATTCACGGGACACATCTCTGTGCTAACTGGGCTGCAAGAGGCTCATGGGCTACAGATTGAGAACTACTGGTGTATCCTGATAGGGGCTATGCACAAGTTGCACAAAGAGTAATGCAGAGCTGCAGCACCCCAGGGATCCCTGGCAATTTTGCCTGAAGGAGGAGAAATGCGTCCCAACAATCTGGGCAAAAATGTAGAGTGTGTGCGAGCACACACAGACACAGAGCTGCATTCTTTAATTGACTGCCTCATACTGCCAGCTGCCTGTATGACGCATGACACCAAGTGCAGCCATATAACTAGTGGTGTTCCCCAAGGGTCAGTCCTAGGACCGATCCTATTCAACTTATTCAAAAACAATCTAGAGAATGATGTTGGTACTACACTGAAGCAGTGTTCCACATAACATAGGATTAGCCAGCACTGTGCTGCTAGAAGTGCTGTCAGGCCTAGAACTTAGGTTCCATCCATTGGCCTGACCCTGTTCATGTTAAAGTCAATAGACATGTTTTCATTAACTTCAAAAGGCACATATGTGGTCACTGTATCTCCCTGGTCATTCTTTGCAAAATTAGGGGTGGTATCCCCATTGTATTAGTTGAATACATTTTGCTGGTAAACCTGTCATGTTAGCCATTCTTTCTGCTTCCCTAACTTCTCCTTACATTTTCAGTGGGATATAGTCCTGCCCTAAGCTGTTGCTTTGTATTTGTATGCACCATTTAATGGTGGCTGTACTTTATCCCAGAAGCGATTGCACATCAGTGATGGGGAAAGAGGGTCCTGAGGCTTTATAACACACTTTAGAATAAATGGAATTTTAAATTTGTAAAATATAATTCAGAGAGTGATGCTCCATCTCCTTGGATGGCAATGCAAGGACAAGATGATCAGTAGGCCAAAGGTTTTAAGTTAGTATTTAACACTGATCTGAAAGCTCTTTGTGTCTCCTACTTCTTGAAAGATTTTTTTTGTTTATTTATTTATTTAAAATATTTTTACCCCACCTCTCTATTTAAAATACTTGAGGTGGCTTACAAAATTTTTAAAACACAATATAAATATGTATAAAAAATTAAAATATGAGACTCCAGAGAGACACAAACCCTGCTAAGACATCTTGAGAGGAGGGACACACACACACACACCAATAAAAGCACAAGTAACAAGGGTGACGTTAGCCTGGCACCGAAACAATGCTAGCATTGGTGCCAGGAAAATATCCTGGGGGAAAGAATTCCACAGCCTGGGAGCAAAACCGAGAAGCTCCTGCTCCATGAGATGTTAATCTTATCTCCATAAGTGGAGGAACACAGAGCATAGCCTCCCCAGCTGACCTCAATTCCTGGGCAGGTTCATATGGAAGAAGACGGTCCTTCATATACTACAGACCCAACCCATTTAGGGCTTTATAGGTCATAACCAAGACCTTAAATTGTGCCTGGAAACATACCGGAAGCCAGTGCAGCTGCCGGAGCACTGGCATAATGTGCTCCGTATAACAAATATTAGTTAAAATTTGAGTAGCCACATTCTGGACCGGTTGAAGTTTCTGAAGGCTCCTCAGAGGCAGCCCCACATAGAACACATTGCAATAATCCAGTAGGGATATAACCAGAGCATGGATCACTGTAGCCAAGTCAGGCTTATTCAGGAAAGGTCACAGCTGGCGGATCAGCTGAAGCTACCCAAAAGCACTCCTGGCCACCAAAGAAATTTGGTTCTCAAATTTTGAAAAAAAGAGTCCAGGAGGACTCCCAAGTTGCGAACCTGTTCTTTCAGGGGGAGTGTAACCCTGTCTAGAAAAGGTACCATGCCACATTCCCAAAAAGATGGCTTCCTGATCCACAGGACCTGGATTTAGATTCAGCTTATTTGACCTCATTCAGTCCATCACCATCTCTAGAAACTAGTTTAGATCAGTCACCACCACACCTAGTTCTAATGTCACAGAGAATAGAGTTGGGTGTCATCTGCATATTGATGGCACCATCCTCCAAAATTCCTTCTGACCTCTCTGAGGCTTCATAGGAGGGCTTTGGCTTCCTCGACCATGGGATCCTATTCCAGAAAGGTCTGCTAA
>CM057846.1:21601754-21623004 GCA_030068395.1 Apalone spinifera
GCGCAAAAGCGCACCAGTCTAGACGTAGCCCCCCTGTTATCTCCTGGTGTAAGTTGTCTACCAGGGTGACCAACGCAGTTTCAGTTCCAAAACCTTGCCTAAAGCCAGACAGAAATGGATCTAAATAATCTGTTTTTTCCAAGAAAGCTTGGAATTGCAACACCATCACCCGGTCAAGTACTTTGCCCACGAAGGGAATATTAGCAACTGGGTGATAGTTATTCAAATCATTTGGGCCCAGGGAAGGCTTCTTAAGTAGCAGTTTTATCACTGCCTCTTTCAAGGCATTGGGAACCATCCCAGAACTAAAAGAAGCATTAATAATCCCCTGGACCCAATAGTCATCCATTCCTGGTTAGATTTAATAAGCCATGAAGGGCTGGGGTTGAGTGTGCATGTGGTTGGTCACACTCCTCCAAGCACCTTGTCCACATCCTCGGTCTGCAACAGCTGAAACAGTTCCAAAGAAAAACGTTTAAGCGGTGCACTCAACACATTCCATACTCCACCTACATAACAGCCAGAGTTCAAATCAGATCGGATTTTAGCAATCTTATCTGCAAAGTGATTTGCGAACAGATCACAGTGGAGAGCCAAGAGCTCCTCCATTTTGTCATGAGTGCCAGACTGTAAGAGGCTGACTATAAGAAATTGTTCTTACATGCCACTCAGCTAAAAGGCTTATAATGTTTTCTGTGCCTTAAAAATAAAAGCCCAAGAAAACCTGTTGTAACTCCTCACTTATCTTTATCAACCGAACTGAAACATGCCCATAAAGAAGATAAATGCTCTTATTATTTTAAATCCTTAGAACAAGTTCCAAAAAATGCTGACTAGTCACTAATCCTAATAAAATATATGGAAGTTAATTATAAGTCAAGCATGCAGAAGTCATCCAGTAGATTGCAATCAACAAGATTTGCTGGATGAACATTTTGTTCTTTGCTGTTAGAGATCAGTAATTCTCTCCCTCACTCCTCTTCCCTTTGACATAACTTCCAATAACAATGGACACAAAAATAAAAACCAAATGAACAAATGATGCAGGGGCAGGGGAGGTGGGGCATGATCTTTCCTGTCTAATACTCAGGAGAAATCCTCTAAGTCTTTCAAAATTGCAAAAATTGCCCTCAGAGGATATTTTCCTCCCATCCCTAGGCTTTGTTATTACCCAAAGAAATACACTCCCTGTGAGCAAAGCAAGCAGTGAAATGTGTTCCACAAAGACATGCACCTGTGGACTGCATTTCAAAATCTGGTGTGTGGAACATAGGATACTTAGTGGTTCCACCATAAACTCTGTTAGGAAGGCTATCTTGTTACTGAACTGTTGAATGTCTTTCATGTGATACCAGAGTATAGGAATGCACTGTATATATTAGGTTACAGCAGTTGCTGCCTTGACCATCAAGCACTGGATGCTGTTCACACTGGGCAGGAGTTCTGAGAAGCCTTTCACTGTCAGCCTACCAAATGCTGTAGGATCAATATGGTGCTAGCCACTAATGCTATAGGGCTAGCTCATCTGGGTCACTGGATCGCAGCACCATCAGCTTAAGACTGGACCTTCCAAAGAGCCCCCTTCTGGGTGAGGATTTTCAAAGGAGGGGAAGAGGCAAGCTGGGAGAAGGAGGGAGAAGGACAGAGGCTAATGGCTGTATATTTTCTCCCCTTCTAGTCTTGTGAAAACTCCAAGCAGAGAGTTTTTCTAGCCCCTTTGGCACCATGGAAACTGTATTTATGTGGCTCTTCATGACCAATCATGCAGCTACACTAACACAGAGAGTGTGTTCTGGAGCCAGTGTGGAGAGCTCTCGCCTCTTGTAATTTCCTTGGGATTCCTGAATATTAAAGGGCATTCACAGACCAAGAGCACTCTTTGTGAAGCTGTCACATCCCCTCCCCCTCACCTCACACACACTCCTTGGGGCAATCCAGTTCAGTATTTGCAAAGCTGAAAAATCCTCAATGAATCTAAAGATTGTTCTACGTTATCCAAAACCTATATTTATTCAAACTTAATCAGCATTCCCCTGATACATAGACAACAGACCACCATCCTAGCTTCTTTATCTAACAATGGCTTTGTACGGTAACATGCAGTCCCTCTGCTAGGAGGGTACGGGGCCTGGGCCAGCCCCATACCACAAGCCACACCTCTGCTCCACTCCTATTCTTCCCCTGCTTCATCCCTTTCCCCAAGCCCTGTCCCTGCTCTGCCTCACTCCTTCCTGCCCCTACTCTGCTCTCTTACCTCCTCCCCCATCAATGTGAGCTGAGGGATTACTGGAGCGCTGCTGTGGGGTGGTAGCAGCAGTCCCCCCGCACTCACCTCAGGAGCCGGAGTGGCTTGGCAGCCTGCTCCATTCCACCACACTACATTCTCCTTGCCTGCTGTGCTAGGAAGTGGAGCACCCTAAGGCCAGAATGCTCTGCTTCCTGCTGTCGTGGAAAAGCCGAGTATAGGTGGCCCAGGAGAGGGCAGTGATGAAGAGCAGGCTGCTGGGGCTAGCTCCTACCACCACGGTGAATGCTGGAGTGTGCGTGGGGAAGGGGAGTGACCCCTGCTGCTGCCCTGCGCCAGGCCCGAGGTAACCCCCTAGGTCCCATCCATAGGCTGCAGGGCCCCCAAAAGTGTGGGGTGGGGTGTGGGGCAGCTGCCCCAAACTATCTTATGGATAGGACAGCTCAGGCTTCAGTGTACAGCTGACCCACAGACACCACACCAAGTCTTTCAAAGGTGAACTGCAAAGCTTTGCTACCTGATTTTCTTTTTAAAATATTTAAGATCACAAATCATTAGGGATGAAATTTGCCCTATGTCAAGGGATTAAGTGGGAATTTGATAGGTACATATAGGCTTTCTATGGAATCTCAGATTAGTCAACTCAGGTACACAATTTTAAGTTATCTTTAAAACAAGACCTCTGAAAATCATTATGTCCTGTCATTTACGTACCTACCAAAACCTGGCTTAGAAATCTGAATGTCCCCCACAAGAATTAACAATGACATTATACATCCAGCACTCAAAGGCTACATCTATACTACAAATTTTTTTGGCAGAAAATATGCTAATGAGGGACTTTTTGTGCAAAAAGAAGCAGTGTGGACATTTCCTTTTTGCGCAAAACCCCCATTTTGCACAAGATCCTTATGCCTCTCCAGGACAGGCATAAGGATCTTGTGCAAAACAGGGTTTTTGTGCAAAAAGGAAACGTTCACACTGCTTCTTTTTGTGCCAAAACCCCTTGCGCAAAAAGAAATGACATAAAATATGCTAATGATGTCACGACTTATGCTAATGAGTCCCTCATTAGCATATTTTCTGCCAAGAAAACTTATAGTGTAGAAGTAGCCAAAGAAAGAGCTATGTTAGGATCTTGTTCTGATTCCTTATCTCTAAACAGGGTCAACCCCCAAAAAGTGGGATATCTGCCCATCAAGAACTTGTGTATGTGTGTGTTTCACTTTGATAAATTCTTACAAAAACATAAAATCAGACACGGCAAATAAATGCAGTACAATGGTATATCATTTGCTAACATTAAAAATGAAAAATCTATATGCGGCAAAGTAACTGCTAGTCTAAAATTCATGAGCAAACATCAAAATTTCATAAATTAAGAAAGCAGCTGGTACAATCTATCATTCCTCCCTACTTTTCTTAGTTGAGTGTGTAAAACTGCTTTCAGCAAAAATTATTTCCCATGCCAAAAACCATCTTAGCAGTGAGCGCAACTGGGCAGTTGATGATCAGAAAAAGCCTTAATTAGAAACTAAGTAGTGTAAGGTGTGCACAAGAGTTAGTGACTGTTCAAGCAAACAGAGATTCAGGACCCAATCTTCTATCAACACGGTACTTTAAGCTTCCAATAGACCAGGGGTGGGGAACTTAAGGCCCAGGGGCTGGATGTGGTCCCTAGCTTGCCTGCATCAAGCCCCTGCGGTTTGGGGCTTCCCTCCCCCCCCCGCCCCCCAGCATTAGGGAGCCTGCGTTGGTGCTCCAGCCTCCCTGTAGTCTCCCCACTGGCCTGGAACACACAAACTCTACTAGCCTGGGCCCTCCTACACTCTGGTGTGGAAGGAGAATGTGGGGAGTGTCTCTCTCCTCAATTAGAGGCCACATCAGTGAGGGTTTGATTTGGGGTTAGGTTTGTTTTTTGTTTGTATTTTTTCTTTTTTGCTTCTCACTTGTGAGCAGCCCCAACTGATTTTTCTGTCAGTCAGCAACCCCTGACCCAAAAAAGGATTCTCACCCCGCCTCAGACCTTAGAGCCTAGTTATGGTAATTATTTTATATAAGGATCCCCACTCCAAGCACAAGAGGGCTGCTTGACAGTATCTGAAGTCAGGAACAGTAGATGCCCATAGAGCAGTGTGGCACCCATGCAGATTGGTTCTCTACCTATCCGCCAGGTCTCTGCTTGCTCTAGTTCCTATCTGTCCACTCCTCGGAGAACACAGAGGGGATAATCGTAACTCCCATGAAACTGCCTGCTGTGCCCTTTGTCTCCACAGCTGCCACCCGATCAGAAAGCTCTCACCTCATCATACAGGACACTAGGGAAAGCACAGCTCCCTTCCCTTTGATGTCACTCCCATTGACACTGAAGTGGGCTGGGATCAAGGACTCTACCTCTAGGTAATAGGATGGAGTTGGGTGCCCATGGAAGAATGTGGAGTAATGAGAGTTGGAGAAGGAAACAAATGAAGCACCAACGCTGGCTTTGTATCCAGCGGCTGACTTCTACCATTTTGATCCACTTACCAATTCACAGAGTGGAGCTTGGAGACGCTGCACTGCCACAGCAGGGCTTCTTCTCACCTGCACCACAGCAGGGTCGGGATTTGAGCCATTTGTATTACCATGGCCAGGCATTGCTTCCTCATAAGCTGCTGCTGTTGAATTTCCCAGAGGGGTCAAACCAGCTTCTTTCAGCTCCCTTGGGAATTGGATTAGGCCCAGTCAGGCACGTTATTGTGTTTTATGGGGTCCACTAGAAAAAATTATACTTGAGACATATAGCTTGTCAGGCTGAACGCATGCCACGAGTTAGTGATGTGAATTCAGACACACAGGTTACATCTACACTGCAGAGTTTTTGCACAAAAATGGCTGGTTTTGAGCAAAAACTCGCTCCATCCACACCTCAAGTGCATTTTTGTGCAAGAAAATTTACAGTGAATCAACAGAACAGAGGGGTTTTTGCGGTATAGGTATTCCTCTTTCTATGAGGAATAACTCCTTTTTGCACAAGAGCTCTTGTGCAAAAAGGTGTGTGTGAATGGGAAACAGGGTTTTTTTGCGCAAAAACAGCTTATCGAAAGAAGCACTGGTGCCCTGGTGGCCATTCTGTTAATGGCTATCAGAGCTTTCTTGAGAGAGAGCATCCATGCAGTCTGGACATTCTCTTGTGTAAAAGTGCATTGCTTTTCCAATGTGCTTTTGCAGTGTGAATGCGCTCTTGCACAAGAAGTTTTTTCGGAAGATCTCTTCTGCAAAAAGCTTCTTGCGCAAGAAGCCTGCAGTGTAGACATAGTCCCAGAGGTAAAAGACTAGCATAACACTAACTGGGTTTTTTAAAGTAACAGGCCCTAAGTAGACAATAGTACTTTTCAACAACTTTTTTTTTCAGCTCGGCGATTTTACATCAATCACACATTATGTGTTTGCAGAAGTAAATTTAACTGCATTTTTTTATAAAGGGAGAATGATGTTTATTAACTCAGCAGTGTCACTTAACCCAGCCAAAGTTGGATTATGAGAGTTCCCATAAATTGCCACAAATGGGGAACTACAACACATAAAAGTTATTGTGCTTCCATCCCATATTGCAAATGAAGCATCACTTGTTACCACTCCCAGACTCAATCAGCAATTTCCCCAGGAAACTGTTTTTATTCATTTATTTTTTTTAATTATAAAGAGGAGTACATGAATTGTGCTTATGTTTAGCTTTCTCTCAAACAGGCAAATTATGCTGGTTTCTATCACTTCAACTTTTTGGCCTCCACATTATAGAACTTTTTTTTAATTTCACATATAATGTTATCAGGCATCAGAACTTCTCTCTACTCTGTTCTGCGGCGAGATGAGGCAGGGCTGCAAAGCCTCCAGCAGAGGGCCTGAGGGTCTACTCCACCCTGGGTTCATCTAGACTATGTTGATTGCATATCTTCTTCCGATCTCACTTTCAAAAGTGGAGCTTTTGAAAGTGAAAGTAGTTGGGACACGGTTTTTTTTTGGCAACCTCCCTTTTTCAAAAAACCACATAAACCTCATTTTTTGAGGAAAAGCGGCTTTTCAAAAAAGGGCGGGTTGCCGAAAAAGCCGAGTCCCGACTACTTTCACTTTTGAAAGCTCTGCTTTTGCAGAATTTGCATATCCTCTTTCAAATCTTCTGCATAGTCTAGATATAGCCATAATCACAGTCCAAGAAAAACGTTACTTCCACCAACTGATCCCTCTGGTAGACTGGGACAAACACATATACAACAACACTGCAATCATCATAATTTCTTCATTCCTCTAAGACCTATTAGAATTAATTTCCAAAGATTTATTCTTAGTAGTATATGACTCTGCCTGTTGTACATTACTCAAATCACTATAGGTGGAATTCACCAGGGGCACTAAGGTGCTTAAACAACTTTATAGGCACTTAAATCCAGCCACTGGCATTCACAAACCCATTGTTCAGATGCCACTTAATGTCCTGAAGCACCTAAGTTTACTGGAAAAATTGCCTAGGAAGGTTGTAGAATCTCCATCATAGGAGATATTTAAGAGCAGGTTAGATAGACATCTATCAGGGATGATCTAGATGATGCTTGGTCCTGCTATGAGAGCAGGGGATTGGAGTTGAGGTCCCTTCTAGTTCTAATATTCTTTTATTTCATTAAGGTTCCACCATTAGAGTCTGCAAGGTGTATAAATATGCTTTGGAACATGGGAACTGTAACCCCTCACGTAAGTTCCCTAACTTCTAAGCTATGGAGTGATTTTAACACTCTCGCTTGTTCAATGAATGTTTATACAACATGAAATTGTTCCATTATACAACATGGAACAGCTTCAGCAGGGAAATTGAGACAGCTCCGCTATAGGATACACCGGTTGTGTGTACACTGAGCTCAAAATAAGCTATGAAATTTGAGCTATGCAAATTGCA
This sequence comes from Apalone spinifera, assembly GCA_030068395.1. NCBI lineage: Eukaryota > Metazoa > Chordata > Testudines > Trionychidae > Apalone > Apalone spinifera. The sequence goes on from CM057846.1 coordinate 21,608,930, forward strand.
TAGCTTATTTCAAGTTAATTTCAAAATACAGAGCTATTCTGAAACATGTCTTTCTCCTCGTGGAATGAGATTTACAAGGATGGTGGAATAACGAGCCCGTTATATTTTGAAATAATGGGCTTGCTTAAAAGACACAGAATAGCTATTTTGGGATACTTACGGTATCCTGAAATAGCTCTGCAGAGTAGACATAGCCTCCAGAGCCTAGAACTCCCCTTGGAGGGGGCAGGAAACCAATTTCAAATCCCAGTTCTACATGAGGCTCAGGGGAGATTTGAACTCAGGTCTCCCACACCCAGTTTGAGTGATATTACTAAGGGTATGTCTACACTTGCACCCTACTTCAAACTAGGGATGCAAATGTAGGCATTCGAAATAGCCAATGAAGCGTGGATTTAAATATCCCGCGCTACGTTAGCATGATCTCACCGGTGCGTTACAAAAATGAGGAGTAACGTTAGTTCGAAACAAGGGGTTTGGTTCGAACTAACATGTCCCGATGCGCACTTTCACTTTTGAAACAGCTGTTGATCGGAGTAATGCGCTGGCGAGATCATGCTAATGAAGCGCGGGATATTTAAATTCCTGCTTCATTGACTATTTTAAATGCCTACATTTGCATCCCTAGTTCGAACTAGGGTGCAAGTGTAGACATACCCAAAGGGACTAAAATTTATAGCTGGATCATCACCTCCTCAAGTTTTTCTCAGAAAGGTGCTTACACTAGGTCATGCAAAACTCCAAGAGAGAGTGTATAACCCATATATGTACTGGGTGTAGTTCACAGTACCATTTAGTGGTACTTAAACCACTTACAGTGAGAGATAAGGATGAATGAGCTCTACAGCCTTACCTGTGAGCCAGTTAGCTTTATAGCTCAAGCTGTAGAGGCTTATGCACTAAGCTCCAAAGGTCCCAGGTTTGGTTTTGACCATTACAAGTGCATAGCTGTAAATCCCGAGAGATGCTTAACTAGTGAGGAAGGACATCTCCTCAACATTTCCTGTTGGCTAATTCAGGGGGCTCCCTGCTCAGTGTGCCAGCTTTGGTGAATCCCATTCTTAGGTGCCTAATTCTTCCTATGCATCATATACGAAGCCTAAGTCAGGGATTTGAACTCTGCGAGGTGACAGGGTGCCTAGAAGTCTCCCCTTGTGAATGCTACCCAAAATGTCCACAAATCTCCCATGCAGGTGATGAATTCAGAATCCCAAAAGGCAGATGAATCCACTTTCATCTATAGTTGCACAGATGGCAGGCTGCACTGGCTTAGGAGGCAAAGAAATTCTTTTTAAAGCAAAAGATTCTAAATCGCTCCAGAGAAAGCCTGAAATGCAATAGCTGAAGGCATTACAATTACGCCTTCTAGAGATTCTTAACATGAATGCTGTTTCTGAAATAAAATAACATGTTATAGTTGGATTGAGGACAGAAACAGAAGTGAAGCAAATACACTAATTTGTATAACAGAATCCCCCATCTAATTAAGTTAGTTCAGTGAGATAAATATGGCAGGATGCTAAATATCCAGCTGTACACCACATAGGAGTTCCAAGCACAACTTTCTTCCTCTCCAGTTCTCACTGTCTAAGCTTTGCCTGTTCCTCCATGCTCAATGTTCTCCTAGAAGAAATATGTAGCGGTCAGAGGTCCTGGGGGCAGACTGACTACCCACAGTAGTGACCTGGCACTTCAATCCAAATACCAGCCCAAAAAGCAGAGAGACCCTGAGAGGGCAAAGATTGGACTGCGAGTTCCCTGCAGTCATACCACAGTGGCAGCTCCTCTCCTTCAGGGCTAGGGAAGGTTCCCTAATGCAGACATTGCAACCAGGCACATAGGTTTGCCACAGCTACACCTTCACCATGGTATATTTTTTGTTGAAAAATTGAAATATTTCAATTTTGAAATGCCACCAGGGTGCCTCATGAGAGCTGTTGCCTGGGTGCCTCATGTTCTCATTCTTGTCTATGGATCAGGCTCCTGAGCTGGACTTCAGTTCCCATGATGCACTGCACCAAGAAAGGAGGCTGGTTCATCATGGGAGATGTATGTATATTGCCCCCTACCCTTATTCTCTTTTATAGTCCATATTCCCAAATTGGAGAACAACACTCAACAGGCACTGAGGCAGCAGTTCAAAACTGAAATGTTTCTATTTTCAGTTGAAATATTTCCGTTACTGTTTTTCACCAAAAACTCATGGAAAAAAAAATTTCAACAGTTACTACAGAAAAATAATATTTTCTGACCAGCTCTGATAAATATCCCTTTGAACTTCCACATGTTTATCATATTCTTCTGCATATCTAGGCCTACTAGGTATATTACCCAAGAACCCTCAATCAACTTGTTTGGAGCATGTGGTAGCAGAACACCTGGGAATTCACATACCATTAAAAATTGAAAATCATTGTGCTCAGAATACATCTATATTTAGTACAATTTACAGATTTAGATCCATGTAACTAGTACAGATATGCCTACATGATTCACCTGCTCTGACATTTTCCAATTTAGCACAGAATTTTAATTTCAGTCTAAAAGAAATGGGGAAAGGCCCCAAGCTTAGATTTCTATAAGGATAGTTTCCCCCCGAAAAAAAAACATAGAAGACAGGAGAGATTCCAGAAGACTGGAAAAGAGCAAATACAGTGCCCATCTGTAAAAAGGGAAATAAGAACAACTCAGGAAACTATAGACCAGTCAGTTTAACTTCTGTGCCAGGAAAAAAAATGGAGCAAGTAATTAAGGAAATCATCAGCAAACACTTGGAAGATAGTAAGGTGATAGGTAAGAACCAGCATGGATTTGTAAAGAACAAATCATGTCAAACCAATCTGATAGCTTTCTCTGATAGGATAACGAGTCTTGTGGATAAGGGAGAAGTGGTAGATGTGGTATACCTTGACTTTAGTAAGGCATTTGATACGGTCTCGCATGATATTCTTATCAATAAAGTAGGCAAATACAACTTAGATGGGGTTACTATAAGGTGGATGCATAACTGCCTGGATAACCATTCTCAGAGAGTAGTTATTAACGGTTCACAATCCTGCTGGAAAGGTATAACTAGTGGGGTTCCGCAGGGGTCTGTTTTGGAACTGGTTCTGTTCAATATCTTCTTCAACTATTTAGATATCGGCATACAGAGTATGCTTATTAAGTTTGTAGATGATACCATGCTGGGAGGGATTGCAAGTGCTTTGGAGGATAGGGTCATCATTCCAAATGATCTGGACAAATTGGAGAAATGGTCTGAGGTAAACAGGATGAAGTTTAATAAGGACAAATGCAAAGTGCTCCACTTAGGAAGGAACAATCAGTTTCACACATACAGAATGGGAAGCGACTGTCTAGGAAGGAGTACGGCAGAAAGGTATCCAGGGGTTATAGTGGACCACAAGCTAAATATTAGTCAACAGTGTGATGCTATTGCAAAAAAAGCAAACATGATTCTAGGATGCATTAACAGGTGTGTTGTGAGCAAGACACGAGAAGTCATTCTTCCGCTCTCCTCTGCTCTGATTAGGCCTCAGTTGGAGTATTGTGTCCAATTCTGGACACCACATTTCAAGAAAGATGTGGAGAAATTGGAGAAGGTCCAGAGAAGAGCAACAAGAATGATTAAAGGTCTAGAGAACATGACCTATGAAGGAAGACTGAAAGAATTGGGCTTGTTTAGTTTGGAAAAGAGAAGATTGAGAGGGGACATGATAGCGGTTTTCAGGTATCTAAAGGGTGTCACAAGGAGGAGGGAGAAAAATTGTTCTTCCTGGCCTCTGAGGATAGAACAAGAAGCAATGGGCATAAACTGCAGCAAGGGAGGTTTAGGTTGGACATTTGGAAAAAATTCCTAACTACGAGGGTAGATAAACACTGGAATAAATTGCCTAGGTAGGTTGTGGAATCTCCATCTCTGGAGATATTTAAGAGTAGGTTAGATACATGTCTATCAGGGATGGTCTAGACAGTACTGGATCCTGCCATGAGGGCAGGGGACTGGACTCGATGACCTCTCGAGGTCCCTTCCAGTCCAAGTATTCTATGATTCTATGATATAGCTGAACTCTCAAGCCATGGAAAAACAGGATCCGTCATGGAAAAAGTTGCCACAATCATAACTTCAACTTGGGGAGCTATCAGAGGTGAAACTAAATGGTTGTGCTCTGGTGTGCAGCTCCAGCAAAAGCTGGCTGAGATGCAGCAAAAGCCAGCAGAGAGCTATTTAAAGTACTAGCAGTGATCCGGGTTGTAATAGGACAGTACTTGTATGACATTTTAAGTTACTTTCATGGCTGGAAGCTATATAACCAAGAAAATTAGAAACAAACTATTAACTATACTTTTTATTCATTTTTAATGACTGGAAAACACTACTATGCAGCAACAATCCTGTAAATAATCCAGTATCTGCAACAATTCTATGCATTTTGTAGAAGAAACTGCTTAAGGAAATAGGGAAAACATCTGAAATAATTCAGAAGCTTCAGGGGGTAGCCGAGTTAGTCTGTACAAGATAAACTTAAAAAACAACACATATTCTGGTAGCACGTTATAGACTAACAAAACATGTAGATGGTATCATGAGTTGTAAAAATTAACGTTTTTCTTCTTTATCATTCAGCTGTAATAAATTATAGATTAGATTATCAGAAATGCTCTTATTCCCATCCAGTTAAGATCATCCTTAAAGAGTAATTGGCCAGGCTGCACATTGGCCTTAAAACCATAAAGGTTTGGAGTTCAAAGTCAAACTAAGATCTCTTTTTAGCACATGTTCCATACTTTTGCACTCCAGAAGCCAGCACAAGGCCCTAGAAAGTGTGGATTCAGGAATTTGTGTTCTCTTGTGCAATCATCCATGGCAAATATTCTGTTTGCTAAATCATACCCTTAACTGTGAATTGAAGCTTAATGGTTACACCACAGTGAAACAGCATAGGTTGCTCCATTTTAATAGCCTTTTATGTAGAAAAAGGCACTACACAATAAAGCACTTGGAATCTGGCCATGTCTCCAAAGTTGTGTGTAGTTCTAGCTTCAAAATTAAATGTCAGAACGCAACAAATGAATAAACCCAGATCTTGGTGGATTTGTGTAACAATTACAACATTTTAACACAACAATTCTTTAAGGCCAAATACTGCCCTTTTGTGGTCTCTGCTGCACATCCTCAAGCCACATAACTTGAAGCTAGAAAAACTGTAAGTGCACCACAAAACAGAGAATGAGTTTTGCACACGTATTTACTTTAAGTTGCAACTAAGGCCTGGTCTGCTCATGGTTGAAAATCTGTCACTTTGCTTTTCTTCTGTTTTAGTAACACCTCGTACTTCACTCTCTGAAGCATCCAGAGCGCCCTGGAGAAATGTTACACATTTCTTCAGTGAGCATACTTATAGCATCTCACAACTAAACTTCACAAAGTACATAATAAACACTCAACTAGTTTCAATTTCCCTCTAGCAGGCAAAACACCTGCCACCAGGGTGAACCCCTCACCCTGATGGAAATCCGGCAGTGTTGTCTAATCTGTTTTTTGGCATTATTCAATTGCAAGCAGAGCTCCCTGGCACAAGCTGCGAAGGGGGCATGCTGAATCACTGCATTCCCTGGCCACACTCTCTTCTGGTCAGGCAACATCCATGTTTGATAGTCTCTAAGGACTTGCTGCCAGAGAGAAGCATGCAGTTATTAATCTCATTGGAGACAGATAAAATAAGGTGTAGAGTGTTTAAGTAATCATCCAAGGTCATGCACTGGAAGAAATTTATAAATAATCCTGCCACTTAATCCTGTGTTCTAATTCCCAGATCATTTGTGCCTCTTAAGATATGGAACACAGGATCATCAGAATTAATGTCTGAAGTTCTATTAATCAGCACAAGGCAAAAAGATACAGCCCATCCAACAAAAGAATATTGGGAGGGAAAAGCTAATGTTTCTTTTTAAACATATTTCCCCTATAGAGCAGTGCTTGATATTAATTAAGAGACCCTTGAGCCTTGACACTTGCTCTACCGTCGCCCCAAATACATTAAAACTGTTCATGTTAAACATTCAGGAATTGTTCTTGTATTTTGTTTTGCTTGATAACTAAATTCAGAAAAGCAGCTAAGTTGCCTGAAACCAAAAGGGGGAAAAAGCAGCAGACTGGTTTTTCAAAGCCTCACTCACCTTCTTTCTGAATTCCCTACTAAACAATTTATATAGCGGTTCACCTCTACTTCACTTTATTGATGCAAGTAATTTTAGTGCTTTTTAGCAAAATAAATCTCCAGTGAGAAAAACACTTAGTTAATAAATAGCATAAACAAGACAAAAGTATTTTACCATGGTTATAAATTTTGAGTTAATTTTAAAGCTCTGCTGAAGTGAAGATATGATTAGAGCACTCTGGTCTCTGGCTTGTCAATAATGCCTACCATTATTAGGAGGGCAGGTTGTCTTCTGTGAAAATGGATGGTTCTTGATGAGGCTGGTCAGCAGTCCCTCCTTTGACTTAATAATTTTTGGACTCTCAAATGACTGGAGTTGAAGTCATCCCTGTGGGTCTTTTGCTTATGTAGTCATGGAGGCAAGTCTTCTAACTGACCATCATCTCAGAGCCAATTTTACTTCCCTGTTTTCCTATCATGTCTGGAGCAATGGAACTAAGAAGTCCTAGAAATCACACAAGAAAACTCCCTCTTTTATCTCTCCAAGATTTCTAGTCCAGTTTTGCAGATTTGGGATGTTCACATAATAATCTACTTTGGGGTGATTGTTAGAGGGTTACAGTTATATGAGCTACATGAATCAGACGGTCTTTTCTCAGTGGGATGGCACTGACTCAAATCTTGAAGCTTTAGATGTGTTCCCTTTCCTCACCATGTAATTCCTTTTACGGCAGGAATCTTCAAGTAGCTATGAACTGTGGATTATACAGCTTTTAAAGTATATGGCTACTAGAGAGCTGCCTTGCTCAGGAAAAATGCACCATTCTATCACCAGCTGTCCATACCTGCCTCCCCATGCAGATCCTTCATAATAGCAAGGGCATAGCAATATCACCAAAGACCCTGCTAGTGGGCCATAAAGGGCAGGCAACTGCAATCCCTGTTCACTCCAGCAATAAACAAAGAGCTGAGGCCAGGGGGCTGATGAAAGGATGCTTTAGGGATACTCAGATGGGAGTATGAAAACTGCACCAATGAGGTGTAACAAACTTCCACGGGTGCAAAGGTAAAGGTCAAAGTCATAGTCAAACCTCAAACCTGATTGCAAGTGAAGTCTCTGCAGATGTTTCATACTAATCTAATGCTCAGATAAACCAGTTTGATAAGGTTCACTCATTGTCAGTACCAAGGATACATGAGTTGCTACAGCTGTCTTTACACACCAGACACTGCTTTTTATTGCCATATTGTAGCCTTTGAGAAAGTATATGAAAATATACTGAGAACCAAACACATATCAATTCCTATGAGCATGTTGAAATGATCTCTCTTATCTGTACAGATGGAGATTCGCTATTTGGACCAAATGTTGATTAAACAGCTAATGGAACTTCATGCTGGTATCCAAGACCTGAAGCAGGAGTACAGTGATTTGATGGCAATAGAGTCAGACTGTGACACAATCGGCAATCATTCCGTCTCTGAAGATACTTACCCTGGTCTTTTGTTATCAGAGCCTGTCTTTCATGAATTGCCTTCCTGGAAGGTCTCCTACAGAAGGAGTTCGATGCCATGATAACCTACCAAAAGGCTGTGGCTTTTCCCATCTCAAATCAGTAATCTTACTCCGTAATATAATGTTGCCATGTGTGTATTCCATGTAATTTTTTTGATATAATTGCTATACTTAGGACTGTACATACACAGGATAAGAATTTCTAAGACTGTATACAGTTATAAATAGTCCACATAACAAATAGAACATTGACAGTAGGTATCAATTTTAATACACATCAGAAGAATATTAATTTCTGATAATTATTTCCCTCGAGATACATATTATAAGCAAGGAATTAAAGCACAGAACTCTCACATATGGTAGTTATTCAAGACTTACAATATTTAACTTCTCTAGAGGTCCCTAACCTGTTAGATAAGACATCAGGGTGATCCATGTCTGGCAGAAAGTGCTTATCACCTTGCTAGTTTGGACCCAGCATGTGAATTATATTTTCAAAGTACTTTATATACATTAAATAATTCAATGTAATTGAATAGACCAGTATTACCCAGGAACCAATCCCTGCAACAAACCCTCTTCCCAACTCTAACCACGTATCTGTACAAGTGACACCGCCACAGAACCTAACCACAGAATCCACACCATCAGGGGCTCATCCACCTGCACATCCACTAATGCGATCTATGCCATCAAGTGCCACCAATGTCCTCTGCCATGTATATTGGCCAGACCAGTCTCTGCAACAAAGGATAAATGGATACAAATCAGACATAAGGAATGGTAACTCACATAAACCTGTAGAGGAACACTTTAACCTTCCTGGATGTTCAGTAATGGATTTGAAAGTAACCATCTTTCTACAAAAGAATTTCAAAAACAGGTTACAAAAGGAGACAGCTGCACTGGAATTCATTTGCAAATTCAACACTATTAATTTAAGATTAAATAAGGACCTCAATTGATTAACATATTACAAAGGCAATTTCTCCTCTCTGGATATTCACATCTCTACACCAAATGCTGTGAATGACTCGCTTCCACTCTGACTTGATTAGCTTCATTGACATAAGCAACTTTTTGTTCATATATATCCCTGCGCTTTGAGAGCTTCAGTGTAAGGGCAATATAGAAGTGCAAATGATGGCCCCAATCTTGCCAAGAGATCCTATTCCCATGGCAAACTTCATCAAAGCCATATGAGCTGGAATCTGCCTACACAGTTCTTATTGCAGGATTGGGTCCTGTGCTAGTATTATTCTATTTAGAATCCTGGTTTGTATGTAAGTGTATGGGTAACTGTAAGCTTGGTGGCAGCTGTAATGAAAGATGAGATCATTTATGTGGGATCCCTGTGTAAGAGATTGCAAACCAATTTTCTCACAGATTTAATACTGCTTTATAATCTCTATTGTTTAGCACCCATACTGCTTGTGTTGCAAATGCTGTAATTTGTCACCCTTATGTCTGCAACCACCAGTAGGGTGAGAGCAGCTATTTTAATTTTAAAAAGTGTATATGCACAAATATTTCACAATTTGTGTGCTCCTCACCCTGTGGGTTGCCATGCTGCTGTGCTGAACAAAATCGTTTCCTTTGCAAGTATATGCATGCTGGGAAACACACACAGTGAATGAGCAAGTGGTGCTACAAATCTGTTCCTCATCTGCCAAATGGTGGTAGTGGGACAGGGAGAGGGAAGGGGAGAGAGACACTCCTTTCCTCCCAATTGGTGTCTTGTCTGTTTAGGGTTAGAGCCTACAAATGTATCTGCCAGGTCACACAGGAGGATTTGTCTGCAGGATTTAGCTGTTGATTGTAAGCTCTTTATGGGGCAAGGACTATAGTGGGGCAAGGACTTTATGGGGCAAGGACTACAATTCTATAGTGCCTACCACAATGGGCTTCTCTTATGTTGTAACTAATGATATAACACTTCTGCAGAAATAACTGGGTTGGACTGCAAGCTCTTTAAAGCAGGGGTCATCTTTTTGTTCTGTGTTTGTACAGCACCTAGCACAATGGGATCCTGGTCCAGGACTGGAGCTGGTAGATGTTATGGTAATACAAATAATAAAATACAAATACAAATAGTACAATAATAATAAAATAATAAACGACAAATATAAATAATAATAATACAAATGATAATATAATATGGATTTTATTATCATTCTCAGATGATACACAACAAAAGAAAAAAAAGCCAGAGCTAAAATAATTATGTTAATAATGACAAAAGGTGGGAAGTAACATGAATAAATATTATCAGTGACATAAGATCCACACATCTGAGTATATTTTTGTTTTTCCGTTACGTTTCTTTATGCTTTTCTTTCAGCGGTGTCCTCTTCCAATATTTGCCTTGCATAAACAAACCTCTGACACATTCTGTTGCTTTTTGGTTTGTAACATTGCTTGCATTACTATGGTGATCATATTAAAGGAAGGAGTTCACAGGTACTCACTTTTGAAAATTCCATACCCAAACTGAAAGGTTTGGAATGATTTTCTGAGCTTTAATTAATGGACTAGTCCAGGTCAACACTATCTAATTTACAATCTCCTGTGTCATGGTGTAGATCACAAATTCACAGTAAATTTTTGTTCATTGTATGTATAATAAATTCTTCCACATCATGAGACATGGCCTTATGGTTGGTCCTTTCAAGGCAGCACTTTCCCAAAAGCGATTATCAATTTTAAGAGCAATTCCTAACCTCAAGAATCTTTTTTTTTTTTGGGCAGGGGAGGAGGATATTATATTTCACCTACCTCTCACCTCACTGGACAGTAAGAGTCAAAGGAACTTACATTTTTAAAACTATCCTGTCAGTTTATAAGGCTTGTTTACATTGTGGAAACTGAAAGGATAGCTTCAGAGACTGGTGTAATATAATTCCAGGCCGCTATAAGTACCACTAAGAATTAAGAGTGGGAGAAGTTCTTGGTAGGCAGCTGTCCATAAAGTTTGGTAAAGCTGTCCATAAAGTTCTGGGTAGGCAGCTGTCCATAAAGTTTGGTAAAGAGTGGGAGAAGTTCTGGGAAGGCAGCTGTCCATAAAGCTGTCCCTAAAGGCAGACTTAGATCTCTTCCACTCGGTGTGATTTTTGAGCTGCAGTGTTTCACTACAGAGAGGCAAGCATACAACATTAGAAATTCCCAATGAATAAACTCTGAGGGCCAGATCTTTGATTGGTATAAATCAATATTCCTCCATTGACTTATATGAAGCTACACTAGTTATACTAGCTAAGGATCTGGAGCTGAATATCTGCATCTGGCAATTAGTAAAAATTGCTTCTTTGTATATCTTATACAGCCACCCAGTCCTTCTTTTTTATGTATTAACTATAATACACTTGTTTTCAAAATGCCTATCTCCTTAGCATCTAGGTTCTAAACAATATTGAAAATACATTATTTATATTAGTCCCTGTAAAAAGGAACGAGACACGTGTCTCTTCTCTCTCTTTTTGGGTAGCCGACTTTGATGTGGCACAATGAACAGATGCCTGTCTTTGGTAAGAGAAGTTATTTGTGGTTGTGGGTAATTTCAACCCTAACTTAAAGGCATAAATTTAAACCTACAATGAAAGATGAGCTGCACAATAAAATGTTTACATAGTTTTCTGTCAAATTTTTACCATTTTAATTTCTGTGTTAGGAAAACAAGAGGAAGTTGGATAATATTGCTGTCTTATAAACCAAAAAGTGCTTCTTAGTTAAGTAACTAGCAAGTAATCTGAACATATAATTAACTTGTCAATGTATAGTACAGGCTGTCCTCGCTATAAGTCCAAGATACGTTCCAAAAAACTTGGCCTTATAGCGAAACAACTTAAAGCGGGGGAATTTTTTTCCCCTGACTGACTTCCATTTGTGCAAATTATTTGGTTGGGGTTTGGTTGGTTTTTTGGTTGTGGGGGGGGGGGGGGGGGGGGTTGCTCAACTGAAGAGTGGGTAATGGGAGGGCTTATAACACATCATTACCTATAAACGTCAACAACTTTAGTGCGGAACAGATGTCTGCCGGGGTGACCCGGTATGCCCTGTATAACCAAGTCAAAATGATGCAGTTGCTATGCAGGAAATAACATCATAAACACAATCCTGCTTCAACTGAAATCTGTCATAAAAACTCTTATTGCCATCAGCAAAAACAGGAGCAAGCCTGAAACATTTGCTCACTTAAGTAAAATGCTTGTTAGCAACTCTCTTCCAAAATTTCACAAGTAACTTAGGGCCCTGCAGCACTGATGTAGGCAAAATTCACATTGATTTAAATATGAATTACACATGTGCAATGGCTGTACTGTTGGCAACAACATTAGTTTCTATATTCCCTTCATCTACCACAAATAGAGAGAAGTCAAAGTTGAAAAAACAGAACTCCTGGTGTGCAGAAGGATGGAGGCAGGAACAATGCAGCATGCTCTGTTTTCCTGATCCCACCAAAAAATTGAATATGACATAGCAGCACCCTCCTGCAGAGCAACAAAGATCTTCTCCAGGAAAGTAATTCTGATCATATCACATTATTTAACAAACTCTTCCCTTCCACACATCGAAACCTGCCCATTTCAGAACAAAGGATGCCAAGAACTGCATTAAAAGACAGGACTATGCAGCACTTTAAAGACTAACAAGATGGTTTATTAGGTGATGAGCTTTCGTGGGCTAGACTCACTTCCTCTGGCCCATGAAAGCTCATCACCTAATAAACCATCTTGTTAGTTTTTAAAGTGCTGCATAGTCCTGTCTTTTGTTTCAGGAAGACCAAACTAACACGGCTACATCTCTATTACTATTCTAAGACAGGGCTGGCTCGAGTCATTCCTGCACCCCGGGCAGCGGGCACGCGACACATGCGCGGCTCCGCCCCCGGGCGCACGACCAGGGGCGGATATAGGGCAGGGCGAGTGGAGCGGCCGCCCCGGGCCCCACGCTTCAAGAAGCCCCGCGCATGCGCCGTGGCAAAGGAGGGGCCCGTGAAATTGGGCTGCCTTGGGCCCCGCATAACCGTCATTTGCACTTGAGCACGACACATGTGTGGCACCATCCCCCTGGCACGCTGCGCCCCTTAGAGCTGCCATCAGGCACTGTGCGCCCGGGACCGGGGGCCAGGGTCGCCCCTTAGAGCTGCCATCAGGCGCCACGCAGCCCCAGGCACTCAGTGCCTGATGGCAGCTCTAAGGGGCACCGCGCGGCCGGGCGCGCGGCGCCCCTTACAGCTGCTATCAGGCGTCCCCCATAGGTTGGCGCCCCGGGCAGCTGCCCGGCTAGCTTCCCCCTTAATCCTGCCCTGTTCTAAGAACTGCATTGTTCTTAAGGGAGCCATACTATCAGGAGATGGGATGTTAAGTATATGCACTGGGCTTCTGTGTGTAGATTTCTTGGCTCTGCAAATGCCCACTGCTCTTAAAACATCTACACAGTCAAAAAGACAAGCTGCCTGCCTGGGTCATACCCTAGTCACCCTCTCTGAGAGGATAATTTGGAGGTACATATGGAGTTTCTAGTAGATTTTTCTCCCTAAAGAAGATAATATGGACTTTCAGTGGTGCCGTTCCCAAAAGAAGTGTAAAGTATGTCCATTCTACCTACTTCCTTAGAGGCTATGGGTGTGATTAAAGGGTTAAAAAGCCAACTTCTCATCATTTAAATGTTAACTTTTATTGCTAAAAGTTCAGTTTTACAGTTACATACACTTTAAATGTACTCAAGTTTTAAGATATGTCTGCATTTTGAAACCCCATTGTGGTACGTCTACACAGCAACATTATTTTGAAATACTAGCATTATTTCAAAACAACTTAATCCATGTCTACACTGCAGGCAGTTATTTCGAAATGATGCCAAAATACTGTCAAGCGGGAGGACTTCTTACTCCAACTCCAGTAACCATCAATGTATGAGGAGTAAGAGAAGTCGGAGGAAGAGTGCTCTGTTTCAAAGTAAGGGCTGTGTAGATGCCCCCAATTTTGAATAAGCTATTTCAAAATAAGCTATGCAATTGACATAACTCAATTTGTGTAGCTTATTTCTAGTTAAGACCTGCTGTGTAGACACACCCCGTCAGATCTTTCAGTTATTTGAGTCTAATAAAGATAATTAAAAGGTTATTTGGTACTAAAATATTTTGTTTTAAAAAAACAATGTAAAAATGATTAATTCCAGAGCACAGTTAAAAGTTTTCACTCTGCAGGAAGAAATGTTTCAGCTAATGAAAACTTGACGTGACAGGTCATCAAATAAAATGGGCCTGGGTTCTGGATGCTAAGGTAACCCTAGGCAATAAAACTGGCAGAAGAGTAAACATGTAGAGGAATGGGAAATGAAGCAGAGATCTCTCACTTTTTAGATATTGCTTCCTCCTCCACTCCCCATTTCCC
>CM057846.1:21623104-21634818 GCA_030068395.1 Apalone spinifera
CAATGTAGACGTAGCCATACAGCATTTTCCCCATACACAGCCACGCTTGAACTTTGCTGTAATTTTTTAACAATGCCCTGTATTTTGCCTCCAAATTGGATCTAGAAGCTTGTGCAGCTTATCTATAATGTTGTTGTCAGAAGCATTTATGGAATGTATATTTCATCTTCAGGCTTTATGTCTTGAAACACAATTTATTATTCTGGGCTTATAGCAATGTTCAATGCCTTGGATTCTGAAGCTGCTGACAGTTCATTTTCATTTCTCAGTCTCTGCATTTCCACATTTAAATCCAGCAAAGTTTTGGCAAGCTGAAGGTTCTGAGAGTGACTCTCCAGCTAGAAACACAAAAGAGGAAAAGAATTTTATGAGTAGAAGATAACCATCAACCTAAATTACTGCATGACTCTTGATAGGACAGATAAATTTGTGTGGGAAGATAAAGGTAACTGCTATAAAATGTTAGGAAAATATTCTCATCCAGTTTTTAGGTGATATGCTCTTATTGGCTATAAGATAGTCCAAAACTCCTTTATCAGAGAAATAACTACAGGATACATATAAACAGGCTTCCTAAATAAATATGAAAAGAAAGGGAAAATAGCTGATGCTCAAGAAAACAGTATGATATTGTGAAATACATAAGCTGAAATACACAACAGGGTGCACATTTATCAGTTAATATAGGGCTTACTGAGGAAATGTGTCAGAAGGGTAGCTGTGTTAGTCTGTAACTCTAAAAACAACGAGTAGTCCTGTGACACCTTAGAGACTAATAAATATATATAGCATCATGAACTTTTGTGGGTAAAACCCACTTCATCAGATGAGCTGCTGAAATGTGCTTAGTGCTATGGTCCCCACCCAGTAAAACACCAAATCACATGCTTCACTTTAAGCATGTGTATTGTCCTTTTGGGATTTAACTTTACTCATGTGGTTTGTTGGATCAGAGTCAGGCTAGACTAGACTACGGGGTTTTTCCGGAAAAACTCTGCTGCATCCAGGGAACATGTGTGCTCTTCCACTTTTTTTTGCGGAAGAGGAGATGTACTCTTTTAGAAGCACTTTCTTCCTCCTCCCACGAGGAAGAAGGACTCTTCCAAAAGAGGGGTTTTTTTTCCAAAATTTGGCCCAGTATAGATGGGCCAAATTTCAGAAATGCCTCTTCCAAGAAAAACTATCAGCAATTTGTGTACCTTTTTCTGATAAAGCCTCGTAGTGTAGACGTAGCTTCAGAGTGCTCAGCACCTGGCAGGACTGAGTCCTTCATACACACCTTAGATGTGCTCAGGTACTATATAATTCAGCACACTGGGTCACCAGGGGTGGCAGGTATCAGAGGCAGCGGAAGGCATTGCCTTCCCAAACCTCCAGCCTGGCCCCACCCAAACTATGCCCCCAGAAGACCTCCTATAGGTATATTGGAGGTGGAGTGTTGCTGGGCCCCTGAGTGCCCGTCTTCACCATGGTCCAGGGAAGGGGAGGCTGGAACCACACACCACCCTCCCTCCCTATGCTCAGGTGTCAGGGAGGCTGGGGCCATGTGCCACCTACCCTCTCTGTGCTCTGGGTAGGTGTGGGGGAGGAGCTCTGCTCCTGTGAGGGACATGGCCTGGAGTGGAAGGGGTGGAGCCCCCAGCCCCATGTGGGTCACAGTAAATAAGGCAGATGGTTGCAAGATGGTCCTGTTCTGACCACTTTCATTGAGGCCCAGAAAAGACAGGTTATCTCCACGGATCTGCCACAGACTTCCTGCGTGAAGTTGGGAGAAACTGTGGCCATGTCTATACCAGAGGTGCTGTAGCAGCATAGCTATGCTAATATAACTCCATAGTGTAGAAGCAGCCTAGAGCAACAAAATGGTTTTTCCATTGCTATAGGAACTCCACTGCCCTGAGCAATATTAGCGTGTAGTATAGACCCCCAGGGTTAGATTGGTATAGAGGTGGCACAAGTTTGGATTTTTCCATACCCCTGAGCATTGTAGCTATGTCAACTTACATTTTTTAAGTGTAGGCCAGACCTAACATAATATATATGCACATGGCAGCTGAACCATGGTTGAAAATGCAGCCATAACATTGGCTTTTCCTAACTTTTGAGTGCTTTGCTTTGCAATCTTACCTTTTTAAGGGTTTTTTATTGTAGCATGAATCATAATATCAACAGCCACAGATTATCCAGGCTAAATAATTGAAAGACAATCTTAGTTATTAGCAGTATCATTAATTCTGTAACTGAAAATAAAAAGTTGTAAATGTCGGTACTTTCACCATTTAAAAAAAATAATTACATACAAAATGCCAATGGTATCTTGAGTATCTGAGCTTCGCTGAAGGGAAAATTGGATATTATGTAATTTTGAAATACAGATCCAGCCTCTCATTTTTTCTTTATTAATGCCACCACAGCATAAAGTGCTACATTAATATGCTGGATGTTATTAATGTTTAACTAGACTGTATTAAATATTTTAATAAAACTATAGTTTGAATAAGTGCTTCAACAGCTATAAATATTAAACTCTCTGAAATTTTTTTTTCCAAAATCTTATTAAAATGAAAAATGAGGGTGGAGATATACGGCAAAGATAGAGTGTGGAAATGTACTCAGTCATTCCCTACATTGTAAGGGTCCCCTAGCAAAAGCAGTTTTCAGTGCTAGTAGCCTTGCACCTTCCAAATACACAACTGTCTCTTAAATAGATGGACTGAGAAAAAAAATAGAACCAGGAGCTCAATAGAATGTATAATGTGGGTTGGGAGAGAATCAGATTTATGACTATTAGTGATTTAGGAGAAAATCTTTTATGAGCCATGAGTTTTACTTATGCTTTTCAACTAGGAGCTGGGAGTGTAGATGGATGGAAAAGAAAATTGAGTCCACAAAAAAGTGTAGGACATATATGCATATAGATGTGTAGACATCAAGTATAAACTTTAATGGCATATTCTTAAACACTTTATGTTAATAGGATTTAATAAGTTCCTTTGAAGCAGCTGGATTTTGAGCCATTATAGCGTGGAATAAACCCAGTATTGCAGATGTGATGACGATGACACAGATTCTTACTTTAATGAAAGCTTGTCTGCCTGAAGTGTAAGTATGAGATATGTGAACGGGTGAAGAACTACTTCTGCAGTTTTGTATTTTTGTGACTCAAAAATCAATGGTCATAAGTATGTCACAAAGACAGCAGAATCTAAAAATCAAGAGGCCTCTGAAGAATCTCAGTTGTTCACCTAAAGACAAGGAGATCACACTGATAAGTCATCATCTCCTGTTATTCCCCGTGGCTTATGTGGAAAAACACACTCACAGACATGACTAAGAAACAGTAGCCTAAAAGGAGAACCCCAAAAGTGGACAAAGAGTCAGACTGACATCTCCTGCTCAGGACTGAACAATCCATTGAGGTGAGACACCTGTGATTCCCCATCTGGATCAGAAAGTCATAAAGGGAAGCCCAACGGGATGATGCTATGCAGAGTTTCACCCTAAAAACACTAGGTAAATGAGGAGGAAATGTGCTCCTCTTGAGATCACCACAATGACAACTCAACAGCTGATATTCCTACTTCCCCTTCCAAAGAAAGTACAGACAAGGACATCATAGACCAGCCCGCTGACCCAAGAATGATGCCTGATAACAAGACAAAGCCAGAAGACATTGCCGGTGTAACGCCGGCAGGTGGAACACTTTGTGCATCAGTATCTACAGCTTGAGCTAAAAGCCAGTTGGCTCTGAGCTAAGGCTTTAGTTCAGGAGCAGGGAACCTTTTTTAGGGTCAGGGGCTACTGACCCACAGAAAAATCAGTCGGGCGGGGGACAGAATGGGCTGGCGTGCCAGCACAGGCTCCCCAATACGGGAGAGGGGGGGCGAGCCCAGAGCCCCAGAGGAGGGATCCAGGCAAGCAGGGGACCACACCTGGCCCCTGGGCCTTAGGTTCTCCATCCCTTCTGTAGATCAACCATTCTTTCTTTCTGTAAGTGGTCTTAGTGCCACTACATGGGACAATACACCACACACAGTAGGGCTACGTCTACACTGGTGGGTTTTTGCACCAAAAGTATGCAAATGAGGCTAAGTGTGGAATATTGCCAAGCCTCATTTGCATACCTAATGAGCCGCCATTTTTGCAGAAGAGGCTCTTGCGCTAGAAGGAGCTGTCTACACTGCCCCTTCTTGTGCAAGAAAAACCCTCTTGCACAATGCCGTTATTCCTGAAAATAATCGGCATAGCGGCATTGCGCAAGAGGGTTTTCCTTGCACAACAAGGGGCAGTGTAGACAGATTCTTCTAGCGCAAGAGTCTCTTCTGCAAAAATGGTGGCTCATTAGGGATGCAAATGAGGCTCAGCGATATTCCACACTTAGCCTCATTTGCATACTTCTGGCGCAACAACCCGCCAGTGTAGACATAGCCTAGGTGTGTGTGTTACACCTTGTTCCTCAAAATGCAGTTCCTAATGGACTCTGAACATTCTACATACAAGCAAGCTAAAGAACAGATACTTTTTCTAAGTAACTATTATTTTTGTCTTTTTCAAAAAGAACACCAGTGGATTGACGCCAGCCAGGAAAGATGTGTCCTAGCTATTGTAGGTGAGGATGTATATGTGCAATGCCTATAATAACAATAGTACATGCATATATAAACCCATGTAATAAGTTGCCATTAGGTACTGATTAACCTTGGTTCAAAGCAAACCTCATTATGGAGTCACCTAACATATAGAAAGATTTAAAGGTTAACCTGTTCTTTCCACCTCAGAAAATATAAGCTGCTAAGTGACCTGCATAGGGATAGAAAAATTTAAATAAGTAATTTAATAAGTCATTGGTATTATGTTAACTTTGTAATTTGAATACAGATTATGCTCAGCAATAACTTGGCCATTTGTTGGTCTGCCAGGCCCTTCCACACCAAGGGGACACTGGCTTGGGGCTGAGCAGTATGGAAGGGCATCTATTTCTGCAGCCAGCAGCAGCCCCATCCACCACCCGTGGAAGGAAACATTCACTGGCGGAGGGGGAGGGGGAGGTCGCTCAGGCTTCTGGCACAACTCGAAGAGGTGGAGATAATATGTGTTTCCCTTCAGTGCACCAGCTACCCCCTCCTCTGCAAGAGGGTGCTGCATTCACCCCATATACTCCCTCACTCCCACTGGCTGGAGGACTGCCCTTTTCCCTCCCCCCACCTACCAGGCCAGGTAAGACCTGGCAGGACAAGCAAATGAACTGGGATTGTTCCTTGAAAACTCAGCAACCATGGGTATGTAAAGTCTTAAGATCTGAAGCTTAAGGGTTCTGCTCTGAGCTCTCCCTTGAGGGAAATAACAAGGAAGGGCAATCATTTTATGCTGAAATCCTTCCCTTGCCTCTTTTCACAATGCAGGTTCACTAGGCCTGACATTGCAGTTGTGCAGATTGTAGTGTACTGAATTTCATGCTAAACTCTTTGTTTGCCATAACTAAGATCACTATAATCTAGCGCCACTCTATTCACGGGTATGTTTATAAAATTATAATTGTTTTAAGCATTATAATTGAATTAAGCAGCCCCTTTCTCACTGAAGCTAAGTATTTTTTTTGCTGTTCAGTAAAGACAAGCACTATATTTTTCTTTCATAAAGCAAATCGTGTATGGAATGAAAGAGAACTGATTATTTGAAGAAATGGAATAGGTCTGGGTTGATTTAATAATGGGCTGGGGAAAGCAGGGGGGAAAAAGTAGGAAGTTTCATTCATAACATAGGCTATGTCTAGAATGCAGGCTTCTTTTGGAAGAAGCTTTTCTGGAAGAGATCTTCCAAAAAAACTTCTTCTGAAATAGAGCATCCACTCTGCCAAAGTGCATCAAAAAAGTGATTTGCTTTTTCGAAAGATAGCGTCCAGACTGAATAGATGCTGTCTCTCATGTAAACTGTAATTACTATGGGCGGAATGGCCACGAGGGCACCTGTGCTTTTTCATCTTTCCTCTTCTTGCAAAAGAACTCCCTCTTCCCTGTCCACACATGCCTTTTTCCAAAAGAGCTCTTTCGCAAAAAGGCTTCTTCCTCATAGAAAGAGGTTTACCAATGTTGGAAAAACTCCTCTGTTCTTTCAATTTTCTTTTGAAAGAATACGATTGCAGTGTGGAAGTAATTGAAGTTTTTTTTTAAAAAAACAGCAGTTTTTCCAAAAAAAATCTGTAGTGTACACATACCAATAAAGACAAAATTCATTCCCAATTGTTTTGTCTTGTTTAGAGCAGCCTTACTGCTGGGTATAAATGAAGAAACTTTCATTTGTGTAGATTTTTTAAAAGTTTGAAAAATCACATAGAAAAGCTAGATTTACAACTATCCTAACAGTCAGAACAACCAGTGTTTAAACTAAATATCAGCAATGTCCTTTCAGGAATGTGACTACTCAAAGGCAGTCAAAATAAGAAAATGTGCAGTAGTTTTCTGTATTGTAGTTCATGCCAGATGGGAAGGTCAGCAATATTGGGTTGTAATGATTAAATTGCAATATATTTCTTATTGTATAGGAAAAGACAATAAATGTTGCAAATGCAGCAACAACAGTTTCATGTCAAGAATGTGAATATTCATGGTCTGAAGATAGGAAATATGCATTGGTTTTTTGTTACACAGTTTATATTTTCATCTTGAATGTCCAATAGATTCAGAGCTCAGGTGCATCATAGTTCAAGAATGGAATTGCTACTTTGCCATAAAGTTTTTTTGTTTTTATTTTGTGATTCTTGTATCTATAAAGCATGACTGATAATAACTGTGAAAACTATACCCGCAGCAGAAATGCTCCATAAAAATATTATTCTGCACTTCAACTGGCAATGTTGGACTACTGCAAACTATTTACCTCTGCATCCTAATAGCATGTAGGGTTTGATGCTGTCCTCAGATGCATACAGATATGTACAGTATCACAGTGCAGTGTGTAAGATAGGCACATTTGAGTGTTGAAAATTCCCTGGAACAATTTTAAAATACATTGGACTTTGCAGAATAAAGAAGTTCTTGGAGAAAAGAGATGCCAAATTCATACCATCAGCTTTCAGCGTTGTGCCTGTAATACCACAGCTGAATTTAGTCAGAAGTTTTTGCAGGGAAAGTACTATTGTATTTATTGCATTAAAATATTCACCAATTCAGCAATTTTTGAGATTACTTAATGGAGGAGGCAATTGGGCACCAGTCATTCCTGGGCTCTGTGCCCAGCTTTTGCAGGGACTTGTTAAGCAATTACTTAACTGGTTTGTGGCTCCATTTTATTTATATTTTTTTTTAGAAAACAGGGTAAGAATATTAAGTACCCCTTAGTGGCAGTGAATGGTTTATTTCACTGCAGCATTCCCTAAGGAACATGTCACTGGTCTGGACCGTGACATTTTAGTTCTAGTCTCAGTTCTGCTTCTGACTTATTGTATGACCATGGGCAAGTTGTTTCTTCTCTCTTCTTTTCATAGATTTCCAGACCAGAAGAGGCCATTGTGATCATCTAGCCTGACCTTCTTCCAAACACAGACAACAGAGCTTCCCATACTTAACTCTTTTTTATGTAGAGCATGTTACTACAAAAAAAAATCCAATCCTGATTTAATAATAGCCAGGGATGAAGTATCCAACATGACCCTTTGCCTTCTTGTCTATGTTGATTGTGAACTCTCCAGGACTGGAATATCTCCCACTGTGTATTTGTGTGGAGCTCGAGTCTCAAGCCATACCTAGGCAAAGGGGGCCCGCGGAATGGCTGGGTCTCTGGGCAAGGTGATGTGGGGGAGGGACCTGCTCTACACTCCCAGAAGAGGCGGGACCTTGAGTAGAAGGGGCAGGACTGAAGTCTAGCCTGCTGCTGCCAGGACTTCAGTGATGCTCAGAATTCACCACTTGGGGCTCTGACAGTGATTTAAAGGCCCTGGTGCTCTGGATGCTACCACTTCCAAAGTAGTGGCAATGGCAGCCAGGATCCCCAGGCCTCTGTTGAATCATCAGGCCCCAGGGCAGTTGCCCACTTCACTTTTCCCTGGCCCTGTTGGCAGGCCTGCCTGTAGGTGATACTATAACATAAATAATAATATTGAGGTACACTTATAGCTTTGCAAGGAAGATGCTACCAATGGGCATGATCCATTCAGCTACCATTACACTATAAATTAGGGATGTGAATGACTAGTCAACAGATTAGTTGACTAGTCGCTTCCCCCTTGTCTCTCGCCACCCACCCTGCTGCCTCTATCAGAAAGGTACTTCAAAGTGGCAGCACCACATGGACCCTGGGGCCAGACCCCGGGCTCCATGTGGCGCTGTCTCTTTGAAATGCCACATGCAGCCCAGGGCCAGCTGCTGTGTCCCCACGCCACATGTGGAGCTGCTGCTTTGAAATGCCGAATGCAGTCCAGGATCAGCTGGGGTGTCCCCATACTTCATGTGGTGCTGCTGCTTTGAAATGCCACGTGCAGCGTGGGATCAGCTGCAGACTCCTCCGCTGACCCCGGGCTCCATGCGGCACTGCTGCTTTGAAATGCCACGTGGAGTCTGATGCTGGCTTCCCCACGGCGTTTCAAAGCAGCAATGCCGCACACAGCCCAGGGTCAGCAGGGGGAATCCCCAGCTGACCCTGGGCTCCATGCAGTGCTTTCACCTTTGAAGTGTAGCAACAGCCTAGGGCAGTGCCTAGGGGACAGGTCACTGGCCTGGACCATGACATTTAATGTGGATATGCCCTATCGACTAATCGAATAGTCAATGCAAAATGAATCAACTATTCAATTAGTCAATTATTCCAAATTTAACATCCCTTCTATGAATTATCCCACTGGTATAAGTACAAAATCATACAGAAGTAGAAAGTAGTTGGCTTTGTGCATAAATTAATTTCTAAATGTACTTTAAACTACTAGAAGCAAAACACCCCACAGTCCATATATTTTTCTTTCAAGAACAGATTTAATGTGATTGTGGAATGGACAATAAAATGTTTGGCTCTATGTTCTCTAACCTTGCTGCTAAGAGCTATATACTAGTAACAAAATGTTCACATAAACTTTAACATTTTTTTCTTGGCTAAAACCACAACAGGAGGAGAAAAAAATCTGCTGACATAGATAAAGAATTTGAAAAAGCTCCTCTAGTGTGTGCCATTTCAGTCTGCCAGTTTATAGCCTGGGAACATTATCACAGCTTCATTTCCACAACAAAAGGGCACTATTCTTTTCTTAAAGGTTTGACAGTTCATCTTGTCCTTGGTGTTTTGCATCATAAATGCACTTGTATTGTCAGCTTTTCTATTAACACTCATCTATCTAGAGATGCCAAAGAAAAAGCTAAAGAAAAGGACGTGTTTGACAGGTTACTGTAGTTTCTTTTGTGTACTGTAATCTGCAGACTTCAGTGGTTAAAAATTACAGTAGCAATTGTGCATATAGTACATTTTAAAAATTGGATGAACTTTTCACATTTGAATGTCAGAAATTCACATGGTTTGTGCTCCATATAAGTACTGATTATGGTTTATATTCTGAATAGTGCTTAGAGGTCCCAGTCAGGTTTGGGACTTAATCATTCATGCTCAGCACTGTACAAAGGCAGAATAAAAGTTATTCCCTACCTCATAGAATTTACAGCCTAAATAAAGAAGACAGAGAGTGTCTTTTGTCCACAGGTGGAGGGGAAAAGGATGTATCATACAAACAGAATGATTAGGATGTTGGGCTGGTAACAGTACAATACAACTTTATTTAGCTTTTTTTCGCCTTTCCTTTTGTTATAATTATATATAGAGGTGAGCCTGTTTTCACTTTTTTTTTAGAAATGTATTGTATACAGTACATATCTTTACAATAGCTAAATAGAACATGGTGTATTATAAACATGTTGAATGTGAGATTGTTGCAATAAAACTGGCTTAATGAGGATCTGGAGATCTCACAGCATGGAGATTTTCATTTCTAGTTTTCCAAATAAAACCCAGAGCAGGTTCACAATGTACATAAGTTGTTACCATGTGTTGACAGTTTGTTGCCTTATGAGAAATGAGTTTGTCAGTTTAACTAAACTGGACTAAAGTCAAGGAATACCTATGTTAGTTTGTAATTGCAAAAACAAGGAGTCCTGAGGCACCTTAGAAATTAAGGGTATGTCTACACTGCATTCCTCTCTCAATAGAGGAATGCAAATGAAGACATTCGAGATTGCAAATGAAGCCAGGATTTAAATATCTCGTGCTTCATTTGCATAATCACATTATGGCGCTATTTCGAAATAGCACTATTTAGAAATAAAACACGCTGTGTAGACACGTTATTTTGAGAGAAAACCCTTCTCTCAAAATAACTGTTATTCCTGAGGAATAACTGTTATTCCTGACGAAATAATGCGTCTACACAGTGTGTTTTATTTCAAAATAGCTCTATTTTGAAATAGTGCCATAACACGATTATGCAAATGAAGCGCAAGATATTTAAATCCCGGCTTCATTTGCAATTTCGAATGTCTTCATTTGCATTCCTCTATCAAAAGAAGAATGCAGTGTAGACATACCCTATCAGATTTATTAGGGCATAAGCTTTCATGGGTAGAACCCACTTCATTAGATGAATTGGAGTTCAGTTTACAGAGGCATGGATATATATATAGATATATATAGATATAGATATAGATACATATAAGGACAACAAAAGAAAAGGGGTACTTGTGTAAATGGGGCTAATCAAGTGGAAGTGGCTCATTCATAACAGTAGATATGGATATCAAGCAAGGGGAAATTGCCTTTATAATGTGTTAGACAATTAAGATCCTTATTCTAAATTAGTAGTATTGATTCATTAAGGGCATGTCTACACTTCAGTGTTTTTCCAGAAAAACAGCTGTTTTTTCTGGAAAAACAGTACTTGCGTCCATACTGCTATTGCGTTCCTTCAACAAAAAGTCGAAAGAACGGTTTTTTTTTCTGACGGCAGTAAATCTCTTTCTACAAGAAAGAAGCCTTTTTCTGTGGTCGCAGAAGAGGGAGTTTTTTCGAAAAAAGAGGCCTCCACAAAAGAACACAGGTGCCCTGGTGGCCACTCCATCCCAACTAATCAGAACTCTATAGTTCCTGTCTCCTGCCAGCTCTTAAAGCTGCAGGCACCCAGGACAAGCCTTGTGGCAAGAAGCCAGCCCAGACAGCTGCACCTGACCACGTGGCTCTCCCTGCCGCCCACATTTGGACACATGGCCCAGCCACAAACCCCCCAAAACCCCTCTGGCCCTCACAGGGACCAGCACCAGAGCTCCCAGGACCCAGCCTGGGGCACAAGAAGACGTGCACAATAGTGGTCCGGGGCGGAGATCCTGTCCCTCCTGGAGCTGTGGAGTGAGGAGGAGACCCTGCAGGATCTCTGCTCCCAGAGGCAAAATGCGGACATACATAGCCAGATGGCCGAGGCTCTGGATGTGAGGAGCTATCCCCTCAGGAGACTAGAACAAGTACAGAGCAAAATGAAGGAGCTCCTCCAGGGCTACTCCAGGACCAGGGAGTGTAGCTCTCACTCTGGGGTAGGACCCCACTTCTGACCCTACTACCAGGCACTCCACCAAATCCTGGAGGGGTGGTGCAGTCCCTTCCCCACCTGTAGTGGTGGACTCGGGGCTCAAGACGCCCATCGTCGCCCACCCAGGGCTCCCTAGTGAGGAGCAGGAGGAGAAGGACGAGGAAGA
>CM057846.1:21700077-21715445 GCA_030068395.1 Apalone spinifera
GAGCAAAAAAAAAAAGGGGGGGAGGGAGGACCAAACTTATTGAGCCTTTAAATTTCTGCTCCCTCCACCTCCGCCAGACGCAGCAGGGGAAAAATGTCCCCGCTGGCCTTCCGTCTGAAAAAAGAAGAAAATACCGGATATTTTACATGTCCAGTATTTTCTGATTTTTTTTACCAGACAGAAGATGGAATTACTGGACTGTCCGGGTGAAAACCGGACACCTGCCAACCCTAGAAGGAGTTAAATCTCCAAGTAGTGTTGGTAGAGTATAGCAGGCTGGCAGAAACTCCTAGATAAGATGAATGGAAAGGCTGTATATTAACAGACAAAAAGGGGAAAAGAGAACAAAACCCAATGGGAGTTTTTCAGTCTTTTGGAAGGGACCAAGCAGCTATAAGAGAAAAGAGTAGGACACAGGCCTCCCAGAAGCGGATGCCATCTAGGTCAGCTGCCTTTGAGACAGCCACAGCCAGCTAAGAGCAGAACCAAACTACGGAGCTAAGCAAAACACCATTTAGGAGTATGTATCTTGGGCAAGGAATACAGAAGTCCTAGGAAAGATTGCCCTGTCATGTCCTCAAGGAATGTTCTTTTTAGGAAAGTATTAAAAGGAATGTTTTCTGATCCTTGATGGCAAACCCTTCTCCACTGACCATTCGGCTGCCCAGAGGGGAATCTGACACTATCCTGCTTCCAGCACTGATTCTCAACTCAGAAAAGCAACACAGAACCCAGATTCAGTGACACAATTCAACCCCCTCTTTGCAGTCCTCTGATGAACCACTTTGTTTTTGATCCTCCCTTCTAGCTGTGAAGCATGCAGAATTTAACTGACATTCCAGCATCACACTGAACTTACAACATAAATACTCTTCCAGAAAAATTGTGATGTAATATTACTTTACTTAGAATTCAGAAATCTAACACACAACAGTCAAAGCCAGAGAGACAAAGCAGGCTGCTCTCTAAAGCAGAGAAGCACAGCTCTGGGTTACCTTTTTTGCAGGCAGACCGACTGCTTAAGACCTAGATCAAACACTTCCGTATAGAACCTGAAAGTAGGAGCAGGAAACCCTTATATCTAAGTGATGGCTTATAATTTTAACCCTGTTTTCAATAGCTGTAACAAACAACAGTACTAAGCATTGCTGCCTCTAAAATGTTGGGCTTCCAAATGCCTACAAGCAGCTGATGTTATTAAATAATGTAATGTAAGGAAGGTGGGAGGGATTCTCTCACGAGTTGGAACAGAATGATTGTATCTTTAAGTGTTTAAAAGATTCATGAATGAATTGGCTGTAGCTCTGGGATACCAACTCAGTCCTTTCCTTGCATAAGAAAAGGGAATTCAATAGTGAAGTATCTGTTGGGTTAATATTTTAATTCTATAGCAATCACATATCTGTTCTTTTTCCTATGTCAGCTATTCTGTCCTATTTTATTACATTTTCAGATATAATCTTCAAGGTCAATCTGCTACAAAGGTGTTTGATTTGGCTGAGCAAGAAACAGAGAAAGGCAAAAGAAACTAGTCTGTGATTCTGCCTCCTTTGATTTATAGCCAAGAAACTCTTTTCATTCCCAGAATTGCTGTTTTCAAAAAACTCCTGCAGGAAATGGGCCCCGCCACTTTGGCCTAGGGTTGCCAGTTTTGGCTGGACATATTCCTGAAGCTTTTATCACATGACAATTCTAAATTACATATTCATTTTTAATTCCTGGCCTGGCAACCTTATTTTGGGCTTGTCTAAAGGTGAGATTTTAGGAACATTAACCCGTGTGGACTCCCTGGCCACGTCTATAAAACATCATTCATCCTTACACAAAACTGAAGTTACTTTGAGCTTTCTCTGAAAATCTCACTCCCTAAATTAGCAGTGCAACAAGGAGTTTCTGCTGAGGCCACTTCTATATTTACCAGCAGTTCAATGCTCCAGAGGACAATCTTCTAGCATTCAATTTAGCAGGTCTAGTATAGCTCTGTAAATTGAATGCTGAGGGCAGCTCCGACCAGTGTCTGTACTCCTGGCAGTCGCAAGGAGTTAAGGGAAAGGAACAGGAGCATTTGCTCCTATCAGCCTCCAGCTGTGTGGATAGCGCAGAAATGCAATTTAAGATTCATCAACTCCAGCTATGTAATTTAAGTAAGTTGCGTATCTTAATTCGACCTCCCGCTGTAGTGTAGACCAGACCTAAGTCTGCCAGTAGTACAAAACAATGTCTCATTCTTCACAGTCTCTTGTGAGTTTCCAACTCCTAAAGTGGAAGTTGGAGGAAAGACTCTGGACCACCATTTCCAGAGTAGCCTGAACAATGCTATAATCATTCCTCTTGCAGCTCTAGGTGTTAGCCTCAGGTTCCTGGTGCAACCTGTAGCTCCTTTCCTGTGCTACCAATACTATTTTAAATGATCCCTCTGTATGGAGCATGCCTAGCTTTTGCTCTATGTCTTGCCCTGGTATAGTTTAGGGCATGGGTTCCCAAACTGGGAGGCGTGAAGAAATTCTGGGGGGAGGGTCGAGGCGACCCAGCCTCCCCCTCCCCATCAAGGTTTTTTTTTTTTTTTTTTTTTTTTTGCTCAACAAGTTTTGCTGCAATTTGGGGGGGAGGGGACGTGAGGGTTTTCAAAAATCAAAAAGGGGGGCATGATGCCAAAACATTTGGGAACCTCTGGTTTAGGGTCTTTAAACTCTACCACACACATTCCTGCTCCATTCCAGAGTCACCAGGTGCACTAGTGCAGACAGTCCCCTCTACATCTGTATTTTTATGACCCTTCATAGTCTAATGTAGCACTCTGAAGCAGTACAGTCGCAGAAAAAACAGTGTTTGTCTCTCACCACCTCTTGTAACAGAACAGCTCCAAGTTTGACATCCAGTGTGCCCATTTGCAAAATGAAAGGCTCTGAGAAGTTGAAGTGGAATAGAATGGGTTTCTGTATGTTGGATCATCAGGTGAGTCTGGCCTGGGTGTGCTGAAAACATGGGGCAGAAGATGTGGGTGAGCATGTGGGTTTGCTGCTCCTATTTGGGTCATTACCCATCTCTGACTGATATAGTTTTCAAATAGGGAACTGTCATAGCTCGTGGGCAAACCTCAGACTTAAAAGGGAACACAGTGATGAGAAGTACCTCCTGTTCTTTCCATGCTTTTAGCAGGAAGATATGAGAAATCTGAGTACCCTTCCTTTTTCCAGACTGGTGAACCTGATACTGTATGATTCCAACCCAACTCACTATTTTAAAGCATTATTGCCACTAGGATAGCGGCTTGGATTCAGAGTTAGGTAATAAAACTTAGTCTCCTCAGTTGGAATTCTTGGATACAGTCCCCTTTGCTATAGTTCCTCTCTTGTTCATGTTGTACCCTCAGTAAGTTCTTCTTTATGAACTTTCCCAAGTCATTAGCTTTTCTCTTAGTTGTAAGACAAACTGTACTGAGTTGGTGATTCTCAAGTCTTGTTCCTTGTACATTTCACAGACCAGGTCTAATATCCCTGTCTTCCATCAAAGTAATCAAACAGGGAAAGTCCCGTGGACACTTGGGGAACCTCATGGACAATGAACAAGAAGAAAGGTAGGAGCTGGTCCCAGTGAAGAGGATTGGAGGCCATAAACTTCTTAACCCCTTTCAAGGTTTGACTAAAACATTCCACCAACGTGTTGGCCTGTGGTACATGGATGTTATTAAAGCTTCCACCTTTAGTAAGCAATGCATCTCCTCGATTAACTGTGACATAAACTTAGTTCATTGGTTGGTGATTGTTTCTAACAGGATCCCTACAAAGGTGAATAGTTTCACAAGTTCTGTGGCCACAACTGCTGCCTTTGTGAACTAGAGAGGTATTGCCTTGGGCTAGCATATGATATAGTCCATGATCATCAAGATATATTGGTGTCCTACCCTGATCTTTTCTAGTAATGCCATTAAATCTGCACCTATTCTTTCACTCACTACAGGGAGGGACACTAGAAGAGCTTTAGCAAACTTCCTCAGAGATATGCTCTGACATTCATGGTCTAAGCATAATAGTGCTACACTGCCTTGTGGAGCCAGGCCAATAAAACTTAGGGTCACCCCATCAAATGTTTTTTCCTGCCCAAGGTGTCCTCTATGGGGTATTTCATGGCCCAGCTTCAACATTTCCCTTCATAACAGCTTGAGGATGAGGAATTGAATTCTAATTTAACCAGTCTGAGTGCTCTTCACTCCTCAATGTGGGTATGTCTAGACTACATGACTCCGTCGACGGAGCCGTGTAAATTAGTTTATTCAGCATAGTTAAAGAAGCGGGGATTTAAATAATCCCCGCTTCATTAAAATAAACACAGCCACCGCGCTGTGCTGACGATCAGCTGATTCGACACAGCATAGCAGTCTAGATGCGGATCTGTCGGCTGGGGAAGCCTTTGCAGACCGATCCTGTAAACCTCGTTTCACGAGGCATAAGGGATCGGTCGGCAAAGGCTTCCCCAGCCGACAGATCCGCATCTAGACTGCCTTGCTTCTTTGACTATGCCGAATAAACTAATTTACATGGCTCTGTTGACGGAGCCATGTAGTCTAGACACACCCTGTATGTTTTCACCTTGTAATTCAAAGCAAGATCATTATTTGGTTAGTAATCACAGTTTTTGCTGCATCACTCTTGTGTGCGAGCTGTTTGTAGACTCAGCTCTACATAAAATCATTTAGTAGGTAATCAGTTTGGCTTGAGAGCAGGTGTATATTTGCAGGTGTGCTATGCAGGACCTTAATGTGAAAGTCCCTTCTTCCAGGTCATTGTCTTTAGGGTTTGGACTATTAACTGGGGATGCAAACATTCCTTCTTCTGGGTCATCATCCCCTTTGCCCTCAGTCCCAGCCTGATCATCCCCTGCAAGTCCCCTCAACCTTCCCCTCTTCTTCCTCTAGAGACTTCCCTTGTCCTATTTCTATCAGTTTCCAAAAAAGCTTCTAGTCCTGCAAAATTTGGATAGACTATGTTTGGGGCCACTCTCAACTCTAGGTTTGGGGCTGTTTCTGTCTGGTTCCATATTGTTAATTAGATTCATCTTGTGTGGTACTGGTGTATGTCTGTGAGAATACATTGAAGAAATATGGCACATAAAAGCACTTTCTCAATCCTTGCCAAGTATTCTCCAGCCATTATCAGAATGCACCCCAAATCTATTAAGCCTTGGACTCTGACCTCACTAACCTGCTCTGGAGCCATCAACTTTTCTGATCTCTTCCGGTGGGCTCTGGATTCAACTTCCCTAACCTGCCCATAATTGTAATCTGTGTTGTCCACTTGCAAAAGCAGTTGTCTGACAGTGGAGGGGCTTCAGTTGTTTGTGCCACCACATTCAGGGTATGGGGAAGAGGTAGGGCCGGGGTAGGCCTGGGATGGAGGGAGGGGTGAGCATCCCCTCAGACAGAGAGGAAATCGGTGCCTATGTAAACTACTAAAAAAATAAAGGGAACATTTAAAAAAGATGTGACAAGTTTAGGAATCTTTCTGTGCTTGTTTCATTTAAATTAAGATGGTTAAAGCATATTTTTCCTTCTGCATTGTAAAGTTTCAGAGCAGTATTAAGCCAATATTCAGTTGAACTTTTGAAAGAACAACCATAACGTTTTATTCAGAGTTGCAAACAACCTCCATTCCCAAGGAGTTCATAATGCTGAGGTTCTAGTGTCGTTCCATGTTAGGCAATTTCAGGGGGAGGCCTGGAACTGGACTGGGGATAGCAACTGGACTGGGGATGGCAGGTTAGATGGCACATTTGGTATTGCAGCTGTGCTACTAGCTGGTGCAGCAGCTGTTGCTGCTGCTCCTGTGCTGGGTAGCCAGTTCCCCAATAAACTGCGACTTGGTATTGCTTTATGCCTTGCCCTGGTTTAGTGTGGAGTCTGTAAATCCCATCACTTATGGGTGCAAACCCCATTGACATTGGTAGGTGTGAACTGACCCTTCAATTAACCTAACTGTAAGCATAACCCTCACATAAGACACAAGGTGTGTTTGTGAATGTGTTCAGGGGCTTTTGGCTGAATATTGGTTTGAGTAGGGATGGGGTGAAGAGAGATCACAAGAATCTGAGGAGAGACAAGAGGGAGCCAGTCATCCTGAAGGAGAAGTTGACAGCACAGTGGCTGACCTGAGAAGAAACCTGGGAAGAGGTTTTAGGGTCACAAGTGCAGGCTAACAGAGTGTCTCTGGTGATGTGAGCAAAAGCTCATTGATTCCCTCTGCATTCAGAGATATAGGGCTTTGTTCATTCTTTGTAATGAAACAAAATTCCATCAAAATAATACCTGACTACTCCTAATTTGTTCTGCCAACTGGAAAACCCACAGGGTTCCAAACTTTGACCAGTTGCTCGGATCATAAAGGGACAACAGTACTATGTCATCTCATCCTTCTACTTCCCCTGCTGACAACAGTGAAGAGCTTCAAGGGTGAGATAAGATTCCTTGGTTGGTATAAGAAACATGGCCATTACTAGGCGGGAAGCCAGTCTAGATCAGAGAGCCTAGTTTTCCGTGACTGCAAAGAAAATACATATAGCCAAATACCTCAGACAAAGGGCCTAGACCTAGAGCTCCAAAAGTCAACAAGTGTACAGGGAGTCTCAGAACATCTACAGCCTATTAAGAGGTACAGATAGGAAAAGTAGCATATAGAAATCCACCTGTACTGACTGCCTCTAACTTGGCTATCTGGGGCATGCAGCACAATTGCTGTGGTTACTGGAAATGTGTTAAAAATCCATTTGCAGGTCCCTTTCAGCATGGAGCCTGGCCATTGTCAGCTCTGATTCTGCCATTCTATTTCCACTCTCCTTCACTCATTTGGAAAGACTCTTCAGAATCCTAGGTTGTGATCTGTTTATTTCCATTTTCGGTGAAAAGAGATTTCCTACAGGTGGTTGCTTTCCAATTATCACTAGTTGAGAGGTACAAACTTCCTCTGGTTACATTAAAAAGAAAATATTTTCCTCCACGTTGGATGGGGATCACATGTTTACGAGTTTTTCTTTTATAGGGGAATGGTTTGTCGATCTAAGCATTGGGTTTAAAATGTATAGACTCCCTGGAACCACATTTCTGACAGCTGCCTCAGGCTTTTATTCTTCTGCTGGAAATACAAGAAATTAAATTCCATCCAATTTACTAGATGAGAGGGAGGGAGAGCTCCTTGAGATGAGACTTTAAAAATCAAAGTTTTGCCTACTAGGGATATGACAAATCCCATTTGCATTGTCACATTAAGCAGGGTTTTCTCAAACTAGAAGCAGCTGCATTTTGGTGGTGCTACAAAATAGTTTGTGGAAGGCTTTGCCTTTCTGTAAATACAAAATATCCACATTACTTAAACTCATCCTAAAGAAGAATCCAACAAATGTGTGGATACCTAGTGTTCAGTTCTTACCTATGCCTGTGATACTTCTGAACCACCAATTTATCAAGAATTCAGGGGGTAGCCGAGTTAGTCTGTTAGGGTATGTCTACACTACAGTGTTATTTTGAAATAATTATTTCAAAATAGCTTATTTTGAAATAACGTGTCTACACGCAAGATGCATTTCAAAATAGCATTTTGCTATTTTGAAATAGCGCGTCCACACTGAGTGGACTCTGAATCACATTTAAGGCTAGCCGGAACCAGTTCCAGCAGGGCACCAGGTCAGTACTTACATAAGAACATAAGAACGGCCGTACTAGGTCAGACCAAAGGTCCATCTAGCCCAGTATCCTGTCTGCTGACAGTGGCCAGCACCAGGTGCCCCGGACTTACTGTGTGGGGCTCCTGCCTGAGGCTATCTAAGGTCTGTGCTTAAAGGGACCCTCCTGGTCAGTTAGTTCTCAGGTTTCCCTGCTTGCTTGCCTACCTCGATGAGGGACAGCAAAGCATTTTGTCCCTGCATGCTCTGGTTGCCCTTACTCGGGGCACCACAGCACTCTGCAACATGGAGACAGAGCTGCCCCTGGGCACTCTGGTGCTTCTCGTGGACGTGTTGCTGCGAGCCTGGCTGAACTTTCTGCAGGCTGCCATCCGGGAGGTCCATCAGGGGGCTGTCAATATCCAGGAGGCCCTGCAGGAGAGCTTCCACCCTGAGGAGTACTAAGAGCCTCCCTAGTCTGCCCCACTGGGGACTTTTGCCTCATTCCTCCCTCACGTCCTTCTACTTACCCCTCCTTAACCCCCCTTCCTGATGTCAAATAAAATACACGTATTTTCATGAACACAAACTCTCTTTATTTAACAAAACTGGGTGGCGGGGAGGGAATGAAACTCTGGTGAGACTGGGGAAAGGAGGTGGGAGAGGGGAGAAGAGAGGTTGGGAGAGCGGAGGGGGAAACCTGGGAAGAGGGAGCTGGAAGGGGGAAGCAAGGGGAAGAAGGGGGAGGAGAAGCACAGGGCTCAGGGATGAAGGTCTCGCCGGGCCAACTTGATTGTCATGCAAACCTGCTCCTGGGTTTACATGTGGCATTTGGTGGCCAGGCTGGCAGCTATCCTGTCATAGACGGCTGCGATCCTCCATCTAGTCAGAGATCATGGACATTGGGGGCATCCCCCCCAAACCTGAATAAGGTCCATGATCTCCACCCTGGACCAGGAAGGCGCCTGCCTTCTCGGGCCCTGGCAGGCTCCTGGGAGCTGGCAGACTGCTCCTAAGGAGCGGTGGAGAGCTGGCTGCCAGTGGCTTGCTGGCTTATGTTTTGGGGCCACTGGGTTAGGGGCAGTGACTGCTGGCTCTGGGCTGGCAGGCTTGGAGCTAGCACAGGCACTGTGGCTGGAGTCTACCCTTTTAAGGACTCCAGGGAAGGGGGGAGAGAGAGAAGTGTTCTTGGTTGAGGCTGGAGTGGCCACCAGGGCACCCTGGGAAGGCTGGAGGCCCCCTATTTCGATGTCCCTAGAATCCCAACACCATTAGGCACATGCCCAGTATGCCTGACTGGAAATCCAGCCTGCCCACAGCTCCCTTGTGGCAGTACTGGTGTTTCCAGCAGCCTGTCTCAGACATCCCTTTTGCTTATGTACTCAAAACACAACATTCCATACTCTGCCCTGTTTTTCAGTCCCACAGCCTCTGCCCAGGGACTGTAAATTGTTTGTATTTAACAATTCTCTGCTGTAATTAATACAATGGACTGTGTCCTGATTCTCCAGGGCTATTCATCATTTCTGCTAAGACAGCCCAACTATTCATATAGAATTTTCCGAGAGTATCATTCTGGCTCCAGGATTTGTCATTCTTCATTATAAATGGCATTTCAGTGAGCTCCTCTATTCCCAGGGGGATGTAACCTGTCTAAGTCTGAGTCAGATAATGGTGAGAGATAGCAGTTTCCCAAGAATGGGCTTATCTGTTCCAGATTGCATGATTATATAAATTGGTTTTTAGATATGGAATATAAATGCAATTAATTCCTCCAGGATTACATTTGATAATGCCATAGAAATTAATCTTCAATGGCAGAAATAACCGGCTGCTTCGTGTTACTCATTTTTTAATGCAAAAGCCTGTTCAGTATCCATTACTGAAAACCAAAACAAAAAGAAAATACCACCCAAACCTTTTTTCCTCCATCTTTTAACAGAATTTAAATTGTTCCTTTTTTAACACAGTAAGGTCTGGAAGGGAGATTTCTTACGAGAAAACCTAGCCACAGTGATAGAGTCATTAGTCACTGAGAGAATGCATATAGTCACTGCCATTTAATCTATAAAGACCTGGTTTTCTGAACAGCAGATAGGGACTCAGGACTGCTAGCTTCTGTGCCAGCTGTCCAGCATTAGACAACTATAGAGCTGAGCACTTCACAGGCTTGGGCTTTAGGGTCTGAGGCCTGTATACACTTAAAACTTAGATTGACCCTGCTATATTGCTCAGGGCTATGCAAAACTGTGTGACATAGTTATATTAACCTAACCTCACTGTAGATGCAGCTTTGTCAGTGGAGAAATCCCTTCCATTGATGAAGGAAGTGTTCACACTATGGTATACACTACAGTTGCAGCACCATAGCTGTGCTGCTGTAGTGTAGAAGTTAATTTGTGCCAGGCTTGCTGGGACTCAGTGGTGTGCAAGGCATGTCCTCACACATACAGCCCCCAGCACCTTTTTATTTCCAAAAATTAAGCACAGAGTATAGACATATCTTCAACCTACCTATCTGTGAAATGGGCTTACCTCACAAGGTCTTCTGAGGCTTATCTTTAATGCATTTGAGCTCTTTAAAGGAGAGGTGCTATAGAAGTGCCAGTTATCAGCAACATTTTTTTTAAACTTTGTGAGAATTTAGTGTGCTACCCTGACAGCTTTTAAGGCTGAATTCCCACTATTTTCAATAGCATGTTCCACATACGTATGACTACCAGCTACCTTCTCAATTTAGGCCAGACAAAAATTCTGGAAGAAAATACATTATAAGAAACAATCGTGCACTGACAAAAATCTCTCACTAGATAACTTACTACCAGTTGAACCTCTCTGGTCCAGCAACATCCATGGTCTGGCATGATTTTAGTTAGATGGATGTCCGTTTATCCTGGGTATGGCCATGTTTCTCACAGTCCCATAAAGTTTGCTCACAGCCACCAGTCCTGGCTTTCAGTGTTCTGTGCTGTTATTTAGGTCTAATTTATCCCTAAATGTCCTGTAAGAGCCCAGTAAGCAGTGGAAGTGTTGGTAATGCTGCTAGATAACACTGACCTTCCATGGTTTGCCAAATTCTTTGGTTCAACACTAATCAAGTCCTGAGGGTGCCAGAGTAGAGAGGTTCAACCTGTAGGTATTTTCCTACCTATCATTTCTGTGACTCTGTGAAAAGATATTGAATATAGATCTGTTCCTGAAAACCTTGACTTGAATGAGTAGTGCTAAACAGATAGTCCCATTGAGGCAATACAATTATTCACATAAATAAGAACTATACACATGAGTAAACAATTGTAGAAATGGGCTCTTCACTTGTAGGTTCTAAACCTATTCCCATTGAAATAAATGGCAAATATCCCATTAACTTACATGGCACAGGATCAAATCTTTAAAAGAAAGCTGAATATTTATGTACTCTATAGATGGTTAGTAGTGAGCAGCATTGGGGAAGGGTCATTAATGTACTGTGTAAAGCACAGAGCTGCTGCAGTTTTTTCTAATGGATTTTGGCTTTCAGTCTCCGGGCCCCACAGCACTTCAAATATCTTCCAAATACCAGCAAAGCAGTCAAATAGAAAAGGAGTCATTTATTGTTTCCTGTGATCTCTAATTTATTAATTCAGCATCTCACTGATAAATTGTCTCTTTGCCCAGCAACAGATGTTTAGGAGTGGAAATCAGTGATAGGGAGTCAGGTTTTTCCTTACTGTGCTTTATTTATTTAAATCGCGTACACTACTCTTGTTTTCCTCAAGCATGGGGAGCCATTGCTAGTCCTAAGAAACTCCCTTTTGCAGAACCTCAGATCAGCTTCCACAGCCCTGTCTCAGGTAGCAGCTGCCTGATACCCTGCTTCTCTCTGGGGCAAGGTATGCAATTCTTTGCTGACAGCCTATGATGCTATATCATTGATATTGTTCTTTTAGACAATCACAGCAAATGTTGTACAAAGTGTGTCATATAAGGTGTCAATGAAAATGTTCTGATTTGCTGAGTATGATTATACTGATTGTATGCAGTTATTATCTTTGTATCTAAAGTTATGAATATTCACTATCTGCCAGTATTTCAAAGGTGTCTATCCTGGGGTAATGCTCACCAGGTAAGTTACACCAAGTCTGGCAAACATAATGTGAATGAATCATTCAAGTTGATGACACATTATAGAACATTTCGGTCTCAACAAACATAACCCAGACCAACAAAAGCACTGGCTTGGACAGTGCTATGTTGGGAGAGCTTCTTTGCCGACACAGCTACTGCTGCTGATTGGGGTTTATTATGCTGGTGAGACAGCTTTCTTCCACTGGCATGGAGCAGCTACACAGGAAACCTTACAATGACACAGTTGCAGCAGTACATCTGTGCTGTTAAAGGTCCTTAGTATAGAAATAGCCTAAGACTGAGAGCATCCCCTCCACAAGGGAGAAAGTATAAAGGACCCTAGGGCTGTGTCTACACTGGGCCACTTATTCTGGAAAATCAGCTGCTTTTCCAGAATAAGCTGCGAGCTGTCTACACTGGCCCCTTGAATTTCCGGAAAAGCACTGATGATCTACTGTAAGAAAGCAGCTGCTTTTCTGGAAAAACTATGCTGCTCCCGCTCGGGCAAAAGTCCTTTTTCCAGAAAACTGTTCCGGAAAAGGGCCAGTGTAAACAACACAGTAGTGTTTTCCGCAAAAAAACCCCGATCGCGAAAATGACGATCAGGGCTTTTTTCCGGAAAAGCGCATCTACATTGGCCACAGACGCTTTTCCGGAAAAGCATCCTGCCAATGTAGACGCTCTTTTTCCGGAAATACTTATAACGGAAAACTGTTCCGTTTTAAGCATTTCCGGAAAATCATGCCAGTGTAGACGTAGCCTAGAAGTATCTCCATTTTGCCTCTCTCCTTCTCTGATCTTTGGACTATGGACTTGCATTAAAAGGAGCAGATAGTCTATGGACCAAGGACCAATCTTTTGGAAGAAACCAGAAACTTTAAAAGCCATCAGCCTGTAACATCTGAAGGCCCTGATCCAAGGACTTTGCAATGACTGCATGTATATAATTCCTTTGACCATTTTAATTCTCTCATCGTTCTTTTCTCTCAAACAATTCTTTAAATATTAGATATTAAAAGACAGGCAATTGCATGATAATCAGGTCAGATCTTACCCAATTATGTGCCAATTTTAGGATCAGAGGATTCTATGTGATGAAATTGGTTTTCAGTAACTTCTCATCCTGGAGTCCAGTGTCTGGATGGTGAAGCGGAGGCTCGCATGCCAAAGGAGACACGTTGTTTCACTTGTTAACAAGCGTGGTCAGACAGAAGTTTACTTTTGTTACTGGTTTGGTATAGCTTATAACAATATAACCATTAATTTAATTTATCAGCAGTTTGAGCTGAATCTGGTATTCTTAGCAGTCACTCATTGAGGCACAGTGACAGGGACCAATTACTCATTCACTCGGAGGCTGGGAATAGAAAGCACAGCGGCAAGAGGCAAATTAAGCAGTCTTGTCCAGCTGCGGCATGTATCTTTAGCTAGTGCAGCTAAATATCACAGCTACAGATAATGACAGGCTTTAATAAATGCAGCTGCATGTATGACGCCTCTCTTGCTCTGTCCATTGGCTCACATTTTGGGCAGTCCCCTCTTTAGAGTCTATCCTTCTCCCTTTCTATCTCTTTCCCACAACATAAGGGAATGTCCTTGCTTTTTCTGTCAGACCCCCCTCAGCCTGATGCCACAGGCATGCAGCAGCAAGAACTGGGGCTGGACAGAGCAGCAGTCCAATCCTGAACACTCAACAGCAGAACCCAGGAACAGGCTGGCTGGAAAGTAGCCTTGCCTGAGCACTGCTCAGCTCAGTAGCCTGTGGCCAAGCTCCCTCCTCCGTGCCAACTCCTTCCTGGGCCCTTGGATATGCAGAGCAGGCTTCTCTGGGCCAGCTTCATTTGAAGTTTGTGGGATGAGCTGCAGGTCTGGAGGAAAGAATCTTGGGGCCAGGTCTGGCTCATGGGTTTGTAGGGTGGCATTGTCAGGGTCTCACATCACTCTCAGTACTAACCCAGGTGGTTAGACACTCTTTTCCCTTCCTCTCTGTTACCTATCAGCTCTGTGTTCTTGGGGAGCCAGGGCACAATATCCAGCCTGTCTGACTCCAAACATACTGTACCTCCCTCCCCCATCCCAGCCGCTTCTTGAACCAAAGCTATCAGAAGAAAGGCTTACAAAAAGCAATGAAAAGGCAGGTGAAGCCACTCCTAAACCCCTTGGGACAAAGGTGACAGGATTAAGAAAGGCATCTTCATTAACAAGAACCACACTGAACTCTGGGACCAGAATCATAGCATCATAGAATACTAGGACTGGAAGGGACCTCGAGAGGTCATCAAGTCCAGTCCCCTGCCCTCATGGCAGGACCCAGTACTATCTAGACTATCCCTGATAGACATTTATCTAACCTACTCTTAAATATCTCCAGAGATCAAGATTCCACAATCTCCCTAGGGAGAATCCTTGATATCTAGGGGATAGATATTCCTCGTAGATAGGAATTTTTTCCTAATGTCCAACTTAAACTTCCCTTGTCACAGTTTAAGCCCATTGCTTCTTGTTCTATCTTCAGAGGCCAGGATGAACAATTTTTCTCCCTCCTCCTTGTGACACCCTTTTAGATACCTGAAGACTGCTATCATGTCCCCTCTCAATCTTCTCTTTTCCAAACTAAACAAGCCCAATTCTTTCAGTCTTCCTTCATAGGTCATGTTCACTAGACCTTTAATCATTCTTGTTGCTCTTCTCCAATTTCTCCACATCTTGCTTGAAATATGGTGCCCAGAACTGGAAACAATACTCCAACTGAGGCCTAACCAGCTCAGAGTAGAGTAGAAGAATGACTTCTCGTGTCTTGCTCACAACACACCTGTTAATGCATCCCAGAATCTTGTTGGATTTTTTTGCAACAGCATCACACTGTTGATTCATATTTAGCTTGTAGTCCACTATAACCCCTGGATCCCTTTCTGCCATACTCCTTCCTAGACAGTCGCTTCCCATTCTGTATGTGTGAAACTGATTGTTCCTTCCTAAGTGGAGCACTTTGCATTTGTCCTTATTAAACTTCATCCTATTTACCTCAGACCATTTCTCCAATTTGTCCAAGTCATTTTGAATTATGACCCTATCCTCCAAAGCAATTGCAACCCCTTCAAGCTTGGTATCATCTGCCAACTTAATAAGCATATGCTGTATGCCGATATCTAAATCGTTGATGAATATATTGAACAGAACCAGTCTCAAAACAGACCCTTGCAGAACCGCACTTGTTATACCTTTCCAGCAGGATTGTGAACTGTTAATAGCTACTCTCTGAGAATGATTATCCAGCCAGTTATGCACCCACCTTATAGTAATCCCTTCTAAGTTGTATTTGCCTACTTTATGGATAAGAATATTATGCGAGACCATATCAAATGCCTTACTAAAGTCTACGTATACCACGGCCACCACTTCTCTCTTATCCACAAGACTCCTTATCCTATCAAAGAAAGCTATCAGATTGGTTTGACATGATTTGTTCTTTACAAATCCATGCTGGCTGTTCCCTATCACTTTGCCACCTTCCCAGTGTTTACAGATGATTTCCTTAATTACTTGCTACATTATCTTTTCCTGGCACAGAAGTTAAACTGACTTGTCTGTAGTTTCCTGGGTTGTTTTTA
>CM057846.1:21762028-21772939 GCA_030068395.1 Apalone spinifera
AGGATACTGGGCTAGATGGACCTTTGGTCTGACCCAGTACGGGTGTTCTTATGTTCTTATGTCCTCAACACCAGACCCAGTCTAGCGGTATGTTACAGTGCTGCTCCCTGGGCTTGTGTACTCTTGCATCCTCCACACACAGGTCCCTCCACGCTTTACCAAAGATGGCATTTGCCTGCAGATTCCTCTAATCTGTTATGCAATACTCTGATTCTTATCCACCTAGGCTGTTGATGTCCAGAACTTGGCAGCAATGGATTAAACTAGGTTAGTAAAATGTTATAACACTTGTACCTTGAGGAGGTATTCCCCAAGCAGCATCTTCGCAGGCCTGGTCTATGGGGGAGCACTTATGTAGGTGAACAGCTGTTGTATGAAACATCAATTAAGTTTGCTTTGATTAGGGCTGTTTAACAAGGTATGTATACGCACACACAAAACCCAACATTGCTGGCAACATAATTTCTAGGCTAGGGATGTAATAGGATAAAACGGCTTACACGGTTTACTGATAAGCCTGAGCTTACTGGTTACTGTGAACAGTTATACACAGACTCCTGCCCTGCTCCTGGGAAATTGGTTGCCACCCCGCACTGTTGGCTCTGTATTAGGAATGTTAATAGCTAAGCAATTACATCTTCCCCTTCTCCTCCTTCCCCCCATGCTCTGCATTTAAAACTCAGATCAGCAGGCTGGCTCAGAACCAGCATGCTGGTCTGAATTTTCAATGAAGAGCATGCAGGGGAGCCACCTGCCACCCTGCACTGTTGCCACCGATACAGAGGCAGCAGCGCGGGGCAGCAGGTGGGAGCCAGTTCATGTGGGGAGCCCACCTGCTGTCCCACACTGCTACCTGTGTATCAGAGGCAGCAGTGTGGGATGGCAGCCAGGAGCCCCTCTGCATGGGGAGCCTTTTTTAAACTAGAGGTAGCAGAATTAGGTAGCGGGGGCTCCCCAGGAGTGGAGCTGGGAGTGCACTGGCTGCCAGCCCTGCCCTGGGGGACATCGAGTAATCATGTAACCGCTATGAAATTTAGAGGCTACATGATTATTAAAATAACTGCTTTCTAATATCCTTACTCTGTATCAGAGTCTGCAGCGTAAGCCGTGAGCCAGCTCCCTAGAAGTGGAGTGGGAGTTGGGACCTGCTATGCACTGGGAGCTGGCTTTTAAGCTGGCTGCTGCCCTGTGCTGCAGCCTCTGTACCAGAAGCAGCAGTGTGGGGTGGCAGGCCGGAGCTGATAGGTGCTGCAGGTACATGTATCTGTGTAACTGCTTAAATTTTCAGTGGTTACATTGTTAGCCAATTACTTGCTTTTTTAACACCCCTATTCTAGGCCTCTTGCCATTTCTAATGCTGGTGAAGCTGATCTTTTGTTAGCAAGAGAGAATTTCAGAATATTTTCTTAGGTCTCATGTATACAACAAAGCTTCTAGTGCCTGCCCTACTGTTTACCAGTCTTTAAAAAAGAGAATAGATTTAAAGCCTTAATAGTTATCTGCATACTGCTTGGCCAGGTCACAAATGACACTACACTTAGTACTAATAAGTGTTAATGAAATTTATGCTTATTTCTAATAATAGTGGTTAGCTTTTCACGTGACAGTTTGAACAGATCAATAAGCTAATTTCAGTGGTGTGAACACAAGGTTGGTAGTATAAGGAAATTTTATCAGCATACTATTGGGGTGTGAAATTAAACATAATTATACTGGTGTAATTCCTTTGCCCTCTTTTTAAAATACAAAAATGGCTTTTTTCACTTAGTTTGTCACTTGGGAGAGGGTTTAAGAAGAACCAAAGAAAGCCACTCATAACTACAAATACATTACTTGCAAACTGTTGAGATGACTTGTTAAATGTTCAAAAGCATCTCTCAGTATTGCTATGATTATCAAAGAACTTGGGGTATACTTTTACATTTAAAGGGTTTTTTTGGGGGGTAAGGGGGCAAGATTTCTCCTTATAAGTTTTATAGCGATGTTTGGATAGCAGCTTGTCTTGCAATGATTCTTTAAACTTCAACTTATCACCAAGCATTACACATTAGGTGTTACTTACTGTATTTAGTCATTGTGGAAGTTTTATAAAACAAAATGGAAAATGTAATAAGAATGAGATGTCAGTGTTTTCATGGGATGCATGTCTCCTTTCTTACATTTTGTACTTTTTATTTCAAAATACAGTCAGTAGCTAGTATGCATATTGGTCCTAGGATATTAGAGACAGGGTTGGTGAGGTGATCTCTTTTATTGGACCAACTTCTATTGAGGAAGAGAGAGAGAAATTCTTTTGAACTTACACAAAGCTTTTGAAACCATCTCTCTCTCTCCAATAGAAGATAGTCCAATAAAACATATTAGCTCACCCACTGTGTGTCAGTCAACAGCTAAAGCTGGAAAACATGTTTTTGTCTGGAGCGTGCTAATGGAGTTGAGCTTAGAACATAGCCTCATGCAGGTCTCTTACTAGATTAGCACATTATTTAATGCATTAGGATCCAGCATTGCATTGGGACAGGAGTGGCCAACCTATTACAGACGAAGAGCCAAAACAGTGGTGGATACAGCGCAAAGAGCCAAGGAAAAGAAGTTGTTGAGCAAAAACCAAACAAAAAAATGCTGCCCCTTTAAGAGCTGCATTTGGCCCAAGCAGGTTTCCGTCGGCCTCAGTGTCAGATCTCGCTGTGCCAAGTGATGCCCTGCCCAGACAAAGAGAAAAGGTCAGAGCAGGGGACTGAGAGAAGAGCCACGGGTGTGGGAGCAGCAATTTTTCCTTTGAAGAGCCGCATGTGGCTTGCAAGCTGCGGGTTGGCCACCCCTGCATTAGGATATATGGTTACCCATTTGGAGTTCTGATAGTCTCTAACCTTCTGTATTTCTTCTGAGTCAGAAGGTGC
Organism: Apalone spinifera; assembly: GCA_030068395.1. Classification (NCBI taxonomy): domain Eukaryota; kingdom Metazoa; phylum Chordata; order Testudines; family Trionychidae; genus Apalone; species Apalone spinifera. The sequence continues at coordinate 21,764,929 of CM057846.1, forward strand.
CAGGGATTGCATAGTGGTAGCAGGTGCTCTGTTATGGTGTTTTTATAGTCTGATATAGGCTACTAGAAGATAAAAAGTGAACAATATCTTATCAGAAATAGTGAGATGAAATATTGTAGTGTAAAAACTTATCAAAGGTTAGTGGGAAGGCCAGCAGGGTGTAAGAGAACACAAACAACTGAAGAGCAAAAAATAGAGAAATATCGGAAATATGATACTATGCATGCTTAATCATGCAGTAAATAGCATCTTATACATGTGCCCCATTCCATCCTATTATTTACATGTTATGTGACCAAATTTCTAGTGGAGAGTTATCTATTTTATCTCTGTCCCAGCAAGCCTATCATGAAGTACCACAACACCTTAGAATGAATGGAAGGATATGATTTCTTGTGGTATAGTGATAGTTTATGGAAAAAACAAAACAAGCATATTTGGTTTAAAACGCTTTTATCTTTCAGCAGAGGTATTAAATGACACGTCACTACATGGTATTTTTTTTCTTTCAAGATTTCAAAGTAGTTTCATTTTTCACATCTAAATATGCACCTGCACCTTTCCTCAAAGTGTCTACCTAGACATAGATATGAAGCATCTGAGATTACTAGGGGGCTGTGCCCCCTGCTTGCTACGCTCGCCAACCCCCCTTTCTCTGAGGGTAGGTTTCTGGCCAGGGGAGAGTGTGCTGTCTAGCTAGAGTGGAGGGAGCAGGAGTGGGCTGGTGGTGTGGTGTCTCAGTGGAAGGAGTGAGTGGGTGGGGATGGGGTTGGGCTTGGATGGGATCCGGCCCGCCCGGTAGGGGTTTTGGGGGTCAGGCTCTGATGGCAAAGAGGACCTGATGTGGCCCAGGAGCAGAGATGGGGGTCAGGCGTGGATGGTGAAGGATACCTAGCCCCAGCAGCCCCCTCCTATTGGTGCAGGCCCCCGGGATGTAAAGTGGGAGCCGGAGCTGGAGCAGCCCATGCCAGGAGGGGATAGTGCTGAGGGTAGAGGCAGAGACGGGCGGCAGCAGTGGCATGATGATGATGATGTCATTCTGTTGTCCTGCAGGAAATTTTTATATATGTATATATATCTTTGTGCCCCATTACTAATCCCTTGAGGTGTGTAGCCACCTCCACTGCACTGTGTAGCTTGGTCCACCCTATTTAATATTTACAGCACATAAGATGCATTTCCCTCTTTTCTTTCACTTCAGCCTATATTTCCTTCTTTATCCCCAACAGAAAACTTCTCATAAAACTTGGGATTCCCTCTTTTTCCTCCAAGAAGGCAATATATATTGTGTTTGCATTTGGTTTTCCTGTGCTATGAATATTTTTCATTACCACCATGCTGCAGGGAGTGTAAATCATTACAGGTTTTTTTAAATGATTGTCACAAACATAACCTTTTCCTTAATTATTTAGTGTGCAATGAAATATATGTTCCTGCTACGTAAATGTGGACTTGTATTCATGTAGAATGTTCATTGAATCTGTAAGGGCAGTATTTATGCAAAATTTGTTCTCACACAGTAGTACAGCAGAAATCCATTATGGTAGCTGGTTTGCCTACAGACACAAAGATTAATAATGCTTTGTTAACAGGGCCATCAAGCATTTCTAGCCTGCTGTACTTGGATAGATTAGACCTTAGACCTTGGTGAAATAAAGTCCACTTGAGCTTCCCTTTGCATCATCCTTAGTGTCTCTACACATATAGATTAGTGCCTGTTGTTACTCTACGTTTATGTTTATACATTTACTTTGTCGTTAAGTCTAATTAACAACATGAATTGACCCCATACTTTGCATTTCTGAGCTAATCTCAAATCAGTGTTTGAAAACACAATATTATACTCTACATAATCAACTCTTCATCACATAGGGTTACTTAATGTATTCAGAGTTGGGAGGGATGTGAGAATTATTATGAGTGCTACACAGTCCTGTTTTTTGTTTCAGGTACACTAGACTAACACGGCTACATTTCTATCACTTTTTTACTCAGTCATTTACACATTTTTATTTCTGCTCTTAAGTGTATTTTCTCCCTTGTTTATGCCACTTGGTTTCTGTTAACTGAAAGCAAAATGTTTTCAAGGAACACTTTCAATGTGTCATAGTTCCATTTAAGTTTTATAACTGATACTATTAAAAGTATTCCTTGAAAGTCCTGCATTTGAAAATTTTAGAAGTATTTTTCTGCCTCTCTTAAACTGCTTCTGGATGAGTTGTGCATAATCATTTTCACTGCCTTTTGATAGTTGCACTTCCCATCTCTTGCACTTCTTTGGAGGGCGATTATAGCCCCGTAAGAGGGTATTTAATAATTACAGCAGCAAGAGAGGGGAGATGCTGATATTATTTTTATTAAAACATTTTAAAAAGGAGTTCTCTCAGCAAATTGATCTATGTTTAAAAAAACAATTGTTTTCCCATATCCTTTTAGTGGTCTTCAATACTTCCTCATTTACCATGATCTCTGGGCTGCTGGCCTATACTAAATACAGTGAAACGTGTTAGCTAAAGGGAAAATGAAACTCTTTTGTATAGCTTCTTGTGTAGGGCTTTTCTGCTGTCATTTTAACCTGTAGTTCATTTGGTTTTCAGCTATGATTTCAGATAACCTACTTAAACTATTTGTCATTTGAATTTAAAGACAGTATAGAAGAGGCTTTCACATTCTGCTCTTTGTCTTGGTTTTTAGGTTGTGTTAAAGATTATTAAACATTACCAAGAAGAAGGACAGGGGAATGAAGTGGTCCAGGGCGTGCTGCTGGGACTTGTGGTGGATGACAGGCTTGAAATCACCAACTGCTTTCCATTCCCTCAGCACACAGAAGATGATGCTGACTTTGATGAAGGTAATACATGCAGATTGTGTAAACGTGGGTATTGGATTTACAGTCTCTTTATCCCTCAGAAAAGCCAAAGTATATGGATTTCTTTAAAAAACAAACAAATCCCCCAAAATTCACCATAACATAACATTCACCAAACCAAAATAAATAACATGCACACGCACTCCCCCCCTCCCCCCCATGACAACTATGTATTACTCATATTTGTTACAAGGACTTTTTTAACTGGACTGAAATAATCTTTAAATTCAGTTCCAAAACTTACACATGGAGCTCCCATCCTGTATAATTGACTCGGGGCTTATCTACATGGGAAATACAAAGGTATAACTACCCCAGTATAATTAGACTCTTGTAGTAACATTGGAATAACTCCCTTGTGTGGACACTCATATTGTAGAATGTTCTGGGATAAACGTCCATATGGAACGTTATGCCTATAAGTATAGAGAAGCTCCTCTTCTTGGAAGTCCGAAGAGCAAAGGTTTGAAGGTTAAGGGACACTAACAATTCGAGATCTTGACAATTTAAAATGAGTTTAAAAAGCTTCAGGTGTTCACAGCTGCACCTATGTTCTCCTGTTGATCAGTAATTTCTTACTATCTACAGGACACATTAAAACTGACTACACAAATTAATGTCAAATGGATAATGAAAACTAAAGTGAATTTCTGGTTTTTAATCTTTATAATAGTATCTTGTTACTTATACTAATTGAAACACATGTACTGATTATTTTTAAGTTGATTGTGCCCCTTTAACATTATGAATTAGGTTTAACAAAGCGATATCTTCAAAGTAGTCATTCATTTAACCTGAATGTGATGGAAATAGTGCTTGATCTACCTAATTTTGACAGCTCAATTTATGAAAGTAATTGTAACAATCTTAAAATTACTGCTGTTATTTACTGTACTTTGCTAACAGTTTAAATATAAATGTTCAGTGATGTGTCCTGCCAAGTAAATTATACCCGTAAAACATGCTAGCAAAACTGCCCATGTGCAGTTTTTTTTGGCGCTTTGTAAGTCAGTTGTTCCATCTGTTGTGGGCTCAGATCTCTCATATCATGGTGAATTATGAGCCAAAAAAAGTCCATTGTTATAAGAGTTCTAATTTAGCACTGGAACGAAAAAGATATTTTATATAATATGGTCTAATGAAAATATTAGGTTCTCCTAAAAATGTGCAGAAGCTTGGGTTTCAAGTCCTCCTAACCAGCAGATGGAAATATATTAATCGTTTTAATAGCATCAAACCTACATATAAAATTGCATCTGTATCTCAGACTTCATTGTTTCTGTCATGTAACAAAAGGGCAATCGGACCTTTTACAGTACATCTACGTTGCCATTAAACACTCATGTCTGGCCTGAGCCAGCTGACTTGGGCTTGTGGCTCTTGGGCGGTAAAATTTCACTGTGTATGCTTGAATAGAGCCTAGATTGAGTGAAAGAGGAATGCCCATGGCCTGGGTTTAAGCCTGAGCTTGAACAGCTACATTGCAGCTTCACAGCTCAATTCCCAAAGCCCTTTGAGCCTGAGTCAGCTGACATGGGTCAGATGTAGGCATTTAATTACAGTGTAGACATATGGCTAGTGTCTAGGGATGATCTAGTTATCTGCATGGCAGTACATGATGTGCCAGTACCCAAATAAATCCTTAATACCATGTGCCACATTCAACTCTTGCCAGGCATACAGAACTAGCTGGCCAGAGCATGGAAGTGCCCGTGCTGCCAGGTCTCACTTGCATCTTAAGCTAGCTTCCAGATGCTGAGCTTGACTCAGAGGGGACCCACTTCAGTACAGTGAAACCACTAGTAACCCAGAACGCTCTCTCATTCCACCTCCAACAAAGATGCAAACTAAGGGGAATTTCTATCACGTAAGCAACTGGGATTTTTGGGCTTGAAAAATAGACGAAAGGGGGATATGATCAGTGTTCCCTCGAATTTTTTCCATTCATGTGTGGAATACATGTTGTTGTGTGAATCGACATGTGCTGCTGTGCATCACGAGCAGAAACAAAAAAACTAGATTTAAAATATATTTTTAAAAAGTTACCATATAGCTAATATCCTCCAACCAGGATAAGTTTGACATTCTAGAACTCACTATTCCAAAGAACTAAATTTAAATCCAAGAGAAATAAAGATTACCAAATGCATAGACCAGTCATAACACTAAAGTAACACACTTTGAAAGAATAAAATTATAGAGACTACCTATGCATTGCAAGAAGCACCAAATAGTAGCAACAACAATAATATAAGTATGTGTTGTGAGCTGAATGTGAAAGAGACTGTGTGTGTGTCTATGGGAGTGAGACAGAGACTGGGTGTGTGACAGAAAGGGTTGTGTGCTGACTGCTTCTGGGTAAGTTTCTGAGAAACCCTATATGCTGTCTCTTTAAGTCACTGAAAACTCTTCTGCTCTGATCCTGAGTCCTGTTGTTCTCTTTCCCCACTCAGCAAAGATAGAGTACATAGGGAGGGGGAGTGTCTGTGTGTGTGACACACTGTGTGTTTGTGTAGGTAGGTTAGAGAGAGACCATGATCTGGCAGTTGGGGAAATCTCAGGTGAAACAATTCACTTCCTCTTTAAGAAAGGGACTTAATCTTCAGAATAGATTTCAGATAGCAGCAAGTATCTTCCCAACCCAGGTTTTGACGACTCCTCTGTCCTGAGGGCACAGGATGGGGGGGGGGTGTGTGCGAAGAGGGTCAGCTCACACAGTCTGTCTTATCTGGGAAAATCTCAGAAAAAGTGCACTGTTTCTTTAACCGTTCAGACTGCAGGAGCTTGGAGTTCTCCTGAGCCAGGCTGTGTCCTTCCCACCTCCTGTGTTGCTCTGCAGAGATGGGGTATTGGGGCAGCAGGATGCCCTGACACCAGCACTCCCACACCCTCTGCTTTACACAACTAGCGGGACGGTTCCTTCTGGGAGTAGCTGCAGGATGGTGCAAGGTGAGGGGGCACCTGACCACATGTTGTCTAGTTGATTAGCAGAGCATGCACAGCAGGCAGCATGTGAATCTCCCTTAGGGATGTCAACGTGTAGTTGACTCTGATTAACCGATAAACCTAGATTTATCGGTTAATCTTGGTAATTACATGCCCCTCCTCCCTTGCTGCCTCTGTTTCAGAGGTTGCAAGGGGGAGAACAGAAGCCATTGCTGGGGGAGCTAGCTTAAAAGCCAGTTCCCCCCAGCACCAGCTCTGTGCTGCTGCCTCTCCCTCGCTCCCACACTGCTGCAGCAGCAGCATGGGGGTGGAGGGATGCAGGGGAGGCTGCTGCAAAGCAGCCTGTCTGCAGGGGCTCAAGCTCCCTGTGGACAGTGGCTGCTGCCAGTGATCAGCCTCTGTCCATGGGGAGCTTGGACCCCCTGTGGACAGGGGCTGCTGCCTCCCCATGCTATTTCCTCTGTATCAGAGGGTGGCATTGGACTCACTGGGAGAGGGGCCAGAGCACACTGGCTGCTAGCCCTGCCCTTGGGGACTATAGAATAGTCAAGTAACCGATAAGAATTCATGCGGTTACTCAACTATTCAGTTACCTGACATTTAACATCCCTAATATCCCTTGTACAGCCACACTTACATAACTTACAGGGAACACAGATTATGATAAATGTCTATAAAATCATGACTGCTTTGAAGAAAATAAATAAGAAGGTGTTATTTACTCCTTCTTTTAACACAAGAACTAGGGGTTACCCAAAGAAAATTAATAGGCATCAGGTACAAAACAAACAAAAGGAAGTATTTTTTTCATACAATACATATTCTGTGGAACTCTTTGCCAGAGGATGTTGTGAAAGCCAAGACTATTACAGAGTTCAAAAAAATCACTAGATAGTTCATGGAGAGTAGGTCCGTAAGTGGCTGTTAGCCAGAATAGGCAGAATTGCAAAACCAGGCTCTGAAGTGTCCAAAAGCTAGGACTGGATGACAGGGAATAGATCACTTGATTACCTGTTTGTTTATTTTCTCTGAATCACCTGGCATTGGCCTCAGTCAGAAGATAGGGTAATGGGCTAGCTGGAGCAGTATGACCATTTTTATTATAACTCTGAATTTATGGAGCTCTTGAATTGTAATTTTCAGGTTAGTGGGACAAACGGTGATTAAAGTGAAAAGGTCGAAAAGTTCATGGCCTTTTTCATTGGTTGTTGAGTGTGATGATAAAAGTAAACATTTTTCCAAACTGACTGTAACTTATGATGTCAGAGACATGGAATCACAATTTAGAGGATGAAGTTTATATAGAGGAAAGTGAAATCCAAGTAGAAATTTTTGAGGCTGAAATAGGAGATTAGTAGAGTTAGGACAAGGGGATTCCATTATAAAACAAGGCAAAAAATATTCTCTGTGCAAAATCTTCTGGGCCAAGGAATTGATTGAGAGGTCTTGAGCCTGGAGTCTAACTTAGATTCTTGTCAGATTCTGAATAGGGACTTTGAAATCCAGAAATGTTGAAAAATGTTGAGGTCATATATATAATTTATTAAAAGCAACTTACTTCCTTGGTTGCCAATAACATCTTGTATTAATAAAAAATTAATAAAACGTGTAATTGCCTTGTGCATTTTTCTGTTTACTTAAACAGAATGAAATATAAAAAGCAATAAAACTAGACCGGCTCATATTACTTTAATTTATAATCTGTTTCCTTTTCTAGTTCTGTTGTACTAGCACCTTTATTATGCTGTAGAATACATTCAAGATTAAAATTAAATTGGAATTTTTTAAAATATTGAAAACATTTCTATTCAAATGGGGAATAGAAATGTTTTTGTGAAACTTAATACTATTCGTCTTTATTGTGCTAGTTTAACTGTTAAAATACACCTTGAGATAAGAATTTACTTGAAACCTCAATGGGGATCACTGAAAAGTGAAATTCTTGCTCAAGGAACCTGACTTTTTTCAAGAGCGGAAGGAATTCTTTATTTGAATAATTTGTTTCCTAAAAGATGTCATAGAAAATTAGTGTTAGCTTCCTGTAGATGCTACTGTAATTCTGAATAGTTCTTGTAAAGATTCAGTTCGCTCAGACTTGTGAATTTCAAGGAGGTAAATGTGCTCACTGGTAAGAAATGTTTGAGAGCACTAGTTAGGTATTCATTATATCTAAGGAAAGTAGAGCTCTTTAGTATC